>CM059790.1:41445301-41987801 GCA_030435695.1 Brachymystax lenok tsinlingensis | reverse complement strand
GGTGTATCTAACGGTCTGTCTCCCTCTGTGGTGTATCTAACGGTCTGTCTCCCTCTGCAGTGTATCGAACGGTTTCTCTCCCTCTGCAGTGTATCTAACGGTTTCTCTCTCTATGTTGTGTATCTAACGGTCTCTCTCTCTATGTTGTGTATCTAACTGTCTGTCTCCCTCTGTGGTGTATCTAACGGTCTGTCTCCCTCTGTGGTGTATCTAACGGTCTGTCTCCCTCTGTGGTGAATCTAACGGTCTGTCTTCTTATGTGGTGTATCTAACAGTCTGTCTCCCTCTGTGGTGTATATCTCCCTCTGTGGTGTATCTAACAGTTTCTCTCCCTCTGTGGTGTATCTAACGGTCTGTCTCCCTCTGTGGTGTATCTAACGGTCTGTCTCCCTGTGTGGTGTATCTAACGGTCTGTCTCCCTCTGTGGTGTATCTAACGGTCTGTCTCCCTCTGTGGTGTATCTAACAGTCTGTCTCCCTCTGTGGTGTATATCTCCCTCTGTGGTGTATCTAACAGTTTCTCTCCCTCTGTGGTGTATCTAACGGTCTGTCTCCCTCTGTGGTGTATCTAACGGTCTGTCTCCCTCTGTGGTGTATCTAACGGTCTGTCTCCCTCTGTGGTGTATCTAAGTGTCTTTTTCCCTCTGTGGTGTATCTAACGGTCTCTCTCTCTGTGTTGTGTATCTAACGGTCTCTCTCTCTCTCTGCGGTGTTTCTAATGGTTTCTTTCCCTCTGTGGTGTATCTAACGTTCTCTCCCTCTGTGGTGTATCTAACAGTCTTTCTCCCTCTGTGGTGTATCTAACGGTCTTTCTCCCTCTGTGGTGTATCTAAGGGTCTGTTTCCCTCTGTGGTGTATCTAACAGTCTGTCTCCCTCTGTGGTGTATCTAAGGGTCTGTCTCCCTCTGTGGTGTATCTAACGGTCTGTCTCCCTCTGTGGTGTATCTAACGGTCTGTCTCCCTCTGTGGTGTATCTAACGGTCTGTCTCCCTCTGTGGTGAATCTAGATGATATTCGTGACTACTTTGGGGTGAAGATAGCCATGTACTTCGCCTGGCTGGGGTTCTACACCACGTCTATGCTGTATCCTGCTGTCATCGGCTTCGTGCTCTGGGTTCTCACCGAGTCTGACCAGGTGACTTTTACACTGGACCTTTTCAAGTGTCCTGTCCAGGAATGGGGTGTACTTGTACATCAAGCTGCCTCACGCTGCAGAAACAGGAGATAGGCTCCTGCCCTGTGGGTCAAGACAAGGCTTACTTACAGCTTACTTTTCAAATGCACTGTTTGTAACTCATTTAGGACAGATACACAGAGACATATTCACTGTGATACACTCAAATCTGTGTAGTACAGTATATTCCCTTTAACAACGTTAGCCTTTTCTACTAAATCACGTTGAGATATTGAACTGTGTTGACATTTGAAAATGTAGCAATAGTGTTTCTAAGGATCCTCAGATATGATGATCTCATTTCTTTTCATAGAATTGAAGGACCACGTGTATTCTCCTCTCTCCTCAGACGAGTCGTGATATCTGCTGTGTATTGTCCTCTCTCCTCAGACGAGTTGTGATATCTGCTGTGTATTCTCTCTCCTCTGACGAGTCGTGATATATGCTGTGTGTTCTGTCTCCTCAGACGAGTTGTGATATCTGCTGTGTATTCTCCTCTCTCCTCAGACGAGTCGTGATATCTGCTGTGTATTGTCCTCTTTCCTCAGACGAGTCGTAATAGCTGCTGTGTATTCTCCTCTCTCCTCAGACGAGTCGTGATATCTGCTGTGTGTTCTGTCTCCTCAGACGAGTTGTGATATCTGCTGTGTATTCTCCTCTCTCCTCAGACGAGTTGTGATATCTGCTGTGTATTGTCCTCTTTCCTCAGACGAGTCGTAATAGCTGCTGTGTATTCTCCTCTCTCCTCAGACGAGTCGTGATATCTGCTGTGTATTCTCCTCTCTCCTCAGACGAGTTGTGATATCTGCTGTGTATTCTCCTCTCTCCTCAGACGAGTTGTGATATCTGCTGTGTATTCTCCTCTCTCCTCAGACGAGTCGTGATATCTGCTGTGTATTCTCCTCTCTCCTCAGACGAGTTGTGATATCTGCTGTGTATTCTCCTCTCTCCTCAGACAAGTCATGATATCTGCTGTGTATTGTCCTCTTTCCTCAGACGAGTCGTGATATCTGCTGTGTATTCTCCTCTCTCCTCAGACAAGTCATGATATCTGCTGTGTATTCTCCTCTCTCCTCAGACGAGTCGTGATATCTGCTGTGTATTCTCCTCTCTCCTCAGACGAGTTGTGATATCTGCTGTGTATTCTCTCTCCTCTGACGAGTCGTGATATATGCTGTGTGTTCTGTCTCCTCAGACGAGTCGTGATATCTGCTGTGTATTCTCCTCTCTCCTCAGACGAGTCATGATATCTGCTGTGTATTCTTCTCTCTCCTCAGACGAGTAATGATATCTGCTGTGTATTCTGTCTCCTCAGATGAGTCATGATATCTGTTGTGTATTCTCCTCTCTCCTCAGACGAGTCATGATATCTGCTGTCTATTCTCCTCTCTCCTCAGACGAGTCGTGATATCTGCTGTGTGGTGTTTGCTCTGTTTAACGTGGTGTGGGCCACGCTCTTCTTGGAGAGGTGGAAGAGAAGGGGGGCGGAGCTGGCCTATAAGTGGGGTACGCTGGACACCCCTAACGAGTCCCTAGAGGAACCACGGACACAGTTTAGGGTGAGGAGGACATGAGAACATTTCAACTCAATGTCTCAATATACAGAAAAAGGATGAATAAAAGAAAACACAGAGCTACAATAAAAATTATGCTGTAAACCTTTTTTCTTCCTCTTCCCTTCCTGCTACTCCCTCCCCCCTCTCTTCCCTCCACCTCTCCTCCCTCCATTTCTCTCCACCTCTGCCTCCCTCCCTCCACCCTCTCCTCCCTCCCTCCACCTCTCCTCCCTCCATCTCTCTCCACCTCTGCCTCCCTCCCTCCACCCTCTCCTCCCTTCCTCCACCCTCTCCATCTCCCTCCACCTCTGCCTCCCTCCCTCCACCTCTGCCTCCCTCCCTCCACCCTCTTCTCCCTCCACCTCTCTCCTCCCTCCCTTCCTCCACCTCTCTCCTCCCTCCACCCTCTCCATCTCCATCTCCCTCCACCCTCTCCACCTCTCCTCCCTTCATCTCCCTCTACCTCTGCCTCCCTCCCTTCACCCTCTCCTCCCTCCCTTCCTCCACCTCTCTCCTCCCTCCACCTCCCTCCCTCCCTCCCTCCCTACACCTTTCTCCTTCCTCCCGCCCCTCCACCTCTCTCTTCCCGCCACCTCTCTCCTCCCCTCCACCTCTCTCCTCCCTCCACCTCTCTCCTCCCCTCCACCTCTCTCCTCCCGCCACCTCTCTCCTCCCCTCCACCTCTGTCCATCTCCCTCCACCTCACTACTCCCCTCCACCTCTGTCCATATCCCTCCACCTCTCTCCTCCCCTCCAACTCTCTCCTCCCCTCCACCTCTGTCCATATCCCTCCACCTCTCTCCTCCCCTCCACCTCTGTCCATCTCCCTCCACCTCACTACTCCCCTCCACCTCTGTCCATATCCCTCCACCTCTCTACTCCCCTGCCCCTCTCTCCTCCCCTCCACCTCACTACTCCCCTCCACCTCTGTCCATATCCCTCCACCTCTCTCCTCCCCTCCACCTCACTACTCCCCTCCACCTCTGTCCATATCCCTCCACCTCTCTCCTCCCCTCCAACTCTCTCCTCCCCTCCACCTCTGTCCATATCCCTCCACCTCTATCTTCCCCTCCACCTCTGTTCGTCTCCCTCCACCTCTCTCCTCCCCTCCACCTCTGTCCATATCCCTCCACCTCTCTCCTCCCCTCCACCTCTGTTCGTCTCCCTCCACCTCTCGTCTCCCTACGTACACCCTTTCTCTCCTCTTTCCCCACTTTCCGTCTGCAGGGTGTGAAGCGGTGCAGTCCCATAACAGGCTGTGAGGAGTTTTACTACCCACCATGGAGGAGGAGGGTGTTCAGGTGGCTGGTCAGCCTGCCCATCTGCATCCTGTGTCTCTGCTTTGTGTTCCTGGCCATGCTCCTCTGCTTTGAACTGCAGGTCACTGAATGATCAACAACTTCTAGTAACACTGTCAAACTTCCTTAATGGAGAACTTTACATACACTTAGGAACTTTACATACACTTAGGTTGGAGTCATTAAAACTCGTTTTTAAACCACTCCACAAATTTCTTGTTAACAAACTCTTGTTTTGGCAAGTCGGTTAAGACATCTACTTTGTGCATGACACTAGTAATATTTCCAACAATTGTTTACTTATAATTCACTGTATCACAATTCCAGTGGGTCAGAAGTTTACATACACTAAGTTGACTGTGCCTTTAAACAGCTTGGAAAATTCCAGAAAATTATGTCATGGCTTTAGACGCTTCTGATAGTCTAATTTACATAATTTGAGTCAATTGGAGGTGTACCTGTGGATGTATTTCAAGGCCTACCTTCAAACTCAGTGCCTCTTCGCTTGACATCACGGGAAAATCAAAAGAAATCAGCCAAAACCTCAGAAAAATAATTGTAGACCTCCACAAGTCTGGCTCATCCTTGGGAGCAATTTCCAAACGCCTGAAGGTACCACGTTCATCTGTACAAACAATAGTACGCAAGTATAAACACCATGGGACCACGCAGCCGTCATACTGCTCAGGAAGGAGACACGTTCTGTCTCCTAGAGATGAATGTACTTTGGTGTGAAAAGTGCAAATCAATCCCAGAACAACAGCAAAGGACCTTGTGAAGATTCTGGAAGAAACAGGTACAAAAGTATCTATATCTGTCATAAGCGTGTGTGTAGCTGGTGCGTAAGTCAGGCGCAGGAGAGCAGAAATGAGTGAGCGAAAGCACTTTACTGTGGCACCGAAATACAGTCACTGAACGCCAATAGCATCACAACAACAAATAGCCTACAGAAAATAAGTGCGGCAGCACAAAACACAATGAACAAATAAATCCAGCGCAAACCAGCCGGAGCGTGCCACTGACAAAAAACAATCACACACACAGACATGGGGGAAACCAGGGGGTTAAATACATGACAAGTAATGAGGGAATGACAACCAGGTGTGTGGGGAAACAAGACAAAACAAATGGAAAATGAAAAAAGGATCGATGATGGCTAGAAGACCGGTGATGTCGACCGCCGAACACTGCCCGATCCAGGAGAGGCACCGACTTCGGCGGAAGTCGTGACAATATCCACCGTAAAACGAGTCCTATATCGGCATAACCTGAAAGGCCGCCTCAGCAAGGAAGAAGCCACTGCTCCAAAACCGCCCTAAAAAAGCCAGACTACAGATTGCAACTGCACATGGGGACAAAACTCTTAATTTTTGGAGAAATGTCCTCTGGTCTGATGAAACAAAAATATAACTGTTTGGCCATCATAACCATCGCTATGTTTGGAGGAAAAAGGTGGAGGCTTGCAAGCAGAAGAACACCATCCCAACCGTGAAGCACGGGGGTGGCAGCGTCATGTTGTGGGGGTGCTTTGCTGCAGGAGGGACTGGTGCACTTCACAAAATAGATGGCATCATGAAGAAGGAAAATTATGTGGATATATTGAAGCAACATCTCAAGACATCAGTCAGGAAGTTAAAGCTTGGTCGCAAATGGGTCTTCCAAATGGATAATGACCCCAAGCATACCTCCAAAGTTGTGTCAAAATGGCTTAAGGACAACAAAGTGAAGGTATTTGAGTGGCCATCACAAAGCCCTGACCTCAATCCTATAGAAAATGTGTGGGCAGAACTGAAAAGGCGTGTGTGAGCAAGGAGGCCTACAAACCTGACTCAGTTACACCAGCTCTGTCAGGAGGAATGTGCCAATATTCACCCAACTTATTGTGGGAAGCTTGTGGAAGTCTACCCGAAGCGTTTGATCCAAGATAAACAATTTAAAGGCAATGTTACCAAATACTAATTTAGCGTATGTAAATTTCTGACCCACTGGGAATGTGATGAAAGAAATAAAAGCTGGACTAAATCATTCTCTCTACTATTATTCTGACATTTCACATTCTTAAAATAATGTGGTGTTCCTAACTGACCTAAGACAGGGAATTTTTACTAGGATTAAATGTCAGGAATTGTGAAAAACTGAGTTGAAATGTATTTGGCTAAGGTGTATGTAAACTTCCGACTTCAACTGTACGAAGCAAAACAGTGTTAAACAAACCAAAATATATTTAATATTTTAGATTCTTTAAAGTAGCCACCCTTTGCCTTGTGACAGCTTTGCACACTCTTGGAATTTTACAACAGTCTTGAAGGAGTTCCCACATATGCTGAGCGCTTATTGATTGCTTTTCCTTCACTCTATGGTCCAACTCATCCCAAACCATCTGAATTGGGTTGAGATCGGGTGATTGTGGAGGCTAGGTCACCTGATGCAGCACTCCATCACCCTCCTTCTTGGTCAAATAGCCCTTACACAGCCTGGAGGTGTTTTGGGTCATTGTCCTGTTGAAAAACAAATGATAGTCCAACTAAGCGCAAACCAGATGGGATGCCGTATCGCTGCAGAATGCTGTGGAAGCCATGCTGGTTAAGTGTGCCTTGAATTCAAAATAAATCAGACAGTGTCACCAGCAAAGCACCCTCACACCATCACACCTCCTCCTCCATGCTTCATGGTGGGAACCACAAATGCGGAGATCTAATGGCCTAATGTCCATTGCTCATGTTTCTTGGCCCAAGCAAGTCTCTTATTCTTATCGGTGTCCTTTAGTAGTGGTTTCTTTGCAGTAATTCAACCATGAAGGCCTGATTCACGCAGTCTCCTCTGAACAGCTGACGCTGAGATGTGTCTGTTACTTGAACTCTGTGATGCATTTATTTGGGTTGCAATTTCTGAGGTGCAGTTAATTCTAATGAACTCATCCTCTGCAGCAGAGGTAATTCTGGGTCTTCCTTTCCTGTGGTGGTCCTCATGAGAGACAGTTTCATCATAGCGCTTGATGGTTTTTGCGACTGCACTTGAAGAAACTTTCAAAGTTATTGACATTTTCCGTAATGACTGACCTTCATGTCTTAAAGTAATGATGGACTGTCGTTTCTCTTTGATAATCTGAGCTGTTCTTGCCATAATATGGACATGGTCTTTTACCAAATAGGGCTATCTTCTGTATACTGTAACACCCCTACCTTGTCACAATACAACTGATTGTCTCAAACGCATTAAGAAGGAAAGAAATTCCACAAATTAACTTTTAACAAGGCACACCGGTTAATTGAAATGCATTCCAGGTGACTACCTCATGAAGCTGGTTGAGAGAATGCCAAGAGTGTGCAAAGCTGTCATCAAGGCAAATGGTGTCTACTTTCAAGAATCTCAAATATAAAATATACTTGTATTTGTTTAACACTTTTTTGGTTAATACATGATTCCATATGTGTTATTTCATAGTTGTGATGTCTTCACTATTATTCTACAATGTAGAAAATAGTAAAAAATAAAGAAAAACCTTTGAATGAGTTGGTGTGTCCAAACTGTTGACTGGTACTGTATGCAGATTGGCATTGTATGGACTGTACATGTTTGTAATGGGTGTAGTAAGTTAGAAAGTTGTTGTTGTTGTTATGGTGTCTGCAGGAGTTTGTTATGGGGATTAAAGAAGTGCCTCGTCTGGCCCGGTTCATCCCTAAGATCATGCTGGCCATCACTGTGACCGCCTGTGACGAGGTGTACAGGAAGATAGCCTACTGGCTCAACGACATGGGTGAGAACACGCACTCTTATCCCTTTCATACACAGACCAACATCCCACTATTTTACCATGCCTGCTTCTATATACCAGGTGCTGGTGTATCTGAAAAGGGTAGGGGGTTATAGAAACACCCTATACACCTACCGTGAATCCCAAACCAACCTCTCGCCCCTATCAACTCACACGGAGGGTCCTCCATTGTCTCGTGTTGCTGACTCAGAGGGTGACTTAAAGAGTGGCGAGGAACAAATAAACCCCTCAACTTTAGGACACACTTGTGACTTGAATGATGCAATTCATGTTTCACATTTAAATAATAAAACAAGCATGAAATTCAAATGAGAAAATTCCCCCGTGTTGTTTTACAAGATATAAACCTCAGTAACATTGAAACATTTTAATTTGGGAGGCATTTAACCTGTTACATGTGTCAAGCCTCGAAATCAGACACAAACAATTACAGGTGGCTCATAGTTAGACACCTCTCCATTCTTTTGTGTGAAATTGTGCAAACTCAAAAATAATGCGTTGTGTACCACTTCGCTCTGAAGCAAGCAGCGTAGCTGGCTCTGTGGAAGTGGCTATCGGAGGGTCTAATTAACCCCTACACTCGTTCACTCCCCCTCAGCTTTAAGACACTTGTGCATGTGGCAGAGGGGAAGGGAATGGGCTCATGGGGGCAGAGAGGAAGGGAATGGGCTAATGGGGGGGCAGAGGAAGGAATGGGCTAATGGGGGCAGAGAGGAAGGGAATGGGCTAATGGGGGGGCAGAGAGGAAGGGAATGGGCTAATGGGGGCAGAGAGGAAGGAATGGGCTAATGGGGGCAGAGAGGAAGGGAATGGGCTAATGGGGGCAGAGGAAGGAATGGGCTAATGGGGGCAGAGAGGAAGGAATGGGCTAATGGGGGGCAGAGAGGAAGGGGAATGGGCTAATGGGGGCAGAGAGGAAGAGGAATGGGCTAATGGGGGCAGAGAGGAAGGAATGGGCTAATGGGGGCAGAGAGGAAGGGAATGGGCTAATGGGGGCAGAGAGGAAGGAATGGGCTAATGGGGGGCAGAGAGGAAGGGAATGGGCTAATGGGGGGCAGAGAGGAAGGGGAATGGGGAGTAGAGAGGCGAGGAGCAGGGGAATTAAAAAAACAAATTCAGGTGATGATGATTATTGCTGTGAATTCTGACGTTATATTTCTTCCCCCACAGAAAACTACAGACTCCAGAGTGCCTATGAGAAACATCTCATCATTAAATTGGTTCTTGTGAGCGCTGTCATCTTCCTTATTACATCACTTTTCACAAGGATTGAAATACAGAATTTCCCTCTGAGGTTTTTACAACTCACATGTTTTCTTTCTGTACTCTCAGTTTCAGTTTGTAAATTCTTATCTCAGCCTTTTCTACATTGGATTCTACCTCAAAGACATGGAGCGTCTGAAAGAGGTAAGAGACACTGAAATCACAACACGTTTCCACTACTTCCAAATTGTTTACCCAAACCATGTTCACCTTCCTGGTCTTCCTTGCTTCATCCCTCCCTCCCCTTTCACATGTTGCTCTCTCTTCGTTCTGTCTATTTTTCCATCCGTCTCTGTTGTGTGGTTCTGTGGTGCTGGTTCTGTGGTGCTGGTTCTGTGGTGCTGGTTCTGTGGTGCTGTCTCCGTGGTGCTGGTCGTAGCTGTTACTGGTGTTCTCTCTGGGACAGAGTCTCCTCAGACAGCTGAAGGACAATGTGCTGCCTTTTGTTTTCCTCAAGATCAAGCTGTTGGTCGTCACCATCCCCTGGGTCATCAAGGGCTCCTTCAGGTCCAAAGTACGACCTTTGCCGTGTGTCAAGGGTTAAGGGGGTTAGAGGTCAAAGTCATCTCGACATTACCTGCCCAGCACCCCATGCATGATCATAGACCTTTAAACGTCATGTGACTTATTTGTGTAGAGTTGTATTCTGTTATTTTGTTGTGCTTGTAGTTTTAGCATCTTTACTGTATGCATCTTTGACATTGCATAGAAAGCATGTACATGTTGAAGTAGATGCAGGATGGCTAAATGGTATCTGTTGTAGGCTGTCTGCTGGCATAAACCTGCTAGTGCTACAGCACACGTAGTCCTGTTTTTGTAAGGATTCTGTTGGTAACTTGTCACACACCCAGTTACCTACTATAGGAAGACGTGTAGTACGTGTGAATACTATGTTGATTTTAAAACACATATAGAATGTTCCACAGTTGGTTTTTGTACTCTGCCTGTCTCTTTGTTGGTCGTGTTCATGATGGAACTTTGGAAGCGGTTGACATGTCTGTTAAGTAGTGTTCTGCTTTGGGTTTGTAGCATCTGGCTACCTGTGGATTTGGACAGCTGTTCTATAAGGTTTGTGCCGAGAATGTCATATGCCTGGCACGTCAATCTGTCGCTCTGTCCTTTTGTCCTTCTTTCTGTCACTCAGTCCATCTCTAATAACTGTGCCCTTGTGTGTTTATAGTTTATACATTTCTGAAAGCCAAACATTTTCCAGGATATGTTTTTATACATCACTTTCTGTTTGTGTTAAGGAACATATTAATCACTAGTGGTCATTGGTGTAAACTGATGATTGATAACAGATGACTGAGGACTGTCTGTCAATGTGCAATGTGTGGTTCGTGCTTTGACTTGGTCATGGTTTGCAGTGAAATGACATTATGTGTGTGTCTCTGTATCCTAGGTCTCAACTCATTGGTAGTCATGGTAGTGGTAGTCATGGTAGTGGTAGTCATGGTTTTGATGTTGCACATTGGACCAGGCAGTAGATCCAGAGTAGCGTGTATTTGAATGGGAGTGAACTGCTTGCGGTTTAGATTTACAATTGTTTTCAGTCCATTGTGTTTAGTACTGAGTGAATATTACATTTTTTCAAATTAATTATATTTCTTGATTTTGTACAACTTTATTTGTTTACTGTGGTGCCCTAATGATTACTTATCGAAATCGCTATGCATGGTATTAAAACCTGTGACAGATCATGACATCCCTGACTTTTAACCCTTGGTCCTGTCCTCTATTTCCTGTGTGTGTCAGATGCTGGCCACTCTGCTGATCATCCGGCATTTTGTCCAGAACGTGAAGGAGGTGATGCAGCCTTATCTGTACGAGCGCCACAAGCTGGGCGAACTCACCCTGCGCAGCGTCTGGGATCTGCTCCTCTCAGCCCTGCTCAAGTACTGCAGGCTGGCCGCAGGAAAGCCCCAGGCTTCACCCGCCGACCAGGCCATGCCGGGCCCTGGCCTGAGGGGAACCAGACCCGGAGTGGGACAGCCTGACCGCAGGTAATTCTGACACAATGGCTTGTATTCATCCATGAATAGGTAACACGAGAGCTTCCTTTTTCAGACATGTTTCTTTGAGTGTAGTCAAGCCTATGTTTAGATTTGTTTGAGGATGTGTGACACATTCACATTATTACATGGCTAACCCAATACAATAGTGTTATAGATCGTATATGATTAGACTACAGTCTAACCTTTCCTCTGTTCTGCAGGGAGAAGAAGTGTCTGAACGGGGGATGTGGGGTGCCTGAGGAGGAGGAGGGAGAGAGGGAGGAGGGGGACAGTGGGAGGTTCAGTGAGGGAGAGAATGAGGAATCGTCTGAGAGTCTGATAGACTGTGGCCTCAAGCTGAGGAAGGTCAGCTTCATAGAGAGGGGGGGGACAGGAAGTCGTCTGGAGGGGGCTGCGTCCCCACAATGGAGGACAGTTTCCTGGAGGACGGCAGCCCCACTATGGTGGAGAAGGGGATGGATCCGGCATCGGTGTTCGAGACATATGATGATGACGATGACAATGGCGTCACTGAGACAAAGGACACGGGAGGTTCGGCCAATGAGAGTGTGGCGGCTGCCCCACTGCCTTCTGGGCCGGAGAGCACGGTGACGGTGCGTCATCGCAGAAGGCAGAGGAGTTTGGAGAGGGCAGACTCTAAAACCAAGCGGGAGTCATGGATCGACCCGCCAGAGGAGCAGGAGAGTACGAGTCTGGCACAGGCTGAGATAGAGAGCTGCATGCAGACATATGTGGTAGGAAGACAGCATACACACACACACACACAAACTAACTAATGAGCAGGCTCACTCACTATGTGAACTATGTCAACAATGCCAACTCTAAATAAACAATTCCATTGTCCCAAATGAGACCAACTAGAGGAGAAGCATCCTGCTGTAGGTCTATTTACATTTCCAAACTGAATCATGTACACTTGAAGTCGGAAGTTTACGTACACCTTAGCCAAATATATTTAAACTCAGTTTTTCACAATTCCTGACATTTAATCCTAGTAAAAATTCTCTGTCTTAGGTCAGTTAGGATCACCACTTTATTTTAAGAATGTGAAATGTCAGAATAATAGTGGAGAGAATGATTTATTTCAGCTTTTATTTCTTTCATCACTTTCCCAGTGGGTCAGAAGTTTACATACACTCAATTTGTATTTGGTAGCATTGCCTTTAACATTTTTTACTTGGGTCAAGCCTTCCACAAGCTTCCCACAATAACCACCTCCTGACAGAGCTGGTGTAGCTGAGTCAGGTTTGTAGGCCTCCTTGCTCGCACACGCAATGTTCTATGGGATTGAGGTCAGGTCTTTGTAATGGCCACTCCAATACCTTGACTTTGTTGTCCTTAAGCCATTTTGCCACAACTTTGGAAGTATGCTTGGGGTCATTGTCCATTTGGAAGACCCATTTGCAACCAAGCTTTAACTTCCTGACTGATGTCTTGAGACAAACTTAATGGTGGTCATTACAGCCAACCAGTTCTATTTTTGTTTCATCAAACCAGAGGTCTATTCTCCAAAAAGTGCGATCTTTGTCCCCATGTGCAGTTGCAAACCGTGGTCTGGCTTTTTTTATGGCGGTTTTGGAGCAGTGGCATCTTCCTTGCTGAGCGGCCTTTAAGGTTATGCCGATATAGGACTCGTTTTACTGTGGATATAGATACGTTTGTACCTGTTTCCTCCAGCATCTTCACAAGGTCCTTTGCTGTTGTTCTGGGATTGATTTGCACTTTTCGCACCAAAGTACGTTCATCTCTAGGAGACAGAACGCGTCTCCTTCCTGAGCGGTATGAAGGCTGCGTGGTCCCATGGTGTTTATACTTGCGTACTATTGTTTGTACAGGTGAACGTGGTACCTTCAGGCGTTTGGAAATTGCCCCCAAGGATGAACCAGACTTGTGGAGGTAAAAAAAAAAAAAAATCGGAGGTCTTTCTTTAGATTTTCCCGTGATGTTAAGCAAAGAGGCACTGAGTTTGATGGTAAGCCTTGAAATACATCTCCAGGTACACCTCCAACTGACTCAAATGTTGTCTATTAGCCTATCAGAAGGTTCTAAAGCCATGACATAATTTTCTGGAATTTTCCAAGCTGTTTAAAGGCACAGTCAACTTAGTGTATGTAAACTTCTGACCCACTGGAATCGTCATACAGTGAATTATAAGTGAAATAATCTGTCTGTAAACAATTGTTGGAAAAAATTACTTGTGTCATGCACAAAGTAGATGTCCTAACCGACTTGTCAAAACTATAGTTCGTTAACAAGAAATTTGTGGAGTGGTTGAAAAACGAGTTTTAATGACTCCAACCTAAGTGAATGTAAACTTCCGACTTCAACTGTAGCTGGGCATGTGTTCCTGTTACCGTGGACCTAGATTTACCCGATGCCCTCTCAGGCAAACTCAGGTCATGCCTCTGTCCATCCATATCATGTGTGGGTGGACCATTTCAGTTTGTCAGTGATGTGTACACCGAGGAACTTTAAGCTTTCCACCTTCTCCACTGTGGTCCCGTTAATGTGGATAGGGGGGGTGCTCCCTCTGCTGTTTCCTGAAGTCCACGATCAGATCTTTCGTTTTGTTGATGTTGAGTGAGAGGTTATATTTCTGGCACCACACTCCCAGGGCCCTCACCTCCTCCCTGCAATTCATGATGACAGAAGTGAGTGCTATGGGGGCGATAGTCATTTAGTTCAGTTACCTTAGGTTTCTTTGGTACAGGAACAATGGTGTATATCTTAAAGCATGTAAGGACAGCAGACTGGGATAGGTTGAGATTGAATATGTCTGTAAACACTCCAGCCAGCTGGTCTGCGCATGCTCTGAGGACGCGGCTAAGGATGCCGTCTGGGCCGGCAGCCTTGCGAGGGTTAACACGGTTAAATGTCTTACTCACTTCGGCCACAGAGAAGGAGAGCCCACAGTCCTTGGTAGCTGGCCGCGTCGGTGGCACTGTGTTATCCTCAAAGAGGGCAAAAAAGGTGTTTAGCTTATCCAGAAGCAAGGCGTTGGTGTCCGCGACGTGGCTGGTTTTCCATTTGTAGTCCGTGATTGTCTGTAGACACATACGTCTCACAGAAAATAGTATTTATGTAATACCACCAAGAACTGTAAATGCATTGTATCGGTGTTATGCACTCAGAGTCAACTGGCAGTACCACTGAACCATAAAAAAACTGACATTTACGCTAGGGATTCTCTTGACGTCACTGTGCGAAGCTAAGTTATCCATGAGTAGCTAGCTTCCCATACGTGTACAATTACAGTACCAGTCAGGTTTGCACACACCTACTCATTCAAGTGTTTTTCTTTATTTTTTACTATTTCTACATTGTAGAATATTAGTTAAGACATCAAAATGATGAAATAACACATATGGAATCATATAGTGACCAGAAACGTGATTTGGAACAATAATGGAACAATAAAGATATTAAACGTGATTATCATCTATCCATGTCACAGACAGTGCTGACTATCCCTTGTGTTTTTGTCCCTTCCAGGACACCTTCCAGGACTACCAGGAGATGTTTGTCCAGTTCGGCTACGTGGTTCTCTTCTCCTCAGCCTTCCCCCTGGCGGCCATGTGTGCCCTCATCAACAACATCATCGAGATCCGCAGCGATGCCTTCAAGCTCTGTACCGGCCTGCAGAGGCCCTTTGGCCAGAGAGTGGAGAGCATCGGACAGTGGCAGGTATGACTAAGGTACATGTAGGACTGAAGGACAGGCAGGAATGAGGGACAGGCAGGAATGAGGGACAGGTAGGACTGAGGGACAGATAGGACTGAGGGACAGATAGGACTGAGGGACAGATAGGACTGAGGGACAGGCAGCACTGAGGGACAGGTAGGAATGAGGGACAGGCAGCACTGAGGGACAGGCAGCACTGAGGGACTGGTAGGACTGAGGGACAGGCAGGACTGAGTGACAGGTAGAACCTAGGGGCAGGTAGGACCTAGGGACAGGCAGGACTGAGGGACAGATAGATCAGTCAGAGGGCTGGGAATGGGAAACTGTGGTTATGCAAGGCCACAGAATGCACAGGCTATTTTTGCAGCCCAGCACTAATATTTAATAAACAGACACCTGTCCTTTCATAAAATCCTAATCATGGATTTAACTTGTGTAAGCTTTATAGACTTGATGTTCTGTGTGCATACAGTAAACCTGTCTGTGGTGTGTTTGTGTGTCTCTCTGCAGACGGCGATGGAGGCCATGGGTCTGATCGCCATCATAGTCAACTGTTACCTGATTGGTCAGTGTGGTCAGCTGCAGCGCCTCTTCCCCTGGCTCAGCCCTGAGATGGCCATCATCTCTATCGTCATCCTTGAGGTACATCCTCTATTAAAGTCACTCACCTGACATCAGATACTGGTCCTTCAGAAAGTATTCACACCCCTTGACTTGTTCCACATTTTGTTGTTACAGCCTGAATTCAACATTTATTGAATTTCATTTTATTTTTTGTCACAAGCCTACACACAATACCCATCATGTCAAAGTAGAATAAATGTTTTTGACATTTTTACAAATTTAATTAAAAATGAAAAGTTGTAATGTCTTGAGTGAATAAGTATTCAACCCCTTTGTTATGGCGAGCCTAAATAAGTTCAGGAGTAAAAATGTGCTTAACAAGTCACATAATAAGTTGCATGGACTCTGTTTGCAATAACAGTGTTTAACATGATTTTTGAACCCCACACATACAATTATATGTAAGGTCCCTCAGTCGAGCAGTGAATTTCAAACACAGATTCAACCACAAATACCAGGTAGGTTTTCCAATGCTTCGCAAAGATGGGCACCTATTCGTAGATGGGTAAACATAGTTACACTTTGGATGGTGTATCAATACACCCAGTCACTACAAAGATACAAGCGTACTTCCTACAGTATATCAAATCAAACCAAATTGTATTAGTCACATGCACCGCATACAACAGGTGTAGACCTTACAGTGAAATGCTTACTTACTTACTTACTTACCTAACCAACAATGCAGTTATAAAAATATGAATAAGAATAAGAAATAAAAGTAACAAGTAATTAAACAGCAGCAGTAAAATAACAATAGCGAGACTATATACAGGGGGATAACGGTACAGAGTCAATGTGTGGGGGCAGCGGTTAGTCAAGGTAATTGAGGTAATATGTACATGTATGTAGAGTTATTAAAGTGACTATGCATAGATAATAACAGAGAGTAGCAGCGGTGTAAAAAGGGGGCAATGCAAATAGTCTGGGTAGCCATTTGATTAGATGTTCAGGAGTCTTATGGCTTGGGGGTAGAAGCTGTTTAGAAGCCTCTTGGACCTAGACTTGGCGCTCCGGTACCGCTTGCCGTGCGGTAGCAGAGAGAACAGTCTATGACTAGGGTGGCTGAAGTCTTTTAGGGCCTTCCTCTGACACCGCCTGGTATAGAGGTCCTGGATGGCAGGAAGCTTGGCCCCAGTGATGTACTGGGCCGTACGCAATACCCTCTGTAGTGCCATGCGGTCAGATGCCAAGCAGTTACCATACCAGGCGATGATTCAACCAGTCAGGATGCTCTCGATGGTGCAGCTGTAGAACCTTTTGAAGATCTGAGGACCCATGCCAAATATTTTCAGTCTCCTGAGGGGGAAAAGGTGTTGTCGTGCCCTCTTCACGACTGTCTTGGTGTGCTTGGACCATGTTAGTTTGTTGTTGATGTGGGCACCAAGGAACTTGAAGCTCTCAACCTGCTCCACTCAGCACCGTCGATGAGAATGGGCGGCGTGATTGGTCCTCCTTTTCCTGTAGTCCACAATCATCTCCTTTGTCTTGATCACGTTGAGGAAGAGGTTGCTGTCCTGGCACCGCACAGCCAGGTCTCTGACCTCCTCGGTGATCAGGTCTACCACTGTTGTGTCATCTGCAAATTTAATGATGGTGTTGGAGTAGTGCCTGGCCGTGCAGTCATGAGTGAACAGGGAGTACAGGAGGGGACTGAGCACGCACCCCTGAGGGGCCCCTGTGTTGAGGATCAGTGTGGCGCATGTGTTGTTACCTACCCTTACCACCTGGGGGCGACCCATCAGGAAGTCCAGGATCCAGTTGCAGAGGGAGGTGTTTAGTCCCATGGTCCTTAGCTTATTGATGAGCTTTGAGGGCACAATGGTGTTGAATGCTGAGCTGTAGTCAATGAATAGCATTCTCAATTAGGTGTTCCTTTTGTCCAGGTGGAAAGGCCAGTGTGGAGTGCAATAGAGATTGCATCATCTGTGGATCTGTTGGGGCGGTATGCAAATTGGAGTGAGTCTAGGTTTTCTGGGATAGTGGTGTTGATGTGAGCCATGACCAGCCTTTCAAAGCACTTCATGGCTACAGACGTGAGTGCTACGGGTCGGTAGTCATTTAGGCAGGTTACCTTAGTGTTCTTGGGCACAGGCACTATGGTGGTCTGCTTGAAACATGTTGGTATTACAGACTCGGACAGGGAGGTTGAAAATGTCAGTGAAGACACTTACCAGTTGGTCAGCGCATGCTCTCAGTACACGTCCTGGTATCCGTTCTGGCCCTGCTGCCTTGTGAATGTTAAAGGTCTTGCTCACAGCGTGATCACACAGTCTTCTGGAACAGCTGGTGCTCTCATGCATGTTTCAGTGTTATTTGCCTCAAAGCGAGCATAGACGTAGTTCAGATCATCTGGTAGGCTCATGTCACTGGGCAGCTCTCGGCTGTGCTCCCCTTTGTAGTCTGTAATGGTTTGCAAGCCTTGCCACATCCGACAAGCGTCAGAGCCGGTGTAGTACGATTCGATCTTAGTCCTGTTTTGACGCTTTGCCTGTTTGATGGTTCGTCAGAGGGCATAGCGGGATTTCTTGGAAGCTTCCGGCTAGAGTCTTGCTCCTTGAAAGCGGCAGCTTTCGTCAACTGTTCAGAGGAGACTGCTTGAATCAGGCCTTCATGGTCGAATTGCTGCAAAGAAACCACTACTAAAGGACACCAATAATAAGAAGAAACATGATTGGGCCTAGAAACATTAGCAATGTACATTAGCAATGACACAAATATTAATTTGCACAAAGTTTGCTGCTTCAGTGTCTTTAGATATTTTTTGTCAGATGTTACTATGGAATACTGAAGTATAATTCCAAGCAATTGGACCTCTGCAATCCGCCCTGGCATGCTGTCAATTAACTTCTGGGCCACATCCTGACTGATGGCAGCCCATTCTTGCATAATCAATGCTTGGAGTTTGTCAGAATTTGTGGGTTTTTGTTTGTCCACCCGCCTCTTGAGGATTGACCACAAGTTCTCAATGGGATTAAGGTCTGGGGAGGTTCCTGGCCATGGACCCAAAATATCGATGTTTTGTTCCCCGAGCCACTTAGTTATCACTTTTGCCTTATGGCAAGGTGCTCCATCATCCTGGAAAAGGCATTGTTCGTCACCAAACTGTTCCTGGATAGTTGGGAGAAGTTGCTCTCGGAGGATGTGTTGGTACCATTCTTTGTTCATGGCTGTGTTCTTAGCCCACTCCCTTGGCTGAGAAGCAACCCCACACATGAATGGTGTCAGTATGCTTTACTGTTGGCATGACACAGTACTGATGGTAGCGCTCACCTTGTCTTCTCCGTTTTTTTACGGATGCCCCAAACAATCGGAAAGGGGATTAATCAGAGAAAATGACTTTACCCCAGTCCTCAGCAGTCCAATCCCTGTACCTTTTGCAGAATATCAGTCTGACCCTGATGCTTTTCCTGGAGAGAAGTGGCTTCTTTGCTGCCCTTCTTGACACCAGGCCATCCTCCAAAAGTCTTCGCCTCACTGTGTGGGCAGATGCACTCACATCTGCCTGCTGCCATTCCTGAGCAAGCTCTGTACTGGTGGTGCCCCAATCCCGCAGCTGAATCAACTTTAGGAGACAGTCCTGGCGCTTGCTGGAGTTTCTTGGGCGCCCTGAAGCCTTCTTCACAACAATTGAACCGCTCTCCTTGAAGTTCTTGATGATCCGATAAATGGTTTATTTAGGTACAGTCTTACTGGCAGCAATATCCTTGCCTGTGAAGCCCTTTTTGTGCAAAGCAATGATGATGGCACGTGTTTCCTAGCAGGTAACCATAGTTGACAGAGGAAGAACAATGCACCAAGCACCACCCTCCTTTTGAAGCTTCCAGTCTGTTATTCGAACTCAATCAACATGACAGAGTGGTCTCCAGCCTTGTCCTCATCAACACTCACACCTGTGTTAACGAGAGAATCACTGACATGATATCAGCTGGTCCTTTTGTGGCAGGGCTGAAATGCAGTGGAAATGTTTTGGGGGGATTCAGTTCATTTGCATGGCAAAGAGGGACTTTGCAATTAATTGCAATTCATCTGATCACTCTTCATGACATTCTGGAGTAAATGCAAATTGGCATCATACAAACTGAGGCAGGAGACTTGTGAAAATTAATATTTGTGTCATGCTCAAAAGCCTTTGGCCACGACTGTACATTAGACCGGTGAAAATTTTTCCTTTGGTTTGATGTGTCCAAATTTGAGATTTTTGGTTCCAACCGCCATATCTTTGTGAGACACAGAGTAAGTGAACGGATAATCTCTGCATGTGTGGTTCCCACCATGAAGCATGGAGGAGGAGGTGTGATGGAATGGGGCTGCTTTGCTTGTGACACTGTCTGATTTATTTAGCATTCAAGGCACACTTAACCAGCATGGCTACCACAGTATTCTGCAGCGATATGCCATCCCATCTGGTTTGCGCCTAGTGGGGCTATCATTTGTTTTTCCACAGGACAATGACCCAACATAAGATGCAGAGTGATTGAGTGCTCCATCAGATGACCTGGCCTCTACAATCACCTGATCTCAACCCAATTGAGATGGTTTGGGATGAGTTGGACAGCAGAGTGAAGGAAAAGCAGCCAACAAGTGCTCAGCATATGTGGGAACTCCTTCAAGACTGTTAGAAAAGGATTTCAGGTGAAGCTGGTTGAGAGAATGACAAATAAGGCAAAGGGTGGCTACTTTGAAGAATCTCAAATATAATTTGATTTGTTTAACACTTTTGCTTACTACATGATTCCATATGTGTTATTTCATAGTTTTGATGTCTTCACTATTATTCTACAATGTAGAAAATAGTAAAAAAATAAGGAAAACCCTTGAATGAGTAGATGTGTCCAAACTTTTGAATGGTACTGTATAATTAATTTACTGCTCTAGGGATATAATTATTGTCTGGATAACCTTATTTACTATTATGTATTGATTTTTATTTTTAAATTGTTTTACTCTTTATGCGATGCAGAGAACACCGGAATAATCATTTTCACTGAATTATCACAGTGAATTATTGTAGTGTTTGTTTGTCAATTAATTCCATGAGGGATGGGTTGCCAACTAGCAATTTGACACAAAAATAAAATGTAATTCCTAAAATGTAATTCATACAGCTGTAATCGCTGCCAAATGTGATTCTGACATGTATTGACTCAGGGGGTTGAGTACTTGCAGCATGTAGTCAAGATACAGTATATTAGTATAAAGGCACAAGGCGAGACCCAGATGCAGACACAGGAGGCAGATGGTTGGAGTCTTACAATGTTTATTAAACCAAAGGGGTAGGCAAGAGAGTGGTCATGGACAGGCAAAAAGGTCAAAACCAGATCAGAGTCCAGGAGGTACAGATTGGCAGACAGGCTCGTGGTCAAGGCAGGCAGAAGGATCAGGCAGGCAAGGGTCAAAACCGGGAGGACTAGAAAAATAATAGCAAAAGGAGTACGGGAAAAACACACTGGTTGACTTGACTAAACATACAAGACAAACTGGCACAGAGAGACAGGAAATACAAGGATCAATACACTGGGGAAAATAAGTGACACCTGGAGGGGGTGGAGACAATCACAGGAACAGGTGAAACAGATCAGGGCGTGACAATTAGTGTATTTTATTTATTATTTTCTTCCACTTTGACATTATAGAGTATTTTGTGTAGATCATTGACAAAAAAATACAATTAAATCAATTTTAATCCCACAGTGTGACACAACAAAATGTGGAAAAAGTCCAGGGGTGTGAATACTTTCTGACTCTAATGCCTAGGCTTTAACTCAGTTGGCTGATGGGGTTTTGAGTTGCATAGATCCATGTTTTTTATGAGTTAGTCTCTTAGTCTCAGTCGGCAGGGTTAAATAGGGATTTTGTGGTAGACTAACACTGATCCAGAATTAGATTTGATTGACATCCTCTAATAGTCGAGGTGAAGATATATGGCTAGAAAACTGATCTCAGAGCAGCTCAACCTCTCAAACTGACAGCAACCCAGCAGGCCTTATAGACTTGTTTCTTTAGAAGTCCCCTCAGTGAGCTATGGTCCTCATACTGTCTTCCAAAAGACATATTTCAAACGTTTATCATGACCTGCACCAATGTGTTTTGGCATCAAGCCGTCCTCAGTATGCAGTCTACTAGCATGCATTCAGGTGAGATTAAGTCATCATAATATGACATATATCTGCTGTCTTATTTCATATGAACTTCCTCCTTTCTTTAAATCTTTCTTAGGTAAAGTCAAAAGTTTTTTAATTTTTTATTTTTTTTTTTTTATCCCAGAGAAGGGATAGTCTTGCCCACCAGTCAGCAGCAAGAGTGTCTATGAAAGACTATGTTGAAGCCAACCACAGCTACCTCAATGAAATGTATCCTTTTCTGAGGCAGCTTTCAGCTCCATAGCATTAAAGACGATGACGTTTTCTATGAGATGGTTCACTTCTGGGTATATCTGTGGGTGTTGATAAGGCAGATGGGTGGTGAGTGACGTGAACCCTAGTTTCAGCCAGTCACTGTACGTACCTGTAGGGGGGGGTCTCAACATACTAAATCAACACAGCACAGCAATGCAGCCAGTAAACAGGTCACAGCTGTTGTGTCCTCTTGCTTCACAGACAGCATAGGTCAGAGTGCGAGTAGGCCTATCACTGAATCCATTTCTGTATTACAGTATTACTTCGCTCTGAGACCTTTAGGCAGTTCTTGATACAGACCGGTGAGCCTGGCACCTACTACCATACCTCGTTCAAAGGCACTTAAATATTTTGTCTTGCCCATGTTTGAATGGCACACATACAGAATCCATGTCTCAATTGTCTCAAGACTTAAACATCCTTCTTTAACCTGTCACCTAACCTTCATCTACACTGATTGAAGTGGATTTAACAAGTTACATAAATAAGGGATCATAGCTTTCACCTGGATTCACCTGCTCAGTCTATATCATGGAAAGATCAATGTTTTGTATACTCAGTATGTACTATATATACTGTAGATCTCCTCTCCCCTGCCTCTCTCTCTCTCTCTCTCTCTCTCTCTCTCTCTCTCTCTCTCTCTCTCTCTCTCTCTCTCTCTCTCTCCTTTTCTCTTTCCCTCTCTCTCTCTCTCTCTCTCTCCTTTCTCTTTCCCTCCCCCTCTCTCTCTTTCCCCCTTTTCTCTCTCTCTCTCCCCCTCTCTCTCTCTCTCTCCCTCCCATCTCTCTGTCTGTCTCTCTCTCACAGCACTTTGCCATCCTGCTGAAGTACATCATACACGTAGCGATCCCAGACATCCCCAGCTGGGTGGGGGAGGAGATGGCCAAACTGGAGTACCAGCGCAGGGAGGCTTTTAAGGTAAATTGTTACAATTGCTTATTTGGTCAATGCCTGAATCACATTGGTGTTGTGAGCAATTCATTCTATCAATCAAGCAATAATCAATCAAATTGATTTATAAAAACCTTTTTACATCACCAGTTGTTACAAAGTGACCCAGTAACCCAAAGTGAAACAGTAAGCCGGCCTAGACCTCAAAGAGCAAGCAGAAGCAGAAGCAGATTGGGTAGGAAAACTCTCCAGGAGGAAGAAACATAGAGAGGAAACCCGGCTCAGAGGGCTATCCTCTTCTGGCTGTACCTGTTAGAGGTTAAGGTGGAATATGACCATCAACGCCAGATAGTTTCACAGTTCAGAGTGTGCACGTTTGTCAGACTGTGATTGCGTGAGTTGTTGTAGTGGTTGTTCATCTCCCTACAGAAGCACGAGCGGCAGGCGCAGCAGCACTATCAACAGCTACAGAGGAGGAAGAGAGAGGAGGAGGAGAGACAGAGGCAGACGGAGCACCAGGCTCGCAGGGAGAGGGAGAGAGATGAGGGGAAGGACTCCTCCGGGGGAGACCACCATCATGACAAGAGCCACGGGGGAAAGTCACGCTCTGGAGGGGGTGGAGGGGGGGACAAGCCCAAGAGGCCTAGCTCCCTTCTGGCCAACAATAACGTGATGAAGCTCAAACTGATCACCCCCTTACAGAGCAAGTTCTCCTCCGGCAGTGCGCGCTCCCCTCAGTCTCCCACTGGAAACGAACCCAAGCTCCCCGGGTTCCTCAGCTTCAAGTTCCTCAAGTCGCCTGAGAATAAGAAGGAAGCGGCTGCTGCCGCTGCAGCCGCAGCCACTGCAACGAATACCACGACGACCGCGACCGCCCCCGGCGGTAACCAGGAGCGGTCTCAGTCGCCGAGCAAGTCGTTCAACCCTGGGAAACTGTTTAACTTTGGGAAGTCAGAGGGGGGCTCCTGTGTGAATGGGTCCCAGTTACTCCGACCAGGGGAGGGTTCCCAGGGATCTGACAAACAGCTCACCAAGTCTGACCTGAATGGGGTGCCGGACGAGATCCCCTCGCCTGGAGGGGATGAGAGGGAGAACGGACACCACACAGACTCCTCAGACCCTAAAGTCTAGGCTCTCTTTGGAGAGGGAGATGACAAACTGCTGTGAGAACTTAACTTAATATATTTACTAGAAGGAGAAATGTATGGGGAGAAAAGGTCAAGCCTCTCTCCATGCTGTCTGGATCTGAGGTTGTGTATGTAGACCCTGCCTGGGGGCTGTGGGGAGGGGGGGGACTAATGGTAATGATGATGGGATGTGTGGGTCTGCATTGTTGCTATTGCTGAGAGACTTACAGGCTTAATGGTGAAGACATAACCCACCCTTTTACCTGTGGCCACACACACACGCACACACACACACACACACGCACGCACACACACACGCACACACACACACACACAGAATCCCCTTTTGTCTGCAATACATATAGAAATGCATGAGCTGCATTTCTGGTACTTTCCGAGCATTTTCCAAAAAAAGGAGAGCAGTGTTTCTTGATTTATTCTACTCTGAAAATTGTAAGCATCCTGGCGGCCATCTTGCCACTGAAACATAACATCCTGGTTTCGGGGTAAGAAGTAAAAAATGGATTGGTGTGTGTGAATCAAAAGCATAATGAGACCTTTCACAGTCACCACATAGTGGTGGCCTGATATCAGACTCATTTTTAACTGTGACGGCCGATCGGCTTTTCTACTTACACGAACCGGCTGTGCTAGCCGAGCAATATCAAATCAGTGTTTCAAATCTGAGCAGTACTGCAAAACACGTCCAGTTCTTTTGTCTTTCACCGACATTCTCATCTGAAGGCATACATGAGGAGTCATGAGTTTTGTATATACAGTACCTCCCATGAAAAACAACGGCAATATCTGAAGTGTATGTCTGACACAGTGTGTGGGAAACAGGATGTTGTGTTGAACGTTGTGAAAGGCAGAGATGAGAGAGAGAGAGAGAGAGAGAGAGAGAGAGAGAGAGAGAGAGAGAGAGAGAGAGAGAGAGAGAGAGAGAGAGAGAGAGAGAGAGAGAGAGAGAGAGAGAGAGAGAGAGAGAGAGAGAGAGAGAGATTTGACTGATGCCACAGGATGTTGATGTGGATTATACAGTACACAGTATGTATCATGGAAAGTCTGGGTTCCTATAGTTTACTGTGTGCCATTCTAATCTCTCCCTGTTCAAGCCTGCAGAGAGACATTCTACACAGTATACTAATGGCACTCCATTTCAACACACAGATCTGACTAGATTAGTGAGTAGACTAGACATAGAAAGAGAGAAGATTTGCACTAAACCCTGACGTTCTGCACTGAGACAGCAGAGCCTGTTCTGACTGCAGGTGGAAGGAAGAACTATACCGGTCTGCCTCATAACACAACATAACATATACAAGCGCTGGATTTTATTATCGCTAGTATCTTGTACTGTAGATGCTGTTGTCATTTCATCCGACATCCTTAGTTCCTAAATCCCAGGTGGCTGCTGGTCCCCATCATTCATTTGAGAGCTGATATGTATTTTATATTGTTTATTCTATTTATTTCCAATGGAATTCGTTGCCAAAGCATCACCTTTCTGAGTACACTAGCAGTGATAGCATAGAGATGACAGATTTATAAATTCCTTTTGTAAGCAAATCCAAAGGGATTATTCAACCATTTTCTTTTCTATAATGTGGCCAGAGGATGGTGCCAGAGTACGAGAGAGTGTTTTATACGTCTAACTTAGAGTAGGATGAAGTTGCCCCTGTATACTGATCGAAGGTCAGTTTTGCGTTTCCCACCCCTATTGCTAACGTTAGGATTTGGGGACGTTAAATCTGATGTTACATCTGTGTTTATGAACTCATATTACATCCCAGTCTTCATTGAAAAGAAGAACCATGGCACTCCACAGCAAGTGAGATTCAGCACAGCATTAGAGAGACAGAAACATGAACTATGCACCTCCACTCCATCCTCTCTGGCTAAGATCTTTGCAATAATACAGTGTTAGAGGGACAGTGCCACAGACACAACACTAGTCTTTTACTGGTTCATGCCTTTTGTACTCCACCTCTTTAGACTGCCTTCCACCAATAGGATATCTTAGTACTCCACCTCTTTAGACTGCCTTCCACCCATAGGATCTCTTAGTACTCCACCTCTTTAGACTGCGTTCCACCCATAGGATCTCTTAGTACTCCACCTCTTTAGACTGCGCTCCACCAATAGGATCTCCTAGTACACCACCTCTTTAGACTGCGTTCCACCAATAGGATCTCTTAGTACTCCACCTCTTTAGACTGCCTTCCACCAATAGGATCTCTTAGTATTCCACCTCTTCAGACCGTTCCACCAATAGGATCTCTTAGTATTCCACCTCTTCAGACTGCGTTCCACTACCCAATAGGGTCTCCAGCTGACCTGGATTCTCAGTGTGGGTATCGATAGGGAACATCCCATCACTCCATCTGGGCTGGAACACACACACACCTCCTGTCTGAAATAGGAAACCTAATCTTAGGAAGCTCCCCTGGTACTATATTCTCTTCATCTCTGATCATCTCTCTCTGTGCTTTAAATATGAGATTAGGTTAACTAAAATGCCTGTCAAATATGCATTTTGGCCTAAAACATACATAACCTTCTTCCATTTTGCATGGATTGCCTATCTATAATATACTTCAAGCTACAACATAATGGCATGGTTCATGCTTCTGCATTGAGACTGAATATTGCATTTCCATGAACATAGTGGCAACAATAAGTATTGAGCTCTGACTGACTGAACTAGTAGTGGTAGTGGTAGTTACAGCTCTGACTGACTGAACTACTAGTGGTAGAAGTAATAGTTACAGCTCTGACTGACTGAACTAGTAGTGGTAGAAGTAGTAGTTACAGCTCTGACTGACTGAACTAGTAGTGGTAGTGGTAGTTACAGCTCTGACTGACTGAACTAGTAGTGGTAGAAGTAGTAGTTACATGGGATTTGAGCTGAAAAGGCACTTCAAGGCAATAAGGAAAGAGAAATAGCAGTTTGTGTGGGAGTGAGTGACGTTTGATCTTATCATCACATTTCCTCCTCACTCTACAGCCAATTAAGTCATTATAAGGAAACCATTTGGTTAATATCGTCATCGTCATCATTAATTTGTGAATAATGCCAAATAACTAGGCCACGGATAAGAGACACGATTGAGACATTTCTCATTTACTGTAGTGAAGCAGATGCTGTCAGATCAGTGTTTGATTACATGATCTGTCTTAGGCCATTGTCAGTAACAATCATCCATGGCACACCTGCCTACTGTGGCTCTGCAACAGTGGCTTGGTTTCTTTGTTTGTTTCACCTTTGATACAGGTTAACAACTTAATAGTTCTGAGTGGCTTCCTCTATTTCACCATCTCTGATCGAAAAGAACTTGAACATGTGAAAGCAAATTCCCAGCAGGCGACTAACATGTTGCTTTGACCTGTCCTTCCTTTTTCAGATCAGAGCAGATGAAGGAAAAGGGAAAAAAGAGCTAAGACCGTGTTAGTAAGACTATTGAGATGCAGCCTTTGTTGGGTCAGCAGCCATCATGGTGCATGACTTTTGGTCTCACTAGACACGTTAACCCTCATGGTTAGGTTTTATCAGACAGAGCTTCTTTGAAGTAGAGAAACGGCTGGTGTCAGTATCAATGGAACTATGTCATTTCACACTGTAAGGAAAGTTGCTCTGAACGACTTTGCGTTTTGCTGTTCTATCACTGCACTGCTTAGTTACGAATGCTTAGAATGGTTGTGAGACGAGAGCAGAGGGGATTTTGTTAATGAAACATTGTTTGGGACAGTTGTCTAAAGCCAGTCTCTAAAGCAGTGTTACTTTACTGTATTGGTTTGATGGGATAGCCTGATGGGGGGAGGGGTAACTGTAGCCTCATCGTTGAACTGGACAGTAAAAAGTGGATGAGGTGAGATGTACTGTACACCTACTACCAGTATGTAGAACCCTTCCCTTTATGCCGTCCTAACTAAATAAAAAATATTCATAACAGCCTCACTAACTGACCAGACATCATGTGCTCTTCCAATGTACCACTGTACAAAAAAAAAAAAGTGTTCTTTTCAAGAAAAATATGATACTGGGAAATGGGATTATTTATTTCTTTTAATTTATTTTGTCATATTTTTGTAAGATCTGAAATATAGATAATAAAACAATTTTAAATTGAAATGTGTTATTATTGTTTACACACAAAAAATATAAAAGTGTGAAATAAATGTACAATTGACATTGTTTCAATTACATGACAACGGACATTACTTTTTGATCTCTGGTTTTATTGGAGCGAAGCTGAAAATTAAGTTTTACCTAATGCACAATAAAACAGGGTGAGGCGTAGAGTGGATATTCAGAACAGTCTAGTCTAGCAGAAGCATAGAGTGGATATTCAGAACAGTCTAGTCTAGCAGAAGCATAGAGTGGATATTCAGAACAGTCTAGTCTAGCAGAAGCATAGAGTGGCATTTCAGAACAGTCTAGTCTAGCAGAAGAATAGAGCCTGTCTTTACGCTTCAATGGCAGGTACAGTAGGAAACTCACATCGATTGCAGCATCTGGAGCTGAGGGGAAAATAGACTTGCCGTGACTTTGTTGGGCAGCGTAAACATTAACAAAGGTCTGGGGCCTGTTCAGAGGGGTCCAACATAAAAGCGCATAGAAATTTATAAAATAGAGAAGATACTACTCATGTCAGCTCTTTTCATTACATTTCTATATGCAGCATTCTGAATATTCTCCGGAATTCAGCTCTTTTCATTACATTTCTATATGCAGCGTTCTGAATAAACTCCAGAATTCATCTCTTTTCATTACATTTCTATATGCAGCGTTCTGAATTCTCCAGAATTCAGCTCTTTTCATTACATTTCTATATGCAGCATTCTGAATAAACTCCAGAATTCAGTGTAGTATTTTACAGTAGTACAACACCAGTACAAGTTGAATCTCTGGAACAAGACAGGATGGCGACTGCATCTTTCTGTTCATGCATTCCATGGCAGTGGTCTGTTACTTATACCACAGGAGACTGCTGAGGGGAGGACGGCTTATAAGAACGCCCCGAACAGAGAGAATGGAATGGCGTCAAACAAATGGAAATCATGTGTTTTATGTACTTAATACCATTCCACTGATTCCGCTCCAGCCATTACCAAGAGCCCATCCTCCCCAATTAAAGGTGCCACCAACCTCCTGTGGTATATATCCCTGTATCCTCTTCACACAACACCCCCAGCCCAGGAAGTTGTCAAAAACAGACATGCAAGGCAAAATAACAACCATCAGGTATCAGTGCTTCTCAACATTTACACAAACTACTTATAGCCATGTAGCTACATATATATTTATTTGACAAAAGTCAGATGCAATATCCTTTTCTTTTGAGAAATATAAAAGCCTAGATGTTGTTATCTAACAGCTGGCACTGGCTATACTATTTACACAGGTCTTCATACTGAATACAACATTCTCTGGCCAACCCTCATATTGACATTAGATTTCTATTCTTTGCTCTACCTCTGCTATCACTTGGTTGTGCTGATAAGGTGACCGTCACAGACATACATAATGGGTACATCGATTACAGTGTAAACAAATTCCAAACAATTCTGGTAAAGTGAGTAGTCAACACCTGGTGACTAAAACAATTTAGCTTGCCATTCTATAATACCCTTTTTAAAACAGCATACACTGCCAGAAAGCTGCAAACATTCAAACTAAGCTAGTAAGCTGTTGAGTCACTTGTCATGATATCCCTATTGACCAGCAGGGGGCAATAGATGAGGAAAGAATTCATCCTAAACTGTACAGTAAAACAAGCCAGCACAAACTTCAAAACAGAATCATGGAAGATAATGCATATTGAACATTAACACAAGTCTGTGAGGTGGGGGGTAGTTTCTTCCCCTGTTGTGGTGGCCGGGTTGTGGCAGGCAGCAGTTCACAATCACAATGTATACTTGGGTCTGCCGAAGCAAACTGTGTGAAAAAGGTGTTGCAGCGCCCCCATGAGGCCAAGGCTGGGCAGTGAAGCTGAAAACGGCACTTGACCTGGCAGGAAGCTTTTTGCAAAAGGTTTAAAAAAAATAAAATAATAGTTGTTTCGTCTTTCCCAAACCAGGGCAGACTCTTTCTCTGATTGTTTGTCTCCATGTCTGTCCTCTTATGTCTGTCATGGTGGGCCTGTCCGTGTGCTTCCTCCACAGATGCACGCATCCGTACACACACACACTCCTAAGAGTCCTCGTTCATCTCTTGGCTATCTGTCCTGGCGATTTTGCATGGAGGTGCTGGACTCCCTCCCTCTCCTTGCTCCTGTTCCCTCTTCTTTGCTGCGTTCTGTTCAACAGAGAGGGAAAATACAGTACTGTCACTCACTAAACTGAAAGCATGGACACACAGCTTATTATCAACCTGCTCCACAAATTTGATGTTCTGTTTAAGAGTGAGCATGGCTGACCATGCTTCCCAGTGCCCTGGTCTGTGACAGGTTACAACTGTTATCTCCTGCACAACACCGTACATTCCCACCTGGATAGCATCTATGTATTCAGTAAGGAGAACCCTCTACCAACCTCACCTTTTTGTCCCAGTGATGATGAAGGTAGCGCAGGAGGATATTGGTTTTCTCTGTGACAATGACTGGTAAGTAAAAGACAATTTCAAAAATCAGATTTCATCCCCCTCAAAACCATAGTTCTATTCTAGCAGTATAATTTTTCCTTAGAAAAGCTCAATTTAAAAAAAATGTCCATGAAGTCTGTCCGAATGGAGGTAACTTACTCTGTTCTGAGGGGTACTCGCGTGTCGGGAGGTACACGGATGGTCTTCGGTTCTGTAAAAAGTAATTCATAGAGATTCAGATGGAGCAAAAGTGATTATGTTCATCTCTCATTCACTTTACATGGAAAATGTTCTAATAGTCAATGCTCACCGATGCTTTACACACAGAGTCTGCATGGAACCGGCTGAAGTTGCTCTTGTTGTAAACGAGGAGACCCTTCAAGAAATCCGCCTTTGGAAAAATAAAAGTATTCGGTTTGTGTTGTATGGGTAAAGGTGTAGGCTGAACCCAAAACAGACAATATTGCAGGGCACCTTCTATCCTGTAGCTCAGGGGTGACCGAGCCTCCTGCCCTGCAGGATGTCTAGGTTGACCTCTAGCTAAATATGAAGGATGCTCTATAGCCCATTTGACAGCGTTTGGTTTAAAACTAGACAAAGTGAGAAGCAAAGAACACGTAACGTTCTGGAATACGTGTCCTCCAAGTCACCATGACACCGCTGCCCTGCTCGAAACGGGGGGCTGATGCCATCCATGGTGGCTGTCTGTTTGGTGGATTCTTTCTGACTATTCTTTTTGGCTAGCTAGCCAAGTATTCAATGGAAACATGAATGTTACCAAGAAGACAGATAACTAGCTAACTAATTGAGATCATACGATTTAAACAACTCAGATAAAAAACAGCCACATGATAAGATCATGACTTTAGCTAGCATTACGCTAACTAGCCAAGCTGCCATAACTAAGTTGTCAAGCTAGCTGCCTTCTCTTCACAAAAATGTTTCGCCGTTAAGTTAGCTACCTTATCCATGGTTTCCCCTTTAGTTTACCACGACGAGACGCCGACTGATATGTTGCAGATGGATAGATAATATGGCAGGTAGCTAGCCAAACGCTAACAGTCGTTAGCTAGCTAGTTGCTCTCAAGCCTAGCCAACGTTTATGAAATCCTCCACAGTCACTTGTTCTTGGAATCCCGCTGTTGTGAACAGTCTTGCGTCCAATTACATCACCTGTAATCATTAAACACACCGCATAAAGTAAAGTGGGGCTCATGGCCATAAATACACGTAAACTGCTTTACTTCGTGGCTAACTCTTTAGCATGATGGTAGCTAAACGCTGCATTTACAGCTCCAACCCTAGCACAACCATTGGCTATTAACCTATCCCACGTGATCTAAGACCACGATATATCGTATCGTAATTGGACAGAAAGCTGTCTATCATAGTTTTTTTTGCCCCACCCAAAAACCCTGGGATAGGTTGACAGATAATGGCAGGGAAGAATAGAAGTGATGCATCCAGTCGATTCCTTTCTCTCCTTGATCTAACACACACACAGATGGCATCCCTGGCCGTGTCCTCAGAGCATGCGCAGACCAGCTGGCTGGTGTGTTTACGGACATATTCAATCAGTCCCTATCCCAGTCTGCTGTTCCCACATGCTTCAAGAGGGCCACCATTGTTCCTGTTCCTAAGAAAGCTAAGGTGACTGAGCTAAATGACTATCGCCCCGTAGCACTCACTTCCGTCATCATGAAGTGCTTTGAGAGATTAGTCAAGGATCATATCACCTCCATCCTGCCAGACACCCTGGACCCACTCCAATTTGCTTACCGTCCCAATAGGTCCACAGACGACGCCTGTCGCAATCACACTGCATACTGCCCTAACCCATCTGGACAAGAGGAATACTTATGTAAGAATGCTGTTCATCGACTACAGCTCAGCATTTAACACCATAGTTCCCTCCAAGCTCGTCATTAAGCTCGAGACCCTGGGTCTCGACCCAGCCCTGTGCAACTGGGTCCTGGACTTCCTGACGGGCCGGTCCCAGGTGGTGAGGGTAGAAACAACATCTCCACCCGCTGATCCTCAACACTGGGGCCCCACAAGGTGCGTTCTCAGCCCTCTCCTGTACTCCCTGTTTACCCATGACTGCGTGGCCAAGCACGCATCCAACTCAATCATCAAGTTTGCTGGCGACACTACAGTGGTAGGCTTGATTACCAACAACGACGAGGCGGCCTACAGAGAGGAGGTGAGGGCCCTCGGAGTGTGGTGTCAGGAAAATAACCTCTCACTCAATGTCAGCAAAACAAAGGAGATGATCGTGGACTTCAGGAAACCGGAGAGGAGCACCCCCCTATCCACATCGAGGGACAGTAGTGGAGAAGGTGGAAAGTTTTAAGTTCCTCGGCGTACATCACGGACAAACTGAATTGGTCCACCCACACAGACAGCGTGGTGAAGAAGGCGCAACAGCGCCTCTTCAACCTCAGGAGGCTGAAGAAATTTGGCTTGTCACCAAAATCACTCACAAACTTTTACAGATGCACAATCGAGAGCATCCTGTCGGGCTGTATCACCGCCTGGTACGGCAACTGCTCCGCCCACAACCGTAAGGCTCTCCAGAGGGTAGTGAGGACTGCACAACGCATCACCGGGTTAAACTACCTGCCCTCCAGGACACCTACAACACCCGATGTCACAGAAAGGCCAAAAAGATCATCAAGGACAACAACCACCCGAGCCACTGCCTGTTCACCCCGCTATCATCCAGAAAGGCGAGGTCAGTACAGGTGCATCAAAGCTGGGACCGAGAGACTGAAAAACAGCTTCTACCTCAAGGCCATCAGACTGTTAAACAGCCATAACTAACATTGAGTGGCTGCTGCCAACATACTGACTTAAATCTCTAGCCACTTCATACATAGGAATTGGATGTAACAAATGTATCACTAGCCACTTTAAACAATTTTGTATATAATGTTTACGTATCCGACATACTCATATCAAATGTATACACTGTACTCTAAACCATCTACTGTATCTTGCCTATGCCGTTAGGTCATCGACCCAAATCTCTAGCCACTTTAATAATTATAATTGGATGAAATAATGTATCACTAGCCACTTTAAACAATGCCATTTATATAATGTTTACATATCCTACATTACTCATCTCATATATGTGTGTGTGTGTATATACTGTACTCCATACCATCTACTGCATCTTGCCTATGCCGGTCAGCCATCGCTCATCCATATATTTATATGTACATACTCGTATTCATTCCTTTACTCTTGTGTGTATAAGGTAGTTGTTGTGAATTTGTTAAGATTACTTGTTAGATACTACTGCATGGTCGGAACTAGAAGCACAAGCATTTCACTACACTCGCATTAACATCTGCTAACCATGTGTATGTGACAAATAAAATTTGATTTGATTTGATATATATATAGAGAGACTCCATGGAATGTCCTTTTACCCGTCCAGTTCTTTCTCACTAGTGCAATGATACTGGACCTTAATGAGACATGGGTTTGCTTTGTAAGTAACCGCTCTCTATTGGCACTCTGCTTTCCCCGCTGTTGTGTAAAGGCCTATGTGTGAAACATGGCTGTGAATAGGCCGTTACCAGGGCATCATACTTCTGTCTCTGAGTGACTGCTGGTTTATGGAAGTCTGCCTGGGCTTGCCTCTCTGGCATCTGGATCCCCTGGAAACTGTTCCTTAGCAACAAACCCAATAGCAACTGCATCAGCCACAGTTGTCAGCTAAAGGAGGATGAGGAGAGAGGAAGATAGATGATATTATAATTACGGAAACATTTAGCATTTTCCCTATACACTTGTTTGGAAACTAATGGGATTTATTGGCTTTATCAGTTACAATTTCAAATGTGTTCCATTGTAAAGGGAAACAACTAAGCACGTTTTACTGAAATTGTACTTTTCATGAACTGTTTATCAGGGACTGTTTACCCCTGTGTGTCAGCTAGGAGGTCCGCTGTGTGTCAGCTAGGAGGTGAACAAAGTGGCACACACTGTTCCTAATGTATCATGTATAGGCTGCCATCTCCATGGAGACAGCTGGGCTGGTTCATTCACAGAGCAGCGCTGTAGGGAGGATATGACCTAGAAATTGATGTTAGACCTACACTTAATTATATGCGTCTTGCAGGAGTATATTTTTGAAGAGTTCTGCTCGCAAAGCATGCTGCATATTCCAATAAGTATGAAAGATTTTCTCTCGTTAGTAGCAACGGGGGCTATGTGTTATTGGTTGGCTGGTGGTGGCACTGTTGTGTCTAGAGCTGATTCTCTCGCACGTCAATCAAGCGGCAGGGGGCAGCTCCATGATGCGGATACAGGACGAGGGTATGGAACAGTTGGACAAGCGTGATCTGTGCGCTTTATAGATAAAACACTTGCACATGTAGACACCTGGCGTGCGCGTCTACCATGCGTCCACGGGCACGTTCAAGATGCAAAGGAATTGTTAAACGCACCTTTCTTTTAAATTGTAGTAGCCATGTAAACTAGCGGGTGAGAATGTTGAGAACAGTGCTGCAGACTCCAATTAGATTAGTTTATTGGATTGGCTGCAACAGATTATAGAGCTCCTGTTTCGAAGATGCAGTATACGAGAAATAAGCATATTATCTAATAATTCTACCCCTGTGGACGTCGACAAAAATAAGGTAAGATTCTTCGTTATTGAGAAACCAGAATGTATGGGTAGGAAGCTTGATGTATGGGTATGAAGCTTGATGTATGGGTATGAAGCTTGATGTATGGGTATGAAGCTTGATGTATGGGTATGAAGGCATGTTGTGTCAACAGAAGATTAAAAAGAACACGCACCGTGGAAATTGGCAGATCTGCTAAACCAATTGCGTAACACATTCTCAGAATTTAATTAGCATAGATCAAATACCAAAATGGGATGTGATATTACGTGTGTAAAGTGACATGTCTGATCTAATGTCTCTTGTAAACTGGTGAACAAAAGCTGATAAACATGCTGGCATTCGCTGTGTATTTGTCGCATCAGACGCTCGTTCAGTTGACCATTCAGACCGGCAGTGCGCAGTCTGCGCACGCTCGGTTGTTTTCCATTCTATGGAATGGTGTCCTAGAAAATTGAATAGTAGTAAAGACAATAATTGTTCTTTACACACCCCTATTGCATAGTATTTCCTGAGATGATATTGTACATTCCTGGTTGAGGTTTAAAAAATAAAAATAAGCTTGGATGCTAAATATTTAATGTAATTTTTTATAATAATTATATAACTAGATAATGAATACATAGTCATTAAAATAATGTTCCAGACTACCTTTAGGGTGTCTTTTGTGTTTAATGTCACACCAACTGTGTTTGATTGGTTTTATGACCTACTTTTTTGGATGATTTGTATTCAAGACAAAGCTCCTATCCTATAGATTGTTTTGAAGATGTCAACCAGCGATAGGTCAAGTGAAGTACTGCTTTGTATTGATTGGACTCTCCTGCTGACACCAGTCCATTGGAGGACAAGGAACACATTCTCAGCATCATTTAGAAATGTGTGTGTTTTTAGTACGAAATAGACTTTTCTCTTAGTTGGTCAACTTGGCCTCGCCTCTGGTTTAGTACAGAACTTATTGTTTACAATATATATTAATTTACAGCCTGAACACCAGATTTCAACCTCTTATCTATTGCCAGTCTATCGGACCAAACTACAAGGTTGTGGTTAAGAAAGTGGTCAGAAAATGGGACAATGATACCTTGACTCTGCCGGCGGGCTGCTTTGACTCTGCCGGCGGGCTGCTTTGACTCTGCCGGCGGGCTGCTTTGACTCCGCAGGAGTGTGTTCACAGAGGGAGCTGACTGTATTCATTTCTGTGAGGAGATGATTGTTTCTTCCACAACTGTACATTTATTTTCTAACAACAAACCCTGGATCACAAAGGATCTGAAAACAACTTTAAAATAAAATAATATAGCATTTACCACTGTCAACAAGGTTGAGGGTAAACTAATTCAATCCAAATTAAAAATGCAGATGAAACAGGCCACAAGAGTGTACAAGGAAAAGGAAAGGCTCTTTCAGGAGGGTAAAGATGCTTGGAGGGGTGTGAAAACACTGGCAGCCCTTAATAACACCAAAACTGTCCCCTTCTCCCCCCAGAAAAGACTGTGTTGACCTGCAGAGAATCTTAACAGTTTCTATTGTAGATTTGACCAACATGACTTTGCAATTGAAAGGGAAAAGCTGATCTCTGACCTATCTAACATGTCTCACACTGTTACACAATTGTTCAGCTGCAACCAATAAGATGGTGAAGCTATGTTTTAAAAGGACAAAACAAAGAAAAGCACCTGGGCCAGACAACATCAGTGTTCACCTACTTAATGTGTAACTCTGTGTTGTTGTTGTTTTTGTCGCACTGCTTTGCTTTATCTTGGCCAGGTCGCAGTTTGTAAATGAGAACTTGTTCTCAACTGGCCTACCTGGTTAAATAAAGGTGAAATAAAAATATAATGTGTGCCATAAGCAACTGGCAGGTGTTTTCTGTGAGTGTTTTAACCGCTCTCTGGCAGAACATTCCATCCCAATAATATGGAAATCGTCCACTATAAGCCCAGTACCTAAAAAGAGCAACCCCTCCTGCAACAATGACTACTGCCCTGTAGCTTTAACCTTTTAGTGGTGAAGACCATTGAAAGGCTGATTCTTCCACCGGCTACTAAAGGAAGTATGCTCCTACACATGCTTCTGTTCTACTAGATGCATGGTATTTCTGTACAGCAAAGTGGCATCCTTGATAACGAGGTGTTGATAGATTCAACATCTGAGTATGCTGCCACGTTCACGTGCCAACCAGAACTAGGAAATGCAGAAATGTGCCACTTGCTAACTGGTTGAACGCGGCACGTCTATAACTACAACCACTTAGCAAGTCGGACATTTCTAATTTCCAAGTAGCACGTAAACGCGGCAGCATCCTCAGAAGTTGGATCTATCAACACCTTGATATCAAGAAACAGAAATACAATGCATCTTGCAGAACAGAAGGAAAGCCTGAAGTCACACCTCTTAGAAGGAGAGGGATTGTTGTTCATGTTTGTTGACCCTTAGCAGTCCTGAGACTGTCAACACTCTGAGGCCGTAGTGACTTCTAATCCATCCGATGATGTATGGTCTTTTCTGGGCACCAATCCCTACGCAGGGATGACTACCCTTTGGTCTGGGCACCAATCCCTACGCAGGGATGACTACTCTTTGGTCTGGGCACCAATCCCTACACAGGGATGACTACCCTTTGGTCTGGGCACCAATCCCTACGCAGGGATGACTACTCTTTGGTCTAGGCTTATGTAACACTGTCTTAACTACGCCATTGGCAGGAATGCTGTGTGTTGCTACTGCTAGCCTTGCAGATATTACTGGCCAATTTGTAGGGGTGAGAACATTAGCATATCACTGATAGACCGAACTGAGATTTTGGAGGGGTGACAAGATTAGCATATCACAGATGGACCAAACTGAGATATTGGAGGGAGGGGTGACAACATTAGCATATCACAGGTGGACTGAACTGAGATTTTGATCCAATTGCTGACTCCGAAGGAAATTGTCTGGAGTTGCCAAAAAGTGTACGCTCTTGTTCCTCAGTGGGTAGACAATGGGGTGATTTGAATGTGTACAATAAGAATGTGTGATTTTTGCTATTTGTGGCCAGTTTCATGCATGTTATGCTGGGTACATCATAATAACAGCATTATTGGCCAAGACAGTGGGTGGCAGTTTCTCTGAACACTCGTTGCTGTAAGCGTATTATTCAGATAAGACCACATGAATGATGTCAACATCAGTAAAATGAATTAAATCAGAAACAGATCCACAGCGTAGGAGTATGAGTGATTTTTCTTTTTTTTTTAAACCATTGTGTGCCAAAGCACAAAACAGCACACGGTTGCAGTTTGTGGGATTTAATGTAAGAGGTCCCACTCAGTGATTTGTCATTCAGAGTGTTGTGACGAGACATATCTGAGGGGGTTTTCAGGCACCACTGGAATTCTGAATGATATTAACCATATAAAAGCCATAGTATGTCTATCCCCATTTATTATGAACACTGAGGGAAACAGCTACGAAAACGAGGTGTGGTTTAAAGACAGTCTTTTAGGCAGGAGGACGCTATGTTTATCTACAGTGCCTTCAGAAAGTATTCACACCCCTTTGACTTATTGAAAATAAATTATAATAATGTGTTACAGCCTGATTTGAAAATGGATTAAATTGAAACAAAAAAAAGAATAGTCACTGGCCTATACACAATACCCCAGGATGTCAAAGTGGAATATTTACAAATTAATTCAAAGTAAAATCTGAAATGTCTTGAGTCAATAAGTATTCAACCCCTTTGTTATGGCAAGCCTAAATAAGTTCAGGAGTAAAAATGTACTTAACAAGTCACATAATAAGTTGCATGGATTCACTTTGTGTGCAATAATAGTTTAACCTGATTTTTTAATGACTACATCATCTTTGTACCCCTCAGTCGACCAGTGAATTTAAAATACAGATTCAACCACAAAGACCAGGGAGGTTTTCCAATGCCTTGCAAAGAAGGGCACCTATTGGTAGATGGGTAAAATAAAAAAAAGCAGACATTGAATATCCCTTTGATCGTGGTGAAGTTATTATTTACACTTTGGATGGTGTATCAATACACCCAGTCACTACAAATATTCCAAAACATGCATCCTGTTTGCAACAAGGCACTAAAGTCATACTGCAAAAAAAATTGGCAAAGCAATTAACCTTTTGTCCTGAATACAAAGTGTTATGTTTGGGGCAAATCCAATACAACACATTACTGAGTACTACTCACCATATTTTCAAGCATTGTGGTGGCTGCATCATGTTATGGGTGTGCTTGTAATTGGTAAGGACTGGGTCGTTTTTCAGGATAAAAAATAAATGGAATGGAGCTAAGCATAGGCAGAATCCTAGAGGGAAACCTGTTTCAGTCTGCTTTCCACCAGACACTGAGAGATGAATTCACCTTTCAGCAGGACAATAACCGAAAACACAAGGCCAAATCTACACTGGAGTTGCTTACCAAGACAACATTAACTGTTCCTGAGTGGCCGAGTTACAGTTCTGACTTAAATCTACTAGAACATCTATTGCAAGACCTGAAAATGGTTGTCTAGCATTGATCAACAACCAATCTTTTTGAAAATGGTGCCGAAAGAAATGGCAGCAGTTTTACGGACGCCCAACCAATGTGTTATTCTGTGGGGTTTTTCGCGTTATTTGTAACTTATTTTGTACATAATGTTTCTGCAACCGTATCTTACGGCAAAAAAGAGCTTCTGGATATCAGGACAGCGATCACTCACCTCGGATTAGACAAAAAAAAATTATTCAACAAGCAGGACGCACAGGACATTCTCCAAACACCCGACAAGGCCAACATCCCAGTTATTGGCAAGAGGAAGAGACACAGGTACAGAGGACACAGAGCGGGGTGCCTCGTAAGGCACCACGTACAAAGCTCTCCCTCGCCCTCCGTTTGGTAAATCCGACCACAACTCTATCCTCCTGATTCCTGCTTACAAGCAAAAATTAAAGCAGGAAGCACCAGTGACTCGGTCTATAAAAAAGTGGTCAGTAGAAGCAGATGTTAAACTACAGGACTGTTTTGCTATCAGACTGGAACATGTTCCGGGATTCTTCCGATGGCATTGAGGAGTACACCACATCAGTTACTGGCTTTATCAATAAGTGCATCGAGGACATCGTCCCTACAGTGACTGTACGTACATACCCCAAACAGAAGCCATGGATTACAGGCAACATTCGCACTGAGCACTCTAACCCGTAAGATAATAAGAAATCCTGCTATGCCCTGCGACGAAACATCAAACAGGCAAAGCGTCAATACAGGGCTAAGATTGAATCGTACAGTGTGAATAGTTATGTAAATGAGATTTCTGTATTTTATTTCAATAAATGTGCAACAATTGAGAAAAATATATATATTTAATCCATTTAAAATTCAGGCTGTAACACAACAAAATGTGGAATAAGTCAAGGGGTATGAATACTTTCTGAAGACACTGTATATCCCACCTCAAAGGAGACCTGCCATCACTATTTATTAATAGGTGTATGGTCTGTGATAGACATGATACATATATAATAAGCTATTATATATGTACTCGTGTATGTAATAACTTATTAAGTCTTACAGTACAGGTGTTTACGTTCAGGCCTTTCCGAACATACACTGAGAGAAAATGGAGGGCAACATCACAGTAGTCAAGGCCAGCTAGCAAGACAAACCTTGTCCTGGATTTAGGATGTTCAAATCTGATGTGTCAGACATCAAGACCTACAGATATCACAAAACACACAGCACTGCGTGGGAAGAGGAAGTGGAAGTAAGCAAAAAAAGAGAGGAGAGGAATGATATGCTAAATGTTTTACTATAATCCTCCCTATCCAACCACAGTGACCAGTAGGGTTGAGGTTGAACAGTCTATATTTACACAGAGTATACCCACTAGACATAGACGTCTAGTATTGATTTACAATTGGTTGTGTTGTCAGCTAACTAGAATTCAACTTGAAATCAACAAATCATTTCACCATGTCATTGGATTTTATGTTAAAGAAAATTATGTTGATGACTTTTTGCAAATCCAATCAGTTTTCTACGTTGATTAAACGTGATGTTTTTTGGGGGGGCGGGGGAGGGAGGGGGGGTGAAATAATTTAGAAATAACGCAGTTTTTGCCCAGTAGGTAGCTAGGTCCAACATCAAGTCTCAAATGAAAAGACATCACCGGCCAATTCTATTCTTTTTCTAGGAAGGACGTTTATTTCTAGAAAGGACACAGAGAAACAGATTGCAGTGTGTGTGGAGTGGAGAGTGAGGGAAAAGAGAGCTATAACCCCTCTTTCCCAGGAAAGAGAGGAGAGGAGAGCAGGAGGCAGACCAAATCTCTCTGCTGTTGCCAGTCTGATGAACAACAATACATTAGGAAGTCAGCGAGAGGACAAAGTGTGAGTAAATATGTCAGAAGTTCTAACAATGGGATTTGGTTTGAAAGTTTTGTCACTGACATTTTGTCAGTAGTTTGTATTAGTGTTTTAAAACGTTGACGCTTCCCCCTCAGTGTAGCACAATAACACCTGCAGTCAAACTAATCATCACCTCAAACATACTTGACATTCAAGTCATTTGATTTGAATGAAATGGATCTTGAAGAAGAGCCACACCACAAAACCCTTACAGGAGCTGTCCTGAGCCAGATTATGTGTACGTGACGTGCATGTGTGAATGCATGTAATCTTCCCTTCATTCAGAGTAGTCCCACTCCACCATTCTAACAGCCCGAAAATGATTCTGGAAGACACCGAGTGTACCCATTGTCACACTGTAGCCGGCTTTAGCTCAGCCATGGGCTATTACTGTCCTTTTCTATGAATACCCATAAGGCCTTGCTAGAGGAAGAGGCTTCATATAAGAGCCTATAATAAGCCACATCTGAAGGAAGATTGACAAGCTTTAACTAGTCACCGACATGTCTAAGAAGTCACTCTTCCATCGCTGAGATATTGTGTGTTCATTATTCTGTAGTACTTAGACTAACCTTACCTCTGAAGGCTTTAGAATAGGGATTATCCTACTAGCGTGTGTTTGTGTGCATGCTGTGAGTGGTTTTGTGAGCATATGGTGTGTGTGTGTGTGTGTGTGTGTGTGTGTGTGTGTAGTAAAACAGCAGACATTATTATTATTACCCTCCATGAGTCATATGCAATAGATGTTTATGTGTGTGTCTCTCTGTGTGTGTGTGTGTCTGTGTGTTTGTGTGTGTGTGTGTGCATGCATGTGTCGGTGTGTGTTTCCCTCCAAGGGCAGCCATGTTGACCACCTTAATGGACGGCCTCCTCTGCTGCCTGACAGGGAAGTCGGCCAACGTCGTGGTTCCCATAGAAACCTCGGAACCCGCCGACGGCTACGAGTTCGTGGAGGTCAAACCGGGTCGTGTCTTGAGGGTCCGACACATCATCCCGGAGCGGGAGGTGGTGGACGAGCCCAGGGGGCCGGGGGGAACCGTCCACCGTAAGAGGAAGATCACAGTGTACCGTAATGGGCAGCTACTGATAGAGGACCTGGGCGACGCGGCGAGACAGGAGCTGTTACACGCTCAGAACGGAGAAACACAACCCAACTGTACCGTGGAGGTGGAGCTCGCAGACCCACCTTCCAATCCAACTCCCACCGCTGACCCCAAAGCGGACAAGACTGGGTCAGTGGTTGGAACAGAGGGAGCGGCGACATCTCCAGCCCCGACCCTCGGATCAGCCCCAAATCTGAACCAGCAGCCCCGGAAGCGGCGGCGGAAGCCCAGACGCACAGTGGTGATTGACAGCGAGAGGAAGATCACGTCATGTAAGGGGACACATGCAGACGTGGCAGTGTTCTTCGTGCACGGCGTGGGCGGTTCCCTCGACATCTGGGGCAGCCAGCTGGACTTCTTCTCCCGTCTGGGCTATGAGGTCATCGCGCCTGACCTGGCGGGTCATGGGGCAAGCTCGGCGCCTCAGATCGCGGCAGCGTACACGTTCTACGCCCTGGCTGAGGACATGAGGGCCATCTTTAAGAGATATGCACGGAAGAGGAACATCCTCATAGGACACTCCTACGGGTGAGAAGACTGAAGTGTGTTAGCTACAGACACTACATAAGGAACACTACATAAGGAACACTACATAAGGAACACTACATAAGGAACGCTACATAGTGAACACTAAATTGTGAACGCTACATAAGGAACACTACTTAAGGAACACTACATAATGAACACTACTTAAGGAACACTACATAATGGACCTCTGTCTTTTGATCTCCTAGATCTGATTACCCTCTCTCTCTCTGTCTCCTCTCTCTGTCTGTCTGTCTGTCTGTCTGTCTGTAGTGTGTCGTTCTGTACGTTCCTGGCCCATGAGTACCCAGACCAGGTCCACAAGGTAGTGATGATAAACGGAGGAGGTCCCACAGCGCTGGAGCCCAGTCTCTGTTCCATCTTCAACCTGCCCACCTGTGTGCTGCACTGCCTGTCCCCCTGCCTGGCCTGGAGCTTCCTCAAGTAACAAACTGTGTGTGTGTGTGTGTGTGTGTGTGTGTGTGTGTGTGTGTGTGTGTGTGTGTGTGTGTGTGTGTGTGTGTGTGTGTGTGTGTGTGTGTGTGTGTGTGCGTGCGCGCCTTCCCTCCCAGTCATTCATATTCCATTCACCCGGCTCAATGCTACATGGTCCTCCCGTTCCTCCTCTGAGGAGCCTTCTCTGTTCCCAGGCCTACTTCAATACAGTCTTGCAGCCTACTGTATGTTGTTCAAGTATGATTTCTTATGCTCCTCCACTCACTCTCTCCCCTTCCTCTCCTCTGCCTCGGTCAGGGCTGGGTTTGCCCGTCAGGGTGCGAAGGAGAAGCAGCTGTTGAAAGACAACAATGCCTTCAACGTGTCCTCCTTCGTGCTGCGTGCCATGATGAGTGGTCAGTACTGGCCAGAGGGGGACGAGGTTTACCATGCAGAGATCACAGTGCCCATCCTGCTAGTGCACGGCATGTACGACAAGTTTGTTCCCATAGAGGAGGACCAACGCATGGCGGAGGTGAGCGGGGAACCTTAACGCCAACTCTAACCCTACCTTTAAACCTAACTCTGAGCCTAGCTTTAAACCTAACTTTAAACCTAACTCTGAGCCTAGCTTTAAACATAAAACCTGAATCTAATCTAACCTCCCTGCCTCCGCTCAGATCCTGTTGCTGGCCTTCCTGAAGATAATCAACGAGGGCAGTCACATGGTGATGATGGAGTGTCCCGAGAGCGTCAACACCCTCCTGCACGAGTTCTTCCTCTGGGAGCCTGACTCCCTGCCCAAATCTAAACCCCGCCCCGAAATCGGAACCAAGAGACCTGAAACTGCCAAGAGCCCCACAGCATCCAACGGAGGAGCAACGCCAGAAAGCAAAGCCAAGACCAAGTAACCCAGAGGGGAATGGATGTGTGGTAATGACTCCAGTCAAAGCGGACACAGACAGTGGTGTGTACTGCCGACCATGGCTGGTTGTGCTAGGCTATGTCTCCTAAGGTGCAGGGAGCTGGTTTGAACTGGTCTGGGCTGGTTTAAACTGGTCTGAGCTGGTTTGAGGTGGGATTTGAGGAGGTGGAACACAGCACACAGGGTCAGACGGGCCCATTTTTGGTCTAGGTCAGAGCCACAACAGAAAGGAAGGACAGGAGGGCTGGCAGGTATGGACGGACAGAGTGACGTAAATGAGGACAACAGGGGGAGGTCTATTGTATTGTTCCTGGTCCTGTTCTGATTGAGTAACTGGTCCCTGACTGGGACTGGAGACAGGTGGGAGAGAAAACATTTTTGTGAAGCTCTGAAGAGGTGCTGAGTTGGAGAGGATGGTCATGGTGAATCTGGTAATGGTATTGGTTTTATGTGTTGCTGCTTTGTGGTACCAGGACCCAGGTCTAGACTCAGTCCCCTGTGATGGTTAGTCAGTTGCCCAACCGGTGGAAATGTCAGAACATTGGTGGATCAGAGAGGGAAAATTATGTATTCGAAGGGATCAACTGACACAGAACTAGCCAAGAAGACTGCTAGTTAGGTCCAGATTCAGTCAGTTCTATCGCTAACCGGCCATAGCTGACAACTGCTGTTTCATTGTTTTTGTTTAGGCGATATCGGAGGTGTATCTGCGTTGGAACTGTCAAATCTGTGAGCAGCTGCTCTTGTTGTCATTGTCACAAAACCACGCCCGTTCTTAAATCCCACCCGCATTAGGATGTTCAGAAATAATGACACTCAAATTGAAAATCATTAAAGAAAATAATGAGGATTTCTATCAGCCTTAGATGTGTAGATTACAACACATTCCAGTGTTCCAACTTGTAACAAGGCTGCATGGGGTTATTACTAATCCAACTCGGCACATCCAATGGCAATGTCCGCGATAGTTATAATGCCAGGAGCCGTTTGCTGATTTGACAGCTCCAACGCAGTTACACCTCTGACAGGCAGAACTGATTGAATCTAGCCCTTAGACTACTCACGCCAAAGGGTATCCAATGGTTGTGACGAGCAAGACAGAAACCCCAGAACTAACTTCTGTTTCCTTACTGTACTTCTGCATATGGGGGTTAAATATTATGTATGACGATCAATGCTGCTTTTTGAGAACTAGCCAACTACAATTTATTTATGCAGCATTCACACAGTATTTTAAAAGCACTTCCCTGTCAGAATGGTTACAACAGACAAGCTAACTATGTTATGTTTTATCTAAAGATGCAAAGTAACAACTTTGAGGGACCGGAGAAAGACCAATGTTTGACTGTCCTACAAAGTCTCCTTGTGTATTTTATGGGGAAACAAATATAGTTTCCTATTGGTTGCTGGTTACCTAGGAAACACACATGGGCAGATGTGTGTTTTAGACCCCTGTAGCTATATTTCTCACCAGAACTATGCTAAACAATTATGATCGTTTGCCTGTTTTCCAGGTAAAAGTGATATAAGCTCTGAAAATGATATTGCTACACCAGAAATTGCTTACAATCTGAGAATTCTTCAGTGCCACGTAGCAAGTTCTCTCTGTCGTGTAACTAACATCCCACTGTGTCTGATCAGTGTCACAAAGACTGTGTTGACTAACAGTGTATTAAATACTGTATAATATCAATCCGTAGCAGCGCTCTAGAAATGTAAAGGCAATGTTCCCGCATTTATGGTAAAAGGCTGCATATGTCGGCTCAATCGGAAATGACCTTTCAATTTAAGTTGAGCCGCAGCGCGGATCTTCAGCGCTACGGATTGAATTAACCCCTCACTCTTTCGCTAGGTGTGCACCAGTGGAGGCTGCTGAGAGGAGGACGGCTCATAATGTCTGGAATGGAGCTCCATCCATTACCAAGAGCCCGTCCTCCCCAATTAAGGCACCACCAACCTCCTCTGGATGATTCCCTCCACCTGTATTCCACAGGACAGGCGGTGTCGGGTTGATCTCCTGTCCAATGAGACTGTTACTGAAACTATTTGGTTTAACTCTGGTCTTAGCACTGCAACAGTCACATTTCCTTTTGTCAATCCATGTGATGTAGCAGTGTAAAGCCCCCTGTTACTGTTGGTTATGGAACAGCCAGTAGCAGTGGAGGCTGCTGTGGGTGGAGGACGGCTTATAATAATGGCTGGAACGGAGCGAATGGAATGGCATCAAACACATGGTAACCATGGGAAACATGTGTTTGATGTATTTGATACCGTTCCACTGGTTCCGCTCCACTCATTAACACGAGCCCGTCCTCCTCAATTAAGGTGCCACCAACCTCCTGTGGTCAGTAGGTCACCCACAAACAATATGCATTTTGAAAACATAACACTTAACTGGGCCGTAAGTATACTTTTGATACAATATGCAACTTTTACTCGCAAACAATGATGATGTTTATATAGGTCTTGATGCTGAAAATGAGTGAACAGGAGTGAATTAATCAAATTGAGAATTGAGCTCTCGCTAGTCAAATGGGATCCTCGGTCAGGTTCTCAATGGAACATGACTCATAAATGTAAATATGAATGGTTCTGAATCTGTGTCAACTATCAGTATCACATTTGTGCACTTGTGCGTCTTAAATGTGTTACTGTGTTCGCCATTGATATTGATTTCAGAAATAGAGTTCTGGAAGAATGTTCAGTTCACAAAAAATAAATTATGAGGAATATTATACCATGCAATCATTTTAAATGTTTAAAAGCCAGGTGTGTTACAAATATATTTTCTGTTAGAATCAAATGCAGTTTCAAGCTACGAGTAGCAAGTATTTGTCAAGCTACAAGTAGCGAGTATTTGTCAAGCTACAAGTAGCGAGTATTTGCACTATGTACTGTGCTTAACACTCGAATGAACGGTACATAGTGGAAAGCTGACAAGTGGATGCTGTCTACTCATCCAAGAAAGTGTCCTGTACTTGGGCGACACCTTGTGTCTGACCGGAGTATTGCAGTTTGAAGAAACATTGGGTTTATCCACCCTAATAGAGTTACATCACATAGATGTCCACGTTAGGAATCAAAGCTTATACCATTAAATTCACTAGCAAATCTATAGAACGAAGTGGTTTAAATGGCTTAGGCTACTTGGTTTGAGACAGTTTACATACTTACTCTGTCAGTTAGCAGATACTGTTGTCCAGCGTGACGTACAATCAGCGCTCAGCACGCCGCAGTAAATATGTTCTTCTGATCAAAGCGTTTGGCCAACTGCTCCCTGTCTGCACAGCAAGAGGAAGGAGGTGGACAAACAGCCGAGGGGCAGCAGCCTAAATATCTTTGGAAGATTTCGAATTCACTGTGAAACGTTTTGACGCTCCTTTATTTCAGAACAAAAGTACTGCTTATTCTAAATTAATATACAGGTTTGATTTACGCTTATGATAGTACAGAAAATAGCTAACCTAATATTAAAATGATAGCATCCACTTAACCATTATCAATACTAAAAAGCAAAAAAAAAAAAAAAAAAGAAACCTGTAGTTTGAAAACAGCAATGTAGTGCAAAGTTTGCCATTTACTTTGCTTGTCAAAATAGCACACATTTTTGCAATTTCTAACACAGTTTACCCTACCATGGCCGCAATACGTAATTTAGGGCTCTATTCAATCCATATCGCTTAAACGTTACACATTTCGCGTTAGAAATGTAAAGGTCATTTCCAATTGAGCCCGACATGCAGCGCTTAACGTGAATGCCATCTCCGCCAAAAGCAGGAATATTTCCTTAAGAAAATTGAATTGCGCTTTTCTACTGAATTTCCGCGATACGGATTGAAAAAAATCCCTTAGTTTGAATCTGAAAATACACCAAGTCATAATTTTACAGAAATAAAGCTATAAAAACATTTTTTTTAAATGGCATAAAAATCCATTTCAAAACACATGTCAACTTCAGATGAAAGCTTTACATGTATAATACATTCAAGGAGTAATTAAACCAAGAACACCAATATCAACTCTCCTATGTCCCTCTATTGATCACTGACCACTAACACTGTGAAAGGCACTGAAGTACTAATATCCCATTCAAGCGTCTTTATATAGGTTCTGTCACACCTCCAGGGTGACAGCAGGGCCGTTACTAGCCCCCTCCAGAGGGGTTTTCTCTGTAGGGCTACCTGGCTCTTTAGCCTCATCCTCCTTGCCATCTGCTGCAGCACCTGCTTCTTTCCCTGCCACTAGGGGAGTACTCTCTACTGCCTCCTTCACCACCTCTGCTCCCTGCTGGGTGGCTGTGGTAGCGCTAGCAGGCTGCTCTGCCTTGGTCTCGTTGACGACATGGATGAAGTCAGCTGCTGCAGCTGGGGCAGTGGCTGACTGCTTCACTTCCCCGTTCTGAACAGGAAACGACCCTTCCACGGCGTCATACAGAAACTGGTACTGCTCCTGACAGGGTGACACACACAAAAACAGACATACAGACATACGGACATACGGACAGACAGAAAGACAGCGGTGAGAGAGAGAACCATACCAACACTCACCCTTCCAGGGACAATCCTCAATAAGACAGTGGCTGAACTAGATGATAAGCTACCATGAACAGAAACCAATAGATAGTCCTACTGTATGTTGCATTTGACCCATTTACGACCTTGTACATCATACACACAATACAATGTGGAAGCGTGCGACAGTATTTCTTCAGATCAGGGTACAGTAGGCCTATCCTACTTACCAGGCTGTGGATCATGCCTTGCCTCTCCTTGCGCAGAGCCTTGGCCACCTGGAACACATCCACCAGTTTCTCTGTCTCAGCACTGTCCATGATGTTCCACAACGCACAGAAGATCCCGGAGCGAGACGAGCCATCACTGAGAGAGGAAAGAGGGATGGAGGGATTGACTCAGTAAAGAGTAGGGGATTGACTTAGTAAAGAGTAGGGCATTGACTTAGTAAAGAGTAGGGCATTGACTTAGTAAAGAGTAGGGGATTGACTTAGTAAAGAGTAGGGCATTGACTAAGTAAAGAGTAGGGCATTGACTAAGTAAAGAGTAGGGGATTGACTTAGTAAAGAGTAGGGCATTGACTAAGTAAAGAGTAGGGGATTGACTAAGTAAAGAGTAGGGGATTGGCTTAGTAAAGAGTAGGGCATTGACTAAGTAAAGAGTAGGGGATTGACTTAGTAAAGAGTAGGACATTGACTAAGTAAAGAGTAGGGGATTGGCTTAGTAAAGAGTAGGGCATTGACTAAGTAAAGAGTAGGGGATTGACTAAGAGGCATTGACTTAGTAAAGAGTAGGGCATTGACTAAGTAAAGAGTAGGGCATTGACTTAGTAAAGAGTAGGGGATTGACTAAGTAAAGAGTAGGGCATTGACTTAGTAAAGAGTAGGGCATTGACTAAGTAAAGAGTAGGGCATTGACTTAGTAAAGAGTAGGGGATTGACTAAGAGGCATTGACTTAGTAAAGAGTAGGGCATTGACTTAGTAAAGAGTAGGGCATTGACTAAGTAAAGAGTATGGCATTGACTTAGTAAAGAGTAGGGGATTGACTAAGTAAAGAGTAGGGCTTTGACTTAGTAAAGAGTAGGGCATTGACTTAGTAAAGAGTAGGGGATTGACTAAGTAAAGAGTAGGGGATTGACTTAACAAAATAGTAGGGCATTAACTCATCTTACGAATCCAGATGCCTCCAAGAGTAGGCAGACATGTAAACAATGGCTAGAATGGCTCTGAGACTGTGACTCACTTGCAGTGGATCACAACAGGCACGATCTTCTCTGGCTTGCTGTTGCCATAGCCACAGGTCTGCTTGATGTTCTTGATCATGTCCGTCAAATCCTGAGGCTTCTCTGGGAGTTCTCGTCCCGCCCACTTCCGGAAGTGATACTGTTTCACCTGCCGACTGTCTTTCCTCTGTAGGGACAGGATGTTTTCTTTCTTTCTTTAAATGTTTAAAAGACATGCGTCGAATACAACAGGTGTAGACATGACAGTGAAATGCTTACTTAAGAGCCCATTCCCAACAGTGCAGAGTTTAAAAAGTAAGACAAATATTTTCTAAATAAAAAAGGAAATAGTAACACAAACAATAACGAGGCTACGAACAAGGAGTACCAGTACCGAGTCAATGTCCAGGGGTACGAGGTAGATGAGGTAATTGAGGTAGATGAGGTAATTGAGGTAGATGAGGTAATTGAGGTAGATGAGGTAATTGAGGTAGATGAGGTAATTGAGGTAATACAGTACATGGGTTACACCAAGTCGAGTTCAGGTTCACTTTATTTACCTTTCATAATATTTGGTCAAAATTAAAACAGTGACAAAGTTGACACATAAACACATTTAATTTCCAAAAGTTCTTAATGATCACATTGTCTGACATGCATACGTGGGAACAGCCCTGGACATTCCCTACGGTTAGTTACTGGTTACCTTGGGGTGACGGATTTGGATACTGCGAGTGGTGTATGCTGGGAGGGTTTCTGTTGCCTTCAACTCCACTTCAATGTCCCTGAAGGTTTTCTTCTCATCTCCCCAGTACGCTGAACAGAATTCCTACGCATTCAGAGAGAAACACAGACTCACTCAAACAATACATCCACACAATGCATTAGAATAGCACTACTGTATTAGCAGAGGTTCTTAGAAACCCACCTGGTCTCCCTCTGTGAGGTCTGACAGCATGACGATGGTTTCCACCTTCTTCTGGAAGACCATCTGCCAGAAGTCTCCTGTGGTGTCGGCTAGAGGGCCCTGGGCTGCTATCAGACTCCTCTGACACCAGTAACCCTGAGCGAGATTAACACACTTTAATGGTTCATAGTCCAGGATTCAATCCCATTTTGCTTTGTCGGCTATGCTTCATTTGAAGGTAATTACCTATTGAGCCATCATATGCAGCTTTTACCGTGAATGACAAAGCGTGATGTGATTGAATCCGGCCCATAGTTTCAGTTAGATTTAACACATATTTATGCAACTCATAATAATGCTAACGAGTGAAAATCCTTTTGAGTGAGATCCCTTTGTCTCACATCCATAATCTTGTGTTTGTTAAATTACTTAACATTTCTAAAATGTAAAATGTGGTACGTACATCTATCTGTGTGGCGTTGATGTATTTGGTGGACTCCTCGTCATCTTCGTCAGAAGAGTCATCCTCATCGTCATCATCGTCCTGGTCGTGACTGCTCTCATCCTCCAGCTTCACCAGAACCCTGTTGTAGTCGTCTGGTTGGAATTGATTCAAATACCGGTCAGTTTAGGAAGTGAAACTTATCTGAGGAACTCTTCAAGGAAGAATTCTAAAAATGAAACTGAAAGAGTTTTAGCAACATGAAATCCTATTCAGTTCATGTACACCCCAAGGAAGTATGACACCTTTAAAAAAATATGATCATTTTCACATTTTCATAAATTCATAGACTGTTTGGGAATGACGTATAGTAAGACATTTTGTGAACATTTTATGGAAATATAGAGTGAGAAAGCGGGCCGTACTTTTGGACAATTAAATAGAACTAAACTTAAATTAATTATTATTATTATTAACAACAAATTATACTGTGCTGGATCTGGCTGAATGCTGTACTTACATGGAATAACAGAAGAGTAGCGATTTTTCTTCTTGTTCTCCTCGTTGATCCCGGTGTTGAATGTCCGCCAGTTCTTGTACCGTGGAAGTCTCTACATCACAGAACGGTCAGCGAAAACGAGTTGAGTAAGAAGTACTCTGATAACACATTTATTACATAGGAAAGACAGTAATGGAACAGTGGATGGGAAGAAGGGAAGAAATGACAGAGGAAAAAAATTACGGAGGGAAGGAAGAATGGATGAAGGGACAGGAAGTAATAACAGAGCGAATAAGGGAATAAGCTAGACTGACCTGGAACTCTGCCTCCAGCAGAGTAGGCTCGTTACCGGGGTCTCTCTGTTTGAGAGTGCCCAGTGTTGGGTGCAGCTCTGCCAGGGAGATCTCTGTCTCTCCAAACTGGTTATGTTCTATCAGAGCCTGATGGATCAGGATGTACTGAGCCTGACCGGACACACAGGTTAATACACAGATTAATACTTAATAATACACACATTAATACTTAATAATACACACAGTAATACTTAATAATACAAACAGGTTAATACACATGCTAATACTTAATAATACAAACAGGTTAATACACACGTTAATACTTAATAATACACACAGGTTAATACACACATTAATACTTAATAATACACACAGGTTAATATACACGTTAATACTTAATAATACACAGAGGTTAAAACACAAGTTAATACTTAATAATACACAAGGTTAATACACACATTAATACTTAGTAATACACACAGGTTAATATACATGTTAATACTTAATAATACACACAGGTTTATACACACATTAATACTTAATAATACACACAGGTTAATACACACATTAATACTTAATAATACACACAGGTTAATATACACAATTATACTTAATAATACACACAGGTTAATACACACATTAATACTTAATAATACACACAGGTTAATATACACAATTATACTTAATAATACACCCACATGTTAATACACACGTTAATACACACACATCTCATAGTCTAATGTGATTTACCTCCACTTGAACCATGAGGCATCTCTGGCGCCGGAGCTTGACCACGTATCCGTAGACGTCCACTCTGCCCTCGGCCTCTAGCCCCTCCATCATGGCATCGATGCCCATGTAGGTGCCTGTTCTCCCCACTCCAGCACTGCACAAAGTAATATGGTCAAATTATGAACAATCACTTTAACACAAATATATAATTCTGGAAACAAATACTCCCAACAGTATAGAAAAATGGCAAAAAAAAAAAACACATTTGGAATAAGAGAGGTAAAAAAATGTCAAGTACTATCCTGTGTGTGTGTGTGTGGTTTTCTACCTGCAGTGGATGACTATGGGTCCACTGAAGAGGTTCTTGAAGGCGTTGACGCGTCGCCTCAGCTTCAGCAGGAGGTGTGGCTCTCCGGGCACGCCGTGGTCTGGCCAGCTGGTGAACTGGATATGGGTCACCTCTCTCTCTGCACTCTTCTCCCTCTTCTACAAACACACACACACACACACACACACACACACACACACACACACACACACACACACACACACACACACACACACGTACATACAGGTGTAGTATATCTTAATTTGACCAGTTTCTTACAGCAGGAAAATAATGTGGAATATAATTAATGGACATTTTTGTAGGGGTTGGTGTATTTTTTGTTAGGGCATATTAAGTCTGACATTTTAAAATGGAAATTACAAACTTTAGAAGCCTTTTTAAACCTCAAATACACTACAAGATTCCTGCAACAACAGGGTGATCAAAATAAGATCCTTTATCTGTGTAGAGGTGCATGGGGTGACCAGCCAACTTCATACCATCTGTATCTTAATCCTAATCAGACATTCAGTGACTTTGATATATCATTTTAGTTTCGTCTTGGCAGTTGTGACAGAGTATCTTTATCAAGAGAGTAACTACCATGTTTGTGTATTTAAAAATAACAGATATCGCTGTATTAACCCTGTGAATGTGACTCACGTTGGTCAAGCTGAGGTGACGGATGATGTAATCAGGACAGTGCTCTTCTCTGTTCAGCTTCACAACAAATTCCTCAAAGATCTCCACCTCTCTTTCAGGCGACGGCCAGTACTGGGCACACTTGGTCTACCAGGGGGAAAACAACACAGAAACAGTCAAATGCCAGTTAAATGTCATAGGAAAATATCTTCAGAGGACGAGCTGTCTTTTCCTGTTGTGTGGTTTGAGCTAGCCGTGGGTGTAATCGAAGGAAGCTCTGCTTTGCAAACCCAAGCAACATGCACACAAACGTGTTAAGCGTTCAAACAGAGCGGTTTTACTGTTATTTGCTTACCCTGTTACTCTCCTCACAACGTGTTACCATGACGATGATGGAGGACTGTTGCTCCCAAACCATCCTCCAGAAATCCTCCACTGTCTCTTCCTTGGGACCTACCACACACACACACACACACACACACACACACACACACACACACACACACACACACACACACACACACACACACACACACACACACACACACACACACACACACACACACAAGTTGCAGAGTAAAGACACAAGGCCAACACAACACGATTCAGTGTGCAAAGATGATCATCCTCAAACAGTAAAAACAGCACTTTACCTTGAGCTGCGATGTACTTCTTAGACTCCTTGAAACCCTGTAATGAAAGACAATTTGGCACAGCACACAATAGGTACAAAATAAGTTGGTATCATTACTAATGACTATGTATAGTAATCACTATATATTTACTATTTTACCATGTAGGTAAATTATGAGATAACTTGAGGACTGTTAAAAGAGAATAACCGAACAAGTGTTCCTTACGTCGATGAAGCTGGCGTTGATGTAGTCACAGCCAGTCTCTCCATTCCCAGTGGTCAGCTGGACACGGTTGTAATCGTCTGATTGGACCGAGACATAAGGAAATAACATCACTGATGAGAGGAGCAGGGTTCATATAGGATCAGGTGTTCTGCCTTCAGACAGCAGGGTTCATATAGGATCAGGTGTTCTGCCTTGGGAAAGCAGTGTTCATATAGGATCAGGTGTTCTGCCTTCAGACAGCAGGGTTCATATAGGATCAGGTGTTCTGCCATAAGACAGCAGTGTTCATATAGGATCAGGTGTTCTACCTTCAGACAGCAGGGTTCATATAGGATCAGGTGTTCTGCCTTGGGACAGCAGGGTTCATATAGGATCAGGTGTTCTGCCTTCAGACAGCAGGGTTCATATAGGATCAGGTGTTCTGCCTTGGGAAAGCAGTGTTCATATAGGATCAGGTGTTCTGCCTTCAGACAGCAGGGTTCATATAGGATCAGGTGTTCTGCCTTCAGACAGCAGGGTTCATATAGGATCAGGTGTTCTACCTTGGGACAGCAGGGTTCATATAGGATCAGGTGTTCTGCCTTCAGACAGCAGGGTTCATATAGGATCAGGTGTTCTACCTTGGGACAGCAGTGTTCATATAGGATCAGGTGTTCTACCTTGGGACAGCAGTGTTCATATAGGATCAGGTGTTCTGCCTTTAGACAGCAGGGTTCATATAGGATCAGGTGTTCTGCCTTTAGACAGCAGGGTTCATATAGGATCAGGTGTTCTGCCTTCAGACAGCAGGGTTCATATAGGATCAGGTGTTCTGCCTTGGGAAAGCAGTGTTCATATAGGATCAGGTGTTCTGCCATAAGACAGCAGGGTTCATATAGGATCAGGTGTTCTGCCTTTAGACAGCAGGGTTCATATAGGATCAGGTGTTCTGCCTTGGGAAAGCAGTGTTCATATAGGATCAGGTGTTCTGCCTTCAGACAGCAGGGTTCATATAGGATCAGGTGTTCTGCCTTTAGACAGCAGGGTTCATATAGGATCAGGTGTTCTGCCTTCAGACAGCAGGGTTCATATAGGATCAGGTGTTCTGCCTTCAGACAGCAGGGTTCATATAGGATCAGGTGTTCTGCCTTCAGACAGCAGTGTTCATATAGGATCAGGTGTTCTACCTTGGGACAGCAGTGTTCATATAGGATCAGGTGTTCTGCCTTGGGACAGCATGGTTCATATAGGATCAGGTGTTCTACCTTGGGACAGCAGGGTTCATATAGGATCAGGTGTTCTGCCTTCAGACAGCAGGGTTCATATAGGATCAGGTGTTCTGCCTTCAGACAGCAGGGTTGATATAGGATCAGGTGTTCTGCCTTCAGACAGCAGTGTTCATATAGGATCAGGTGTTCTACCTTCAGACAGCAGGGTTCATATAGGATCAGGTGTTCTACCTTGGGACAGCAGGGTTCATATAGGATCAGGTGTTCTACCTTGGGACAGCAGGGTTCATATAGGATCAGGTGTTCTACCTTGGGACAGCAGTGTTCATATAGGATCAGGTGTTCTACCTTGGGACAGCAGTGTTCATATAGGATCAGGTGTTCTACCTTGGGACAGCAGGGTTCATATAGGATCAGGTGTTCTGCCTTGGGACAGCAGGGTTCACATAGGACCACTTACATGGGAGGATGTCCACGTAGCGGTTCTTGGGCTGGTTGCAGGACTTCTTGGCCTCTCTGACCGTGTTGCGGCTGAAGATCCTGGGGATGCTCTGTAGGGAGAGATGGGATCTGTGAGCTGAATGGAGGAATCACTGGAGCTGAGGTTAGGTGTCTGGGAAACATACAGTAAGTATCTGCCCTAGAAATAGACTCAACACATCATGAAAGAAACAGTAAATTCAGAGTAATTTACCGTTTCCATTTGATTTCCAACCTTCCATTGTTTGTGTCTTTTCCTAAGTGGCTAAGATTGCTGATTGGCCAAGGGGTAGAGGGATTCTAACATTCACCTGAAACTCCTGAAGGAAAAGACGTCCCTCATCAGCGATTTTCCTCTTGTAGGCGTCCAGAAGCACCTCAGATCCGATTGGCTCCACGTTCAGCAGGTTCTCCTCATCACCTAGGAAACACCAATCAGTGACAACCCCCACAAACAGGAACAGGAAGATATTGTATATTTTGAAAGGTTTTAATGGAGAGAGTTCAAAGGGTAGAAGAGTCTATAGTCGTACAACAGTCATGGGACATCTACTCATTCAATTGATGGAGTTCAGCAAGCTTGTGTCTCTATGCACTTAAAGTAGATGGTTAAGAGAATCTCAATCTGATCAAATTGGAAGAAATATTCACTTACTTGGCTGAATCAGCTCAATCTGTTCATCATTGTTGCTGTGGAACAAACAGTAATATCAGAGGCTCTCTTTCTTACCAAAAAGGAGAGGATAGCAGATCTACTGTACTGTTGTTGAGACACGGTTGAATACCATCCTCTACAGTATAATCTACAGCACTAAAAATCCAAACTAGAATGTATGTAACGAAGCTACAACATACACAGCTACCACTTCAAATACAATCTGAAGGTAATCTTAAGCCTACTGTAGCATTTATAGACTTCCTGCCAGACAGGGACTGACTAAATACTTACTTGGACTTCTTGCGCTGCAGGATGTAAATCTTGTAGAGAACGAAGAGGAGAGCCAGAGACGTCAGGACGATGAGGAACACAAGGAACCCAATCACAGCTTTGTCATTGTCTGAAAACAGATGAGAAGGGTTTCCCATTACAACATGGTAATGGGACATTTACACACCATTGTAATGGTAACACTGAATGCTGTTTAGCCTACCATTAATGTAGGGAGGAGTGACAAACGGCTACTTGGTAATGCAGTTGATCAAAGTCATATTATTTTGTTAATAGGAGTCAGAGAAAGGTGATATTCATCCAAAGAGTATCATTTTAATCAGTCTGACTTGAGTATATTTATTGCAGGCTTCTGCATAAGATTCTGGAAATGTAAAGTTACTTACAGCTAGTAGTAATGTGTTTGGTTGTTGCTTCACTCTTGTGTTTCCCATTGTATGTATAGATCTGAAAAAATAAGACATTCATATATGATCTACCCACCACAATAGTTCCCCATTCCTGGTCCCCACAAACCCACTAGCTTAACAGGAACGCACTCTAATCAAGCCAATACTCTCTTTAATGATCATCCTGTTTATGTGAACACATTACCTGAGAGACATACTGGTGAAACACCATTTCTACATCTTCTGTTTAACTCATCTAGGTACAGTACATACAGCATTTCATTCAGCAGTAACGCCACGATATATTACAGCATAGTCAATACATTAGGTTTTACTGTATGAATGTTGAATAACATACCTCAACTGTGTAGCCTGTTAAATAGCTGAGGTTCACAAATGGAAAACTGCACGTTGCATATTGATGTGTCTCATGAAGACCAGACCCAGTGATCGTTGCAATGAACAACCTTTCCTTTCCCCTCCACTTTTTTTCCTTCAAATGCGTACATTTAATGGTAAAAGCATTATTCTGAGTCAAAGTCAAAGACACAGACTGGATGTCCACCATATCAGGCACTGTCAAACACAAACATAGGCCACAGATTACATCATGGTCATCCTTTTCACCAACAGATTGCATGTAGTTATCTCATGTACATATCATACTCTGTGACTTTGTCCCAGACCACTGCAACATGTTTTGAAACATAGCTGCCATTTAATGCAGTGACTTCTTCAATAACTACATAGCTGCCATTTAATGCAGTGACTTCTTCAATAACTGCATAGCTGCCATTTAATGCAGTGACTTCTTCAATAACTGCATAGCTGCCATTTAATGCAGTGACTTCTTCAATAACTGCATAGCTGTCATTTAATGGAGTGACTTCAATAACTGCATCGCTGCCATTTAATGCAGTGACTTCTTCAATAACTGCATAGCTGCCATTTAATGCAGTGACTTCTTCAATAACTGCATCGCTGCCATTTAATGCAGTGACTTCTTCAATAACTACATAGCTGCCATTTAATGCAGTGACTTCTTCAATAACTGCATCGCTGCCATTTAATGCAGTGACTTCTTCAATAACTGCATCGCTGCCATTTAATGCAGTGACTTCTTCAATACCTGTATCACTGCCATTTAATGCAGTGACTTTCTTCAATAACTGCATCGCTGCCATTTAATGCAGTGACTTCTTCAATAACTGCATTGCTGCCATTTAATGGAGTGACTTCTTCAATAACTGCATAGCTGCCATTTAATGGAGTGACTTCTTCAATAACTGCATCGCTGCCATTTAATGCAGTGACTTCTTCAATAACTGCACAACAACATTTGCTGCAGTGTCTTTGAAGTTGATGTAGTTCTTAACGTCTATGAATGACATGAAATACAGTATGATGCACCTACCTCCAGGAGCAGTCTCGATTTGTGCTAGTTCTGTTGGAGATATGGTGATGTTTTTCTCCTTGTACTTTACTGGCTGTATAGAGCAGGTATATATTGTGTACGCATCCAGGCCATCGACGACACATTGCTGTGTTTTAGTTTCTTTGCAAACTGGAACGGAAAAAAGAGATGAATAAAGCGTACAATGAACTATCTCTATTAACTATCTCAACTAATGTTTCATATACACGTATATATAATCAGCGGAAAATTAAGAAAAAGAGAAATGAAGAATGATCCATTTAATTTTATGGTAGAATATTTGTTTTGGTCAGAGACAGGAATTTATATTGTGTATCTTACCATCTTTACTGTCTTTGCTATGATTACAGCAGCACTCGTATGTGAGGTGATTAACAAGGTCAGAGGGTCGGCACTTATCAGTGGACATGCCCCATTCCAGCTTGATGGAGCTACTTCTGGATGTTTTCGTCGTATTCTTTATGACCACATCTGTAGGATACAACAGTAGGAATTACACCAATAAGCAAACTGACGTGATATTCAACAGCACCAAATTGTTGTGTGTGGCTGCTATTTTTTAAGATTTTAACATGCCATTCGAGAACATACTATCAGTAGTAGGACTGTAAAATAAAGGGGTACCAAATCAATGTTGAACTTACCACAGTCAATCCTAAATGAAGTGGTATTTTCAATTGATCTATTGCCGTGGTTAATACGTCCGGTACAAGTGTAGTTTGTGAAGGGTTCCAACTGAGACAAATTCAAAGTGTTGGTGTTGTCTAGGTCTGATGGAGGGAAATGAGAAACGGATACATTTTAATCATCCATTTTGTAGAACTATCCACTATACAGTATACATCTATTCTATAGAAAATATGAAATAAATAAATAGTATCTTATCACATATATTAATGAGGATGAGTTATTTATTCCCGTGCTCCCTCAGCACAGCAGGACATTCATAACCTTCAGTGTGGTTTTGATTCAGTTCCTTACTGATCTTAAATTAGTGCTAAATGTTAACAAAACCAAGTTTATGTTGTTCTCTAGGTGTTATAAAATGTATCCTTAAGACCTGCGTATCTGCACCTTTAAATGAGCCCAAATTGAGCAAGTACCCCCATTATAAGTATTTCGGTATTTGGATTGACGACAGCTGACCTTTTAAAACACATATTGAAAAATAAATAAAAAACGGAGAATTAATATTGGCTTCCTGTATAGAAACAAATCCTGACTCCCTTTGAAAATGGGAGGAAGATTGTTCAAGCCTCTCTTCTCCCAGTATTTACAGGGATATAATCTCCATACAGTGCATTTGGAAAGTATACAGACCCCTTGACTTTTTCCACATTTTCTTAAATGGATTAAATATTTTTTCCCCCCCCATCAATACACACACAAAGACTCAATGCTGTAATTGCTGCCAAAGGTGCTTCAACAAAGTACTCAGTAAAGGGTCTGAATACTTATATAAATGTGATATTTCAGTTTCTTATTTTTAATAAATTAGCAAAAAATTCTAAAAACCTCTTTTTGCTTTGTCATTATGGGGTACTTTGCTCCGTTCATCCTGTCTCTGAGCTCTACGGACAATTCCTTCGACCTCATGGCTTGGTTTTTACTCTGACATGCACTGTCAATTTTAGGACCTTATATAGACAGGTGTGTGCCTTTCCAAATCATGTCCATTCCAATAAATTTTACCACAGGTGGACTCCAATCAAGTTGTAGAGACATCTCAAGGATGATCGATGGAAACAGGATGCACCTGAGCTCAATGCTCATAGCAAAGGGGCTGAATACTTATGTAAATAAGGTATTTCTGTTTTTTATCTTTAATACATTTGCAAAACATTTCTAAAAACCTGTTTTTGCTTCGTCATTATAGGGCATTGTGTGTAGATTGCTGAGTTTTTTTATTTTATTGAATCCATTTTAGAACAAGGCTGTAATATAACAAAATGTGGAAAAAGTCAAGGGGTCTGAATACTTTCCGAAGACACTGTACATGCAGCAGCCTTTGCTTTAAAACATTTTGATTCACTGAGCCCTGCGATTTATCACTGGATAAAAGTTTTGTACACGTCATTGCCTTTTATGCAGTTCTGTTGGCTGGGAGTCTCTGACTACCAGAAAGACCTAACATTGGCTACTATTTGTATATAAAACACTTTTCCAGAAACTCCTATCCTAGGTACTTGGATTGACGACAGCTGTCCTTTAAAACAGATATTGATGTGGAACGTGTTAAATGAGGACTGCATCTGTTTTGATTGATGTATAGCTTGTGTCTATTGTTCCCTTTTGAATGTAATGTAATTGATTTGTAATGTTGTAATTGTAATTTTTGTAGAATTATCATGCTTGGGTTGTTGTTCTCAGGCCACCAAGTGGAAATGGGTTACCCTGGTTAAATAAAGGTTAAATAAACATAAAATACAAAGGTAGATAAATCTGAAACACGTTATTGTGTTATGAAGTACGTTTCTCTGCTTACCCTGGCAGGTGTAATTAATGTCTAGAGTCCCATTACATTTCATTGGTTTATTTTTCCACTGTATTTCTGCAGGGAGACGTTCAGGCCATACCAGGACAATTTTCTTGGCATTTAGGAAACTTTCTGTTAGAGAAATTAAACAATGAAACTTAACGATCTGAAAGCAGTAATAGTAACTTTATGGTTATGTAAATCTTTAAAAGAGGCACATGCAACATAACAGAATCAACCTACCGACTGGGATGGGTTTTGTTTTGGTAAAGTTGGCACACGTCTCTGGAGCAAAGTTTGCATTGACATCTGAGCAGAAGTCGTCCGGTCTTAGCTCAAAACATAGCTCATTGGATTTGTCTCCGCATGTGTGGGATCTCATGTGGGATTTCTCAAGGCCGTTCTGAATTGTTTCACTGATATCCCAGTCACTCAAATAGCAAATAGACCCCGGAATGCAGTCAATGTCTTCCACAACGTCGGCTTCTTCTGCAAAGGAGTAACCATCAGAGCTAAATGTAGAGGTGGAATCGTTCTACATCCAGCAATAGGACAACAGTTATCTCCAGTCATAAGCCTTCTAAGCGGTTGTCTAAACTAATAGGAATCCTTTGGAATTTCAATCATGACTGACAGTCTTGAATCCAAGGAGCACCTTTTTTAAACCTTTACTCTCTAACATATTACATTGTGTGATTCCTGATGTATCATTCAAACAGTGTAATGCTCAGTGTGTTTGACATACCCAATTTCAGAGTGGTCAGAGCTCTGTTTCCTTGGAGTTCACATTCAGGCTGAATCTTCATCTCCATGTAGATACTGCAAGGCTTCAATGACTTCACCTTAATAGTGGAGTTCACCGGTTGATGCTCAACAGTCATGCGTTGTCCTGATTTATCCTGGTACGATATGTTGTATGTGTCGGAGTTTGAGGCTATTAAAGCAATCTGAAAGCCATATTTGACAGGCTCAACGCTGTATGAACCTATAAGATTAAATGAAAAGATTGATCCTTATTTATTTATTTATCAATTCAGGTGAACTATCCCTATCATGCATAGTCTTAGATTGCATCTCAAACCAAAGAATTGGAACTCACACTTTGGTGGTGTTGGTTTAGTCTGGGTGCCTGAAAGATGGAACAGACAGGTGAGAATCCACAAGAACAATGTTAAATTACAACATCACAACATCACAACATTCCATTACAACATCACAACCTCCATTACAACATCACAGCAGTAGGAGAAATATGATCTACAATCAATGGACACAACACAGCATCCCATGGAGGAGAGGCCAACCTGTGGGGATAGCTGTAGTGGAAGTCAGGGTGCTTGCAGGTGAGGTTTGGTTGTGGATGGGTGGAGTGCTTGTAGGCAAAGATGGAGATGGAGAGGTGGAGTTGTTTGTAGGCAAAGTCTGGGATTGAGAGGTGGAGGTGTTTGTAGGAAAGGCCTGGGTTTGGTTGAGGGTGCTTGCAGGGTCAGATGTCTGGGTTTGGTTGAGGGCGCTTGCAGGGTCAGATGTCTGGGTTTGGTTGAGGGTGCTTGCAGGGTCAGATGTCTGGGTTTGGGTGACTGCAGTGCTTGCAGGGTCAGAAGTGCTTGTGCTCGAGCCGCCAGTTGCTATAAAATAGAGAATGACACACTTTTGATGTGAGACAGAGACATTACATTTTACAGCGTTAACAGACGTTAATGCAGGAGGTATACATTACCGTTGGAGAGGGTTGCTTGGCTTGATGCCTGAGTGATGTTTGAGGTGGGGGTAAGCGAAGTGAGTGGAGGTGAGAGGGTGGTAGTGGTCGTCGTGGTGATGGTGGTGGTGGTGGTGGTGTTTGGAAGTAAGGGGCCTGATACAAATCAACTCAGTTAGAGAGAGAAATCACAATCAATAACAAAATAAAAAAATGATGTGATCAGCTCCTGGTAATTTTCCAACAGACCCAGCATGTCTCTATGAGAGATTCTGATTTGCAGGTTTACCTGTGGAGTCGTTTGCATTCTTGGTGGTTTGTGTGGGTGAAGGAATGGAGGAGTTGCTTTTGTCTGTGGATAAAAGTGACAGTGTGAGTGCTGCAAGTTTCTTCTGAGGAGAGTGGAGGCAGGAAAGAAGTGAGTGGATAGTTGGTTGGTTGGTTGACTGATGGAGGCTCAAAACTACAATGCTCTTGTTCTTTTTCTGCACTTACCAAACCATGTTTCCTCCGTGACATAGACAGTGTGTTCAAAATCCCCACAACTGACATTTCACAACTAACACTGACTTCACCTTAGAGAGAGAGAAATCAAACATATCACTGATGTAAACGGAGGTAGCCTACGGCTGGACACTCCAGTGTAGTATTTACCTTGGCCAGTTATGGGTGGAGGAGTGGCTGAGTTGGATGATGTCTGAGAGTTTAAAGGTGTGGTGTTAATGCTTGGGGGTTTGGTGGTGATGGCTACTGCTGCTGATGAGGGTGTTGTTGTTGTGGAGCCTTGGATGAGAGAGTGAGAGTGAGAGTGAGTGGCTGAGATTAAGATTTTACCCCATAGAGCTAAATGTAGAAGCATAGGATCTCTATGGGGTTGACCAACTTTGGAGCTGGACACCTTGTTGCTGCCTCTGAGCATTAATGTGAATAGCACCTGCAATCATGCATGGTCACCTTCAGATGTGGACAAATCATGACTGATTCTGGGGGTTAAAGACATGAATTAGAGAATACTTTGGAGACCAACTGACCTGCCGAGGTTGTATCCACACCACCTAAAAAGGGAGGAGAGAATTATAGTTTTGTCATTGTCACTTTTACATTCACACATTTAAATCATCATCAAGGACTTATGGCCAACATAACTATCTAACATTACATCAATCAGAGTAATTATTTATCTGAAATGAATTGCTATAAACATCGACCAACATTGTATTTGGTCAGATTCATCAAGCACATAACTTCCTCGAAGGCTTTACCCTGGATATCACAGGAGGCTGCTGAGTGGAGAACGGCTCTTAACAATGGCTGGAATGTAGAAAAAGGAATGGTTTCAAACGCATGGAAGCTCTGTGTTTGATAAATTCAATACCATTCCATTCATTCCGTTCCAGCCATTACTATGAACCCGTCCTCCCCAGTTAAGGTGGCACCAGCCTCCTGTGGTGTATATATTGACTTCCTTACTGCCCGTAGCTACCCGGGGAGGAAAGGGAGTTGTTAGCAGTGGTGGTTTGTGTGTGAGTGTGAGTGTGGCATAACCTGGTAGCCATGGTAACTCGGAGCAGAGCAAACACTCTATTTCAGCATCCGACCACAGTTTCCTGCTTCGCATCAAGCCCAGACATGAGAACCCAATCCCCTTCTGTTCTAAGAACAGCAATCGTAGATGCAAACTGCAGATGTACAGTATGATATTTGACTATAATGCACACAGGTGTGAACGCACCAAGGCTCTTGACCATTTTAAATATATATATATATATATATATGTTTTTTTGTCACTTGAGATAGGTATGGAATGTGCCAGACCCAATTACAGCTTTAAGGTCTGGTCTACTTTGAGATGATTTGAGCTGCTAACCTTGTACTGTATTTCCTGTTACCCAAACCCTGAGCTTCTAAGGCAAAATGCAAAAAGCAGCGACTTAAAATGTTTACTTCCTTATTTCAATACAATTAGGTTGTCACAATGTTTCAGCATGCATTTGCTTTGGTTTGACTTGACCTGCGAGTATTGTCCTACATAGGCCTCATACACAACGACACAAAATGACACTTAGAGCTCTAGAAGTATTCAACCCAAGGTAAACTGCTATAACACTCTGTTTCTCTTCCATTTTAACAGAGACCTACAACAGAAATGAGAATGTGACAGAGGCTGCTTGAACAATAATTAGACTTCAGGAAGTATTTTTTTTGCTCAACTCTGGTTTCTGTGTTTTAGTGTTTCCAAGGGAGACGCACCCTGCACTGACATTTTACTGGTCCGCCCACCCAATGAAAACCTGGTCAGACGATGCTGTTGTGACTTGCTGGGGATTCTTTTTGTTACTTTTCACACTACTACACCTCTTCACTATTGAAAGGTGTTACTCTCAGTTTGTGAATATGTAACTGAGGTAGAGGGTGAACTAACTCAGAACCATGGTTCATTACCACCAGTGAGTCTGCTATCAAAGTTTGATTGCAGAAGTGAAATGTCTTCACACAGGTTGTTTGCAGTTGCGTTTGAGACAACAAAAAAATCGACCTTCAAGAGGAAGCTATGCGTTTATTTAATGGAGAGCTGGTTGCTATATGTACTTTGCATAGAGGCTAGTGGGGGTTCTGGTGGCTCGTTCTCGTCAATGGCAAGATGGCCAAGGTGTGATAAAGTGATGAAGATAGCCAAGGCCAGGTGTGATAAAGTGATAAAGATGGCCAAGGTGGGGTGTGATAAAGTGATAAAAATGGCCAAGGTGGGGTGTGATAAAGTGATAAAGATGGCCAAGTCGAGGTGTGATAAAGTGATGAAGATAGCCAAGGTGGGGTGTGATAAAGTGATAAAGATGGCCAAGGTGGGGTGTGATAAAGTGATAAAGATGGCCAAGGTGGGGTGTGATAAAGTGATAAAGATAGCCAAGGCCAGGTGTGATAAAGTGATACAAATGTCCAAGGCGAGGTGTGATAAAGTGATGAAGATAGCCAAGGTGGGGTGTGATAAAGTGATAAAGATGGCCAAGGTGGGGTGTGATAAAGTGATAAAGATGGCCAAGGTGGGGTGTGATAAAGTAATAAAGATGGCCAAGGCGGGGTGTGATAAAGTGATAAAGATGGCCAAGGCGGGGTGTGATAAAGTGATAAAGATGGCCAAGGCCAGGTGTGATAAAGTGATAAAGATGGCCAAGGTGGGGTGTGATAAAGTGATAAAAATGGCCAAGGTGGGGTGTGATAAAGTGATAAAGATGGCCAAGTCGAGGTGTGATAAAGTGATGAAGATAGCCAAGGTGGGGTGTGATAAAGTGATAAAGATGGCCAAGGTGGGGTGTGATAAAGTGATAAAGATGGCCAAGGCCAGGTGTGATAAAGTGATAAAGATGGCCAAGGTGGGGTGTGATAAAGTGATAAAAATGGCCAAGGTGGGGTGTGATAAAGTGATAAAGATGGCCAAGTCGAGGTGTGATAAAGTGATGAAGATAGCCAAGGTGGGGTGTGATAAAGTGATAAAGATGGCCAAGGTGGGGTGTGATAAAGTGATAAAGATGGCCAAGGTGGGGTGTGATAAAGTGATAAAGATAGCCAAGGCCAGGTGTGATAAAGTGATACAAATGTCCAAGGCGAGGTGTGATAAAGTGATGAAGATAGCCAAGGTGGGGTGTGATAAAGTGATAAAGATGGCCAAGGTGGGGTGTGATAAAGTGATAAAGATGGCCAAGGTGGGGTGTGATAAAGTGATAAAGATGGCCAAGGTGGGGTGTGATAAAGTAATAAAGATGGCCAAGGCGGGGTGTGATAAAGTGATAAAGATGGCCAAGGCGGGGTGTGATAAAGTGATAAAGATGGCCAAGGTGGGGTGTGATAAAGTGATAAAGATGGCCAAGTCTATCTACCCCAATCTCTCTCTCAGAATCTACATTTAATCAATTTTAAATTCAGGCTGAAACACAACTAAATGTTGAAAAAAATCAAGTGATGTGAAAACTTTCTTCAGAAAATATTCTCACCTCTGTATATATAAATATATAAATATATATACAGGGACTTCAGAAAATATTCTCACCCCTTGATTTGTTCCACATTTTATTGTGTTACAGCCTGAATTTAAAATGAATTAAATAGAGATTTTGAGCCACTTTTCTACACACAATACCCCATAATGTCAAAGTGGAATATATATACAATTTTACAAATTAATAAAAAATGAAATGTTTAAAATGTCTTTACTCAATAAGTTTTCAACCGCTTTGTTATGGCAAGCCTAAATATATTCAGGAGTAAACATGTGCTAAACAAATCACATAATGTTGCATGAACTGTACAATTACAGTGTTTAACATGACTTTTAAATGACTACCTCATCTCTGTACCCCACACATACAATTATCTGTAAGGTCCCTCAATTGAACAATGAATTTCAAACACAGATTCAACCACAAAGACCAGGGGAGGTTTTCCAATGTCTCGCAAAGAAGGGCACCTATTGGTAAATACATTTTTAAAAAAAGCAGACATTGAATATCCCTTTGAGCATAATGAAGTTATGAATTACGCATTGGATGGTGTATCAATACACCCAGTTACTACAAATATAGTTGCCAGAGAGGAAGGATACCGCTCAGGGATTTCACCATGAGACCAATGGTGTCTGAGAATGGATCAACAACATTGTAATTACTCCACATTACTAACCTAAATGACAGAGTGAAAAGAAGGAAGCCTATACAGAATACACATATTCCAAAACATGCATCCTGTTTTCAATAAGGCACTAACATAAAACAGCCAAAAATGTGACAAATAAATGTACTTCGTTCCTGAATAAAAATAGTTATGTTTGGGGCAAATCCAACACAATACATCACTGAGTATGATCACGTTAAACACTGTTATTGCACAGAGTGATTCCATGCAACTTATTAAGCAAATGTTTACTCCTGAATTTAGGCTTGCCATAACAAATGGGTTGACAACTTATTGACTGAAGACATGTGTCTGAATACTTTCCGAATGCACTATATATAAAAACAGGTTTATGGAAATGTTTGCAAATTTATATAAAACCAAAACAGCCATACTTTATTTACATCAGTATTCAGACCCTTTGCTATGAGACCTGTTTCTATTGATCATGCGTTTTTATGTTTCTACAACTTAATTTGGAGTCCCCATGTGGTAAATTCAATTGATTGGACATGATTTGGAAAGGCACACACCTGTCTATATAAGGTCCCACAGTTGACAGTGCACGTCAGAGCAAAAAACCAAGCCATGAGGTCGAAGGAATTGTCCGTAGAGCTCCGAGAGAGGATTGATTCGAGGCACAGATCTGGGGAAGGGTACCAAAACATGTCTGCAAAATTGAAGGTACTCAAGAACACAGTGGCCTCCATCATTCTTAAATAGAAGAAGTTTGGAACCACCAAGACTCTTCCTAGGGCTGACCTCCCTGCTAAACTGAGCAATAGGGGGAGAAGGGCCTTGGTCAGGGAGGTGACCAAGAACCCGACGGTCACTCTGACAGAGCTCCAGAGTTCCTCTGTGGAGATAGGAGAACTTTCCAGAAGGACAACCAACCCTGCAGCACTCCACCAATCAGCCCTTTATGGCCAGACGGAAGCCACTCCTCAGTAAAAGGCACATGACAGCCCAATGGAGTTTGCCAAAAGGCACCTAAAGCACTCTCAGACCATGAGAAACAAGATTCTCTGAACTGATGAAACGAAGATTGAACTCTTTGGCCTGAATGACAAGTGTCACGTCTGGAGGAAACCTGGCACCATCCCTTCAGTGAAGTATGGTGGTGGCAGCATCATGCTGTGGGGATGTTTTTCAGCAGCAGGAGACTAGTCAGGATCGAGGGAAAGATGAACAGAGCAAGGAACAAAGATCCTTGATGAAAACCTGCTCCAGAGAGTTCAGGGCCTCAGACTGGGGCAAAGGTTCACCTTCCAACAGTACAATAACCCTAAGCACACAGCCAATACAATGCAGGAGAGGCTTTGGGACAAGTCTCTGAATGTCCTTGAGTAGCCCAGCCAGAGCCCGGACTTGAACCCGATCTAACATTTCTGGAGAGACCTGAAAATAGCTGAGCAGCAACGCTCCCCATCCAACCTGACAGAGCTTGCAGAGAAGAATAGGAGAAACTCCCCAAATACAGGTGTGCCAAGCTTGTAACGTCATACCCAAGAAGACTTGAGGCTGTAATTGCTGCCAAAGGTGCTTCATCAAAGTACTGAGTAAAGGGTCTTGAATACTTATGTAAATTTGACATTTTACTTTTAATACATTTGCAAACATTAAAAAAACAGTTTTTGCTTTGTCATTATGGGGTATTAATGTAGATTAATGAGAATAAAATAAAACATGTTTTTTTAATAATGTTGTAACGTAACAAAATGTGGAAAATGTAAAGGGATCTGAATACTTTCCAAATGCTCTGTATGTTTCAGAACCAAAAAGTTGCGCGTCTTGATTGTTGACCAATGACTAGTCACCGGCATTGGCGCGCAAAGGTGAATGCGCATATCCTGATTAGTGACTAGAAATAACTTGTTTCATTTCCTCCAGTTTTCCTGGCAAACAGAGTAGGCCTATGTTTATCACACATATTAAATACAGTTCATCAATCTACTACAGACTCATCTCTGCCAGAGCATGTAAAGTACTGTACAGATGGAAAGCCTGATATATTGATTTAACTTTTAGTTTTTTGTTTAATATTCACTTTCATTTGTAAAGAGCAACTATTTCAGTTGTTCACTGATGTCAAAGTAATTTTTTTCCTTGATGTTAAAACAAGACTATGGCTTTCACCTATGTGTATGTTTCACTTTGACTTTAAATGTGATATTGTACCTTGACTTTAAATGTGATATTGTACCTTGACTTATTTATTAAAACAGTGTGTGATTGTATATTTTATTTGGCGATTTGATTGATAATTTTCACATTTCAGATGAGCCTAGTTTGGGTGCCTAGTGACTCACAAGTTTTGTACCACTCCTTTTTGGGGCGTTGTGGGTCAAAATGTCAGCAGGACCACTGGGATACATGATAATGGTAACACATGGAGTTGGTTTGGATATAATAAAGGATATAGTAATGGACATAGTAATGGACATAGTAATGGACATAGTAATCGATATAGTAATCGATATAGTAATGGATATAGTAATGGCTATAGTAATGGATATAGTAATGGATATAGTAATGGATATGGTAATGGACATAGTAATGGACATAGTAATGGATATAGTAGTGGATATAGTAATGGATATAGTAATGGATATAGTAATGGACATAGTAATGGATATAGTAATGGATATGGTAATGGACATAGTAATGGACGTAGTAATGGATGTAGTAATGGATATAGTAATGGATATAGTAATGGACATAGTAATGGACATAGTAATGGATATAGTAATGGATATAGTAATGGATATGGTAATGGACATAGTAATGGACATAGTAATGGACATAGTAGTGGATATAGTAATGGACATAGTAATGGTAGGCCACAGTATTTGTTAAAATGTTCTATTTTGACTGGAATTGTACTGGTCATTGTCAATAAGTGCAGCATTTTTCCAGTTCAAAACAGTCTTGCAAAACACTTTACTCCTCAGATGGTGCTGCTTTCCCCTCTTTTTCTAATAATTGCTCAAATGTATTTTTTTGTTTTGTTGTTTGAGCACCCCCAAAAAAAGGTCTATGCACAGCATTGCTCTCTCTCTGTCTCTCTCTATAATTTACATTTACAGATAAGATGTCGTTCTGCTGAGCCTCATCCCCCTCTTCACCACATCCCCCTCTCCTTCCTGAAACACTGTTTTAATCATGCAGCTCTATGAACATTTCAACACCGCTTCTTCATTTCAAAGGCTTCTGCTTTTCTCTAGTCATTTTCTTAAGTTCCATCTCAGCCACGGCCGGCACGCTCATTAGGCAGGATTAGGCCATCGCCTATGGAGGCAGATTGACGAGGGTGGCATTTTCTGAGCTAAACTGACCAAGATGCACTTCCATCAACAATACATAAAACCTCATATTAATTCTTCCCTAAAACAATGACCATTTCTCTCAACTAGTGGCATAAGGGCTTTTTAGGTGAGCGTTGATGCCGCCCTGTGATAAGCAGTACCCACTTTGTCAAAGGCAGGGGCACAAAATATTTAGCTAGTCCACTCCCAACACGCCTCTCCAGGATGCTGTTGGAGAGATGCATCGCTGCGGGACTCCACCAATGTTCCGTCAAAAAAAATGATCTAACATAAGTCATGTAGCAGACATAGTATACGGTAGAAAGAGTATGTGGCCTTTTCTGTAGCCTACAGGCTGGAGATAAAATGGATGACAATGTAATGAGACAGACACTTTTTACATCATGCCGGTTTCTCCAGATCAAATAGCCTAAACTAAAGTACGCCCAATCAAATACAAAATGTGCTGTCATGTTAACAAACAACATATACTAAAACCAAGACAGGTCAAAGTAAAACGGACAATATGGAATGGACAATCACAACTGTTGTCCAGGAGTTTCATCTCATTGTCATGATCAGTGGTTTCAAGTTTGTATCCAACATTTTGTTGACAAGCTGATCATAGAGAAAAAGAAAATACTTCTGCATTTCCCGCTGTGTAAACACATTGTAAATAGGCTCACGATAACTCCAGATTAAGTTGGGTAGCTGATATTCAGAGCTTAAATAGCCAAATTAATTAGTCACAGGAATCAGGATTAATAAAGCCAATGCCACGGCCTGTTTTACAAAATGGTGGGCCTACCACATGGATGGGCATTCAGAAATTCCATCGTGGCCGACATGGTAGGCTACACCCGACTAAGCACGAGCCAAAGTCTTTTTTTTCTTATTTTTTATGTTTTAAAAATGGTAGGCTTACCACATAGATGGGCATTATTAAAATAGAATTTCAGGCAATTCTGTAGGCTACACCTCAGTAACATGGGCCGACGCTTTTTGGACTTCTTTTTTGGTGCAGTTTGGACAGGCCTGATTTCCATGTCCACGGACATTGATGTTTGGTCCGGTCCAGACCAAATCTAAATCAATAATGTTTGGTTCAGATTTTGTTTGGTCTGGACTAGTCTTGATTTGTCCCAAATAAATCAAGGATATAAATGACGTATTTTCAACTTTCATTCAGAGTCAAAGATGAGCCTTATATCAACATCCGGGAAATACATATTTTCAACTTTAATTCAGAACCGAAATTAACCTGATTTCAACGTCTGGAATAAATGTTTTTTTCAACGTCCTGGAAAATATGAATTTTAAACGTATGGAAAACACATATATTCACCTTTCATTCAGTACCTAAATTGAACCTAACTTCAGCATCTGGAAAATATATATTTTCGACCACTTTTCAACTTAATTTTGCTTACCGGGACTATTCTAGTTCTGCCGGTGCATTTTTTTGGTCTCGCCTAGTGTGGCAGAACGGCAAGGACCGGCCCTGATCTCAGCTATAGCTATACCAGGAAGTGCAGACAGGCCGCTCAAAATGGAACGCGGAAGTGGTTGAGCTGTGGTCTGTCTAAAAAGAACCCCACATCTAAACTCTGTGTCTTAATGCAGTTGGTAGAAGTACATTCTACATTCAGAACTTTCACATGTTTTGGAGATTCATGCTAAATATACACAAACAACGGTGCACTTTTACACACAGAGCAAGAGGTTTTGAATGTAGCGTTGTTGCACAGTGAAAGTCAGGTATTAGCTTCCGATTATTACTTGTTAAGACCCTGATCTAGATAGACATCCAACCACTGAACACATTTCAGTGGACCAAGTTAAGAGTAAAAAACTTGACTAATCACTAATCAGGTGTGTCCTTTCTCTGACGGGAAAAAGAGGGGACCAACTCAGCCGACTCCTCTTTAAAAGCTAGTCCTCCAGGTGACGCCCACCCAAGACAGTTTAGAAGTTTTTGACAATCTCAGAGTTACTCTCTTCCAAACTCAGTTTTAATAGTTAAACTCTCTCAAACATGACTGGTCCATTGTCAACATTATAAATGCCTGTGGAATAATTCCTCAAGTAAATCTGATTTATCAACCTTATTATATGCCCCTCTTGCACTCTTTGAGTGACCACATCGGGATACATTTTCTAAAACAATTCCATACACTTTATTGGTGAATTTAGGCCCCACAGCCCTGTCACCATTAAAGGGATAACAGCCCTCCCATCAGTCCCATCCCCTGGGTATCGTACTGTACTTACATATGGCCATGAGCCCAGTACATAGCAGCAGGATCTTCAGTCCATAGAGACCTGCCATGTCCAGGAGCGACGATCACTCTACCCAGAGACCATACGTCCTAAAGGTAACGCCAAAAGAAACTCCTACAATTTATCCGTCTTATTTTCAACAAACAAAACAAACAAAAAAACGTTGAAATTGTGTGTATTTGTCTTTACGTATGTCTTCCCTCTGGTCTTATCAGCGGACACAGCTTCCTGAATGTGTTCCCCTAACCCTAAACCTCGCCTCTGGTCCCTCAGCGCTACGCGACAAGTGATGTCACAGCTAGCTGTACTTTACCTTATTTTACAGGAAGTCCCATTTCATCTACGCCACACATCTCCTTCCCTCCACTTCTGCACTTTCCTCTAAGATGCACAACATCAGATACATACAAAATACAACTGTTAGTTTAGTGCAGCCTGGTTTTAAGTGTGTTTAGCCATTCAACTGATCTTCAGAGAAGGAGAGGGCATGGTCTCACAGTGAGACATGGCTGATTTGTCCGTAAAAGTATTAAACAAAAGGCTCTCTGAACTCACAGACATGGATGACTTCCATATAACAGAGTTATAAGTGTTGAATAGTATAGTTGGTCCTGTGTGGTTCAGTTTGGTATAGCATAGTGCTTACGATGCCAAGAGTCGTGGGTTCGATTCCCACTGGGGCCAACCATACAAAATGTATGTACACATGACTGTAAGTTGCTTTGGATAAAAGCGTCTGCTAAATGGTATATTAGTTTGCTCTGTGCGTTTTCACACAAAAGCAATTATTACTGATACATAATGTTTTTTACATTTCAACTCTGTTGGCCTGTTGTGCTTCTTTTGACAAGTGCTCTACTCTTTTGAAGTGACAGTCATCTTTGCTGATAGTGTGGGTAGTTAAACACTGGGGACTTTGGGGTCTGTAACACATCATGAAACCTGTTGTGGTTTCAGCATTTTCTCCCTTCATCTAACTCCTCCCCACTAGTTGAAAAGAAGAAGAGTATGCTCACATACTAGGCTTACATCGCTACTTCCTGTACTGGTCCCCCTCCCCCCTCTCTCTCTCCCGCCTCTCTCTCTCTCTCTCTCTCTCTCTCATATCACCGGGCGCAAACTACCTGCCCTCCAGGACACCTACAACACCCGATGTCACAGGAAGGCCGAAAAGATAATCAAGGACAACATCCACTGAGCCACTGCCTGTTCACCCTACTACCACCCAGAACGCGAGGTCAGTACAGGTGCATCAAAGCTGGGACCGAGAGACTGAAAAACAGCTTCTATCTCAAGGCCATCAGACTGTTAAACAACCATCACTAACACAGAGAGGCTGCTGCCTACATACAGACTTGAATCACTGGCCACTTTAATAAATGAATAACTAGTCATTTTAAATATTACCACTTTAATAATGTTTACATATCTTACATTACTCATCTCATATGTATATACTGTACCATCTATTGTTTCTTGCCTGTACATATTCTTATTCCATCCCTTTATATTTAAATCGAATCAAATCAATTTGTATTAGTCACATGCGCCGAATACAACAGGTGTAGACCTTACAGTGAAATGCTTAGTTACAAGCCCCTAACCAACAATGCAGTTAAAAAAAATCCGGATAAGAATAAGAAATAAAAGTAACAAGTAATTAAAGAGCAGCAGTAAAATAACAATAGCGAGACTATATACACGGGGGTACCAGTACAGAGTCAATGTGCGGGGGCACCGGTCAGTTGAGGTAATACGTGCATGTAGGCAGAGTTATTTAAAGTGACTATGCAGAAGATGCAGATGATGATAACAACAGAGAGTAGCAACGGTGTAAAAGAGGGGGAGAAGCTTCTTGGGGTGGCTGGAGTTCAGAAGCCTCTTGGGGTGGCTGGAGTCTTTGACAATTCTTAGGGCCGTCCTCTGACATCACCTGGTATAGAGGTCCTTGATGGCAGGAAGCTTGGACCCAGTGATGTACTGGGCCGTACGCATTGCCCTTTGTAGTGCCTTGCGGTCGGAGGCAGAGCAGTTGCCATACCAGGCAGTGATGCAACCAGTCAGGATGCTCTCGATGGTGCAGCTGTAGAACCTTTTGAGGATCTGAGGACCCATGCAAAATAGATTTTAGACTTCACGACTGTCTTGGTGTGCTTGGACCATGTTAGTTTGTTGGTGATGTGGACACCAAGGAACTTGAAGCTCTCAACCTACTCCACTGCAGCCCCGTCGATGAGAATGGGTGTGTGCTCAGTCCTCTTTTTCCTGTAGTCCACAATCATCTCCTTTGTCTTGATCATGTTGAGGGAGAGGTTGTTGCCCTGGCACCACATGGCCAGGTCTCTGACCTCCTCCGTATAGGCTGTCTTGTTGTTGTCGGTGATCAGGCCTACCACTGTTGTGTCAAAGGCATACTTAATGATGGTGTTGGAGTCGTGCCTGGCCATGCAGTCTTGAGTGAACAGGGAGTACAGGAGAGGACTGAGCACGCAACCCTGAGGGGCCCCTGTGTTGAGGATCAACGTGGCGGATGTGTTGTTACCTATCCTAACCACCTGGGGGCGACCCGTCAGGAAGTCCAGGATCCAGTTGCAGAGGGAGGTGTTTAGTCCCAGGGTCCTTAGCTTATTAATGAGCTTTGAGGGCACTATAGTGTTGAACGTTGAGCTGTAGTCAATGAATAGCATTCTCACATAGGTGTTCCTTTTGTCCCGGTGGAAAAGGGCAGTGTGGAGTGCAATAGAGACCGCATCATCTGTGGATCTGTTGGTGCGGTATGCAAATTGGAGTGGGTCTAGGGTTTCTGGGATAATGGTGTTGATGTGAGCCATGACCAGCCTTTCAAAGCACTTCATGGCTACAGACGTGAGTACTACGGGTCGGTAGTCATTTAGGCAGGTTACCTTAGTGTTCTTGGGCACAGGCACTATGGTGGTCTATTTAAAACATGTTGGTATTACAGACTCGGACAGGGAGAGGTTGAAAATGACAGTGAAGACACTTGCCAGTTGGTCAGCGCATGCTCGCAGTACACGTCCTGGTTATCCATCTGGCCCTGCGGCCTTGTGAATGTTGACCTATTTAAAGGTCTCACTCACATCGGCTGCGGAGAGCGTGATCACACAGTCTTCCCAGGACAGCTGGTGCTCTCATGCATGTTTCAGTGTTATTTGTTTCGAAGTGAGCATAGAAGTATTTTAGCTCGTCTTGTAGCCTCATGTCACTGGGCAGCTCTCAGCTGTGCTTCCCTTTGTAGTCTGTAATGGTTTGCAAGCCCTGACACATCTGACGAGTGTCAGAGCCGGTGTAGTACGATTCGATCTTAGTCCTGTATTGATGCATTGCTTATTTGATGTTTAGTCGGAGGGCATAGCGGGATTTCTTATAAGCTTCCGGGTTGGAGTCCTGCTCCTTAAAAGCGGCAGCTCTAGCATTTAGCTCAGTGCGGATGTTGCCATGGCTTCTGGTTGGGGTATGTACGTACGGTCACTGTGGGGACGACGTCATCAAAGCACTTATTAATGAAGCCATTGACTGATGTGGTGTACTCCTCAGTGCCATTGCAGGAATCCCGGGAACATATTCCAGTCTGTGCTAGCAAAACAGTCCTGTAGCTTAGCATCTGATTCATCTGACCACTTTTTTATAGACCAAGTCACTGGTGCTTCCTGCTTTAATTTTTGCTTGTTAGCAGGATTCAGGAGGATAGAATTATGGTCAGATTTTCCAAATGGAGTGCGAGGGAGAGCTTTGTATGCGTCTCTGTGTGTGGAGTAAATGTGGTCCAGAGTTTTTTTCCCTCTGGTTGCACATTTAACATGCTGATAGACCCTGCATTAAAGTCCCCGGCTACTAGGAGCGCCGCCTCTGGGTGAGCATTTTCTTGTTTGCTTATGGCGGGAATACAGCTCATTCAATGCTGTCTTAGTGCCAGCCTCTGACTGTAGTGGTATGTAAACATCTACGATAAATACAGATGAAAACTCTGTAGGTAGATAGTGTGGTCTACAGCTTATCATGAGATACTCTACCTCAGGCAAGCAAAACCATCATGACTTCCTTAGATATTGTGCACCAGCTGTTATCTGCAAAAATACATAGTCCGCCGCCCCTTGTCTTAATAGACGCCGCTGTTCTATCCTGCCGATACAACGTATAACCAGCCAGCTGTATGTTGATAGTGTCGTCATTCACCCATGACTCCGTGAAGCATAAGATATTACAGTTTTGAATGTCCCGTTGGTAGTTTAATCTTCCTCGTAGGTCATCTATTTTATTTTCCAAAGACTGCACGTTTGCTAGCAGAATGGAAGGAAGTGGGGGGTTTATTCGATCGCCTACGAATTCTCAGAAGGCAGCCCACCCTCCGGACCCTTTTTGTCCGCCTCCTCTTCACGCAAATCACAGGGATCTGGGCCTGTTCCCGAGAAAGTAGTACATCATTCGTGTCGGGCTCGTCAGACTCGTTAAAGGAAAAAAAGGATTCTGCCAGTCCGTGGTGAGTAATCGCAGTCCTGATGTCCAGAAGTTATTTTCGGTCATAAGAGACGGTAGCGGCAACATTATGTACAAAATAATTTAAAAAATAAGTTACAAACGACACAAATAAACAAACAAGAAAACACAATCGGTTGGGGACATGTAAAACGTCTTCCTTCTTCTCCGCGGCGGCCATTTTGTGTGTATTAGGTAGTTGTTGTGGAATTGTTAGATTACTTGTTAGATTTTACTGCACTGTCGGAACTAGATGCACAAGCATTTAACTACACTATCTGCTAATCATGTGTATGTGACCAATAAAAATGTTGTTGATTTGATTTGAAATAGTGTATCTATGAGCTGAGGGAGTGGCTATAGCTAGCAGAGTGATACGTTCCAGAGGAAAAAAAGCTTGAGAAAATGTGTCACCCACCACTTCCCTGATCTCTTAACATCTCTTCTCTATCTTGTTCAGTCTTCATTCGTCCTCACAGGAGATGTATCTCAATAGTGAGAAGTGGCTTCCTCTACAACTTCTCATCTCCAGTTCATCTGCACTCTTTTGACATATCAGGATAGCTGAGAGCAATGTGGTGGGACATAATATGGTGAATGTCTACCAGTAATTCAACTATCCCGTTATTTTACATCAGTGCAGATGAAGGAAAGGAGACAAGGGGAAGAAGCCAATTTAGACTATCGAGATGCAGCCCGGGCCTCAGTTCCTCTGTTCTGAGGCAGCTGTGACCACAGGGAGGTGAGAATATAAAATGGAACGCTGGTGATAGGCCTCTACAGCACGCAAGGCTCTAGCTGCTGTTTGCATGGCGCACCCGCACTTTGTATGTGGGTTACCCACGTAGGGCTTCAGACTTTAATCAACGACATACTGTATGCTGCTAGCACCAGACATGTTCATCACTTTACTGTGATAACTACGGTGTGTTACATTGGAGGTCTAGAGACCAGGCTAAATCCTGTGTAAATGTCTAAACATCATGTCACAAACAAGTGTCTTTCTTAATGTTAATATATAATGAATATACTATTTACATATTATTTTCCTTTCAATTAAGCCCTAGACAACCAGGTGAGGTGAGTTCTTTACTAATTATTCATTCTATCAACAGTATCAGTGAAATGTCAATAACCATTTAAAGGACTGTTAGTATGTTGGTGGGCACTGTGCAGTTAGTCTGTGGGTGGTAGTTTCACAGGGCTGCTTGAGTCTGTGGGAGTGGTGAAACCACAGAAGCTCTCTGAAGGCTATGGCGTCATTACTCAAACAGAAAGTTACAATGACACCGACATTATTAGTAACTCACAGGGGTTTGTATTGTCTTCTATACATATCTGCATGATCTCTGACAGGCATAGCTGGCAATACATTCAGACAAAGTATATTTCATAGAAAATAAGAAAAGTGTGGCGGAAGGAGGGACATCACACCCTCACTCTCACTTCCCTATTCTCTCTTCCTGCTCAGAACTCTGGGTAATAGCTTGTCAGCCTCTGATAGGCTAGAGACGTTTCAGAGGATTGATGTCTCCCCAGTGGGACGGTTGAGCTAACGTAGGCTAATGTGATTAGCATGAGGTTGTAAGAAACAAAAACATGTCCAAGGACATAGACATATCTGATATGCGCAGAAATCTTAAAGTCTTGTTAATCTAACTGCACTGTCCAATTTACAGTAGCTATTACAGGGAAAGAATACCATGCTATTTTTTAAGGAGAGTGCACAATTTGAACTTGAAAATGTATTAATAAACCAATTAGACACATTTGGCCAGTCTTGATACAACATTTTAAACAGATATGCAATGTTTCATTGGATCAGTCTAAAACTTTCCACAGACACTGCTGCCATCTAGTGGCCAAAATCTAAATTGGGCCTGGGCTGGAATAATACATTATGGCCTTTTTATTGCATTTCAAATATGATGGTACAAAAATAAATTACATGTTTTTTTTTGTATTATCTTTTACCAGATCTAATGTGTTATATTCTCCTACATTAATTTCACATTTCCACAAACTTCAAAGTGTTTCCTTTCGAATGGTATCAAGAATATGCATATCCTTGCTTCAGGTCCTGAGCAATAGGCAGTTAGATTTGGGGTATGTCATATACATATTTTTTTTAAAGGTCAGATCCTTAAGAGGTTTTTAACGTGAAATATTTTCACTGTTTGTTAATGTCACTGTGTGAAGCCGGCTGGAGTAATTTGGTGTTATTTGGACTTACGGTTCATGAGAAGTCCTTCAAAGGTTTTCAAAAATTTCCAAGATGGAGGAAAATCTATTCTGACAGATCTTATTGGTCCTTAATGCAAATTTGTTCAGCATGAAGAGACACCTACATACAAAGTTGCAGTGGTGGAAAAAGTACCCAATATAATACTTGAGTAAAAGTAAAGATACCTTAAAAGAAAAGGTAAAAGTGAAAGTGACCCAGTAAAATACTACTTGAGTAAAAGTCTAAAAGTATTTGGTTTTAAATGTACTTAAGTATCAAAAGTAAAAGTATAAATCATTTAAAATGTCTTATATTAAGCAAACCAGACGACGCGATACGCAATTTACTTGTTTTTAAAATGTACAGATAGCCAGGGGCACAGTTCAACACTCAGACACAATTTACAAACAAAGCATTTGTGTTTAGTGAGTCCGCCAGATCAGAGGTAGTAGGGATAACCACGTGTTCTCTTGATAAGTGCATGAATTAAACAATTTTCCTGTCCTGCTTAGCATTCAAAATATAACGAGTACTTTTGGGTGTCAGGGAAAATGTATGGAGTAAAAAGTACATTATTTTCTTCAGGAATGTAGTGAAGTAAACGTAAAAGCTGTCAAAGATATAAATAGTAAAGTAAAGTACAGATACACCCAAAAAACTACTTAAGTAATACTTAAAAGTATTTTTTACTTAAGTACTTTACACCACTGAAAAGTTGTAGGTCTCCAGGTCAAAACATGGCAGCGGATATGAGGGTTTAAGTGAGAATGATTATAACAGTGCCACCCATAGGCCAATCGGTGGCATTATTTTGACCAAGTTACTCATGGCCTCTAACTTTTGTGTGCCAAATTAGGAAACAAAAGTCACAAATCTATGTGTTACATATATAGAGACATTTGGATGAGTGGGACCTACACTGCTAAAAGTATGTTTTAAGTTCAAATATATTCTGTGAACCCTGTAGTCTGTCTGTTCCTGATGATAACGAGTCATAAACGGCTGAGGAGGTGATCCTGGCTTGGGGATCTGTCCTTTGACTACTGGTGAGAAGCAGGGCCTACTGTGAGTCCACAGACATAGTATGATACTAGTCTGGTTCTATTTAAAGTGTAAACCCTTTATACAGTATATTGTATAATGAGCTGAGGGAGTGGCTATAGCTAGCGGAGTGATACGTTCCAGAGGAAAAAAAGCTTGAGAAAATGTGTCACCCACCACTTCCCTGATCTCTTAACATCTCTTCTCTATCTTGTTCAGTCTTCATTTGTCCTCACAGGAGATGTATCTCAATAGTGAAAAGTGGCTTCCTCTACAACTTCTCATCTCCAGTTCATCTGCACTCTTTTGAAATATCAGGATAGCTGAGAGCAATGTGGTGGGACATAATATGGTGAATGTCTACCAGTAATTCAACTATCCTGCTACTTTACATCAGTGCAGATGAAGGAAAGGAGACAAGGGGAAGAAGCCAATTTAGACTATCGAGATGCAGCCCGGGCCTCAGTTCCTCTGTTCTGAGGCAGCTGTGACCACAGGGAGGTGAGAATATAAAATGGAACGCTGGTGATAGGCCTCTACAGCACGCAAGGCTCTAGCTGCTGTTTGCATGGCGCACCCAAGACTTTGTATGTGGGTTACCCAACGTAGGGCTTCAGACTTTAATCAACGACATACTGTATGCTGCTAGCACCAGACATGTTCATCACTTTACTGTGATAACTACGGTGTGTTACACTGGAGGTCTAGAGACCAGGCTAAATCTTGTGTAAATGTCTAAAGATCATGTCACAAACAAGTGTCTTTCTTAATGTTAATATATAATGAGTATATTATTTATATATTATTTTCCTTTCAATTAAGCCCTAGACAACCAGGTGAGGTGAGTTCTTCACTAACTATGTATCAGTGAAATGTCAATAACCATTTAAAGGACTGCCTGAGTCTGTAGGTGGTAGTTTCACAGGGCTGCTTGAGTCTATGGGTGGTAGTTACACAGGGCTGCCTGAGTCTGTAGGTGGTAGTTTCACATGGCTGCCTGAGTCTGTGGGTGGTAGTTTCACACGGCTGCCTGAGTCTGTGGGTGGTAGTTACAAAGGGCTGCCTGAGTCTGTGGGTGGTAGTTTTACACGGCTGCCTGAGTCTGTGGGTGGTAGTTTCACATGGCTGCCTGAGTCTGTGGGTGGTAGTTTCACATGGCTGCCTGAGTCTGTGGGTGGTAGTTACACAGGGCTGTCTGAGTCTGTAGGTGGTAGTTTCACATGGCTGCCTGAGTCTTTGGGTGGTATTTACACAGGGCTGCCTGAGTCTGTGGGTGGTAGTTTCACAGGGCTGCCTGAGTCTGTGGGTGGTAGTTTCACATGGCTGCCTGAGTCTGTGGGTGATAGTTTCACATGGCTGCCTGAGTCTGTGGGTGGTAGTTACACAGGGCTGTCTGAGTCTGTGGGTGGTAGTTTCACATGGCTGCCTGAGTCTGTGGGTGGTAGTTACACAGGGCTGTCTGAGTCTGTGGGTGGTAGTTTCACACAGCTGCCTGAGTCTGTGGGTGGTATTTACACAGGGCTGACTGAGTCTGTGGGTGGTAGTTTCACAGGGATGCCTGAGTCTGTGGGTGGTAGTTTCACATGGCTGCCTGAGTCTGTGAGTGGTAGTTTCATATGGCTGCCTGAGTCTGTGGGTGGTAGTTTCACAGGGCTGCCTGAGTCTGTGGGAGTGTTGAAACCACAGAAGCTCTCTGAAGGCTATAGTGTCATTACTCAAACAGAAAGTTACGATGACACCGACATTATTAATAACTCACAGGGGTTTGTATTGTCTTCTTTACATATCTGCATGATCTCTGACAGGCATGCCTGGCAATACATTCAGACATACAGTACATTTCCGAGAAATTAAGAAAAGTGTGGCGGAAGGAGGGACATCACACACTCACCCTCACTCTCACTTCCCTATTCTCTCCTCCTGCTCAGAACTCTGGGTAAGAGCTTGTCAGCCTCTGATAGGCTACAGACTGACGTACAGCATGTTTCAGGAACATTTTAACTACTGTGCTCTTTAAATTAATAATGTGGAATATTTTCACTGTTTGTTAATGTTGTGAGAAGCCAGAGGCAACGTTCACACATACATATGTGGATAATATTTACCTAAAACAATTAACCAGGAACCTTTCTGTGTTGAGGTTAGGTTTCCCAGTGTCATGTTAGAATGTCCCTTCTGGCCAGTTCTTCTGGGGTGGCCAGAAGAAGGTCAGTTTTGCCTTCACTCTTTAACAGTCAAAGTTAGGATTGGAAGGGTAGGCTGTTGCTAGATCTGTGCCTATAAGCCAGAGGTGTCAAACTCATTCCATGGAGGGCCTAGTGTCTGCTGGTTTGTTTTTTCCTTTCAATTAAGCCCTAGACAGCAAACCGCTCGCCCACACGCCTAATACACGCCACCAGTCTGCGTGGCAGTTATGATTTTCATACGCACATATTCATGGAACAGTTTAATTAAATTTTTAATATTCTTTGTATCTCAAAATCATTGTTTGTTGATCTAAATGAAAATTGTACAAATCTAAAAATAACTTTTATTGCCAACATTGTAAAAATAGCCTACATAAAGCCAACACATAAAAACTTTACAGCCTGCAGTTAGAAAATATCCTGATAAAAATAAATGTTATGAATCACATTGGCTAAACATGGTCTTTCTGCAAAGAACATGAGACTATCAACTGGATTGCCCAGAAACTTGAGCTAGCAAACTTGTAATATTGTATAAAATATTCTGGGCCCTCAGAGTTTCCCGTGCCAATGAGCTCGGGGCAGACACAGCAGTAGGCTATTTGTGCAAGGAATAAGAATTAATCATGTATTTTATGACATTTCCACTCGACCAGAGCATTACATTTTTCCCTTTCATGCCAAATGGTTATCGAAAGGGAGAGAGCTAGAAATATTGTTCAAATACCTTAAGGAACTATTGTCATTCCCAATTAATTATAAAAACAGACTTTGTTTACTTGCTGTTTGAGGTGACGAAAAAATGACATTTGTTTTCTCCACAGCTCAATAGTGGTGGTGTTAAGACAATCAGAAAAATGAATCAGACTTCCCCAAATGGGCACATTTATGGGCCTACTGTACATTTGTGCTGAGGCCAGGTAGACTAGTCCTACTTCTATATGCGTAAACAGGTACAGTGGCTTGCGAAAGTATTCACCCCCCTTGGGGGTTTGTATCATTTAATTTACACAACATGCCTACCACGTTGAAGATGCAAAATATTTTTTATTGTGAAACAATCAAGAAATAAGACAAAAAAAACTGAAAACCTGAGCGTGCATAACTATTCCTTTCAGAATAGGTGAACAGTATATATACTGAAAACATGTGACAGATCATGTGACACTTAGATTTCACACAGGTGGACTTTATTTAACTAATCATGTGACTTCTGAAGGTAATTGGTTGCACCAGATCTTATTTAGGGGCTTCATAGCAAAGGGGGTGAATACATATGCACGCACCATATTTCCGTTTTTATACATGCTCTTTTTTTTTCATTTCATTTCACAAATATTGACTATTTTGTGTATGTCAATTACATGTAATACAAATAAAATGTCATTTAAATTGCAGGTTGTAATGCAACAAAATAGGAAAAATGCCAAGGGGATGAATACTTTTGCAAGGCACTGTATGCGTCCTTACTCAACGTTGACAGGAGCGTTTCAAACAAAAGACAATGAATAAACTGACAAAACTCGTCAATGGAATCAAATAAACAAAAACTTGTTTCTGAGTGTAGCATTGGTTGTGAGTTCTGCAAAACACATGTCCACTCTGACAATGACAACTGTAAATTACTAATAATAATAATAATATATTGAATGCATTAACCAAAATTACTGTAAACAAACAAACACTGCAGATTAGAAATTATGGGAATTAACAGTAAATCTAAACTACTACTGGTGATACATGTCAGGGGTTCCCAAGCTTTTCCACTCAGAGCCCCCTGGCAGCATGGGGAACATCCTGCGCCTCCACTGTTCACGCTATTTCTATGGGCACAAGCACTGTTCATGACACAAATTGTGGAGAGAATGGGCACAAGCACTGTTCATGCTCCAAATTGTGGAGAGATGTTTGCAGGTTTAAAGCTTAGTTCCTGCAATTCTACACATTTTGTCTAATGTGCATTCATGTGATATTTGAGTGACAACAAAACCTGAACAAAAAACATCAGTTGACATGGGCTAGCTGATCTGGACATTTCTGGCAAGTTATAAATAGCTCTCTAAGGTCTGTAATGACGAACATGACAAGTGGAACTGATGATGCAATACCCAATTTCAAAATTGCACATTGTGCATTCTACTATTACAACTTCCAAAAGTAAGTTTAAAGCCGGAATGAGTTCCTTAATTTTTTTGGGGGTGGAGGGAGGCCTGCTGTCGATCCTTAAAGCCCCCGACAGTTTTAGAATCACTGATATATGAAATGGGGAATTGATAGACACATTAAACAATGCACACAATTAAGGTATGAAACAATGAATACCCATGAAATGCAGAGAGAGAGAGAGAGAGAGAGAGCACATTCGGGAGAGAGATGTGCCACAATCCCCATATTTTTGGACCGTGGCATCCACGTGGCCTCCAAAGGATTAGTCCACTGAGACAGACGCAAATCAGACAGGTGTCTTGTGTGCCATGAAAAAATTGGGAATGTTTTCAGTACATACAGTATTCCATATAAGGACCCAAGACCTTATGAAAGTTGCACAGCATACCCTTAATCTGGTAATACATCACATCTAGTGATGCAGAATTTGACATTTTTGCCATCCATTGTGACATTGTGGGAGGATAACCAACCTTCCAATGAATGACAATGCATTTCTTAGCCGCTATAAATTCTAGGCTACACAGTTTCTTCTGATAAGTCTCCAGTATCAACATTTCCAAGCAACAGAAACAGGGAGATGGGAGAATCTGTAGACATGCTGGGTTAAAGAACATACTCTTTGACAGAATTCAGCCAGCCTTCACAAGATCATAACATACACAAACATGTCCCCTTTTTGTGTTTTACACCTCCAGCAGAGGAATTACATTTCTGAGTGCATGATATTCAGTTTCACTGGCATATAGCAAATACTATGGATGGTCTTACACTGCAGTCATTTATGTCTGAGATTACATCTGTATCCATTCATCATCATCAATAGTGTCTCCCAGGTCTTCTTCACATTTCTGGTTGACATGCTTTGTGTCATCTGGAAAAGCCTCTATTAACCATTGATACAGTTTGGAAATCAACTTTAGGGGTTTGTCAAACTGCCTTAAAATAGATTCACAGAGAGAATAAAAAGTGTTGTATCTGCCCTAGCCATAGCACCATCAGACTGGTCTTCCCTGGCTGCCTGGCCTTGCTGGGACACCTGTCACCATCTGATCCTGCTCAGATGATGCAGTAAAAATAATTACCTTGGTGTACATTTATACATTATATTACCGAAGAATATAATCAATAGTTAAAAAATTGAAATTACCATTATTCCCAGATCCCAGACTGTAGCCTACCCATCAACTCAAAATGGAACTTTGTATCAATTCACTGATTGTTATAATATACTGCAAAATTCACCTGAGCTCCGTAGACTGGTCTTCCCTGGCTGTCTGACATGATGAACATAGTGTTGTGTACTGACTGTGCACCATGACTGTGTAGCATGTAGAGTTGTTAATGCCATGTCAGAGTGCAAAGTAAGGAAATTAACAAGGGAAGCTCACGGATCAATAATGTTACATTGCTATACTGACTAATAAAAACTCACATTGCGCTGTCAAAAAACCTCAATGTCGGTCATCAATCGTTTGGCTGCTGGTTTCATCATTTGATTAAGGTCTAGTTTGATTGAGGCAAAAATAACAGCTAAAGTTTGTGAGCTAGCAGCTAACATAAGCCAACGTTTGGCTAGCTGTAATGGTACATCAACTGGCGAAAACTAGCCAAGTTAATTTATTTCTGTTGAAACGGGACAAAAAGTCTACAAAACTATTTCCATACACACAACAGCTGTTAGATGCTGCTACCTGACAGATAGCTAGAGGCTAGAGTTGAACTGCGGTAGCTACTAGCTAGTTAATTCTCTTCATACAGAACTTCAGTTGACGGAAACATGTAATGTTACATGTCTGTTACACTACTAGCCCAGCACTGGGAAAGATATTCTTTCTTCTGTGAAGTCAAACAGTAGTTACCTTGCCAGTTACAACGATCAAATAAAGAGTAGCCAGTTCCTGCTCTGCTTGTTTTTACAACTCAGAGAAAAAGCGCATTACACACACAGACAGCAGCACCACGTCATAATGATGTCTTTTCCAGACGACGGTCAGAGTTTGGTTGATTTTGAAAACGATGTGGACACTTGCTTGTGGAACAGCTTATTCCAAAATCATGGGCATTAACATGGCATTGGTCCCTCCTTTGCTGCTATAACAGCTTCAACTCATCTGGCAAGGCTTTCCACTAGATGTTGGAACATTGCTGTGGGGACTTCTACATTTTAGCAGATGCTCTTATCCAGAGCAACTTAGAGTAGTGAGTGCATACATTTTCCTACTGGTCTCCCATGGGAATCAAACCCACAACCCAGGCGTTGCAAGCGCCATGCTCTACCAACTGAGCCACACAAGACTACTTGCTTCCATTCAGCCCAAGAACAATAGTGAGGTTGGACACTGATGTTGGGCGATTAGGCCTGTTAACATTTCCCTTCACTGGAACTAAAGGGCCTAGCCCGAACCATGAAAAACAGCCCCAGAGCATTATTCCTCCCTCACCAAACTTTACAGTTGGCACTATGAATTGGGGCAGGTAACGTTCTCCTGGCATCCGCCAAATCCAGATTTGTCCGTCACCCAGATGGTGAAGCGTGATTCATCACTCCAGAGAACGTTTCCACTGCTCCAGTTTGGAACTCGGTAGTGAGTGTTGCATCCGAGGACAGACAATTTGTACACGCTACGTGCTTGAGCACTCGGTGGTCACATTCTGTGAGCTTGTGTGGCCTACCACTTCGTGGCTGAGCCGTTGTTGCAACTAGACGTTTACACTTCCCAATAACAACAATTACAGTTGACCAGGGCAGCTCTAGCAGGGCAGAAATTTGACAAACTGACTTGTTGGAAAGGTGGCATCCTCTGACGGTGCCACGTTGAAAGTTACTGAGCTCTTCAGTAAGGCCATTCTACTGCCAATGTTAGTCTATGGAGATTGCTAGGCTGTGTGCTCAATTTAATACACCTGTCAGCAACGGGTGTGGCTGAAATAGCTAAATCCACTAATTTGAAGGTGTGTCCACACACGTCCTCAATATGACGCGTCTTCTAGGAAACGCCTAAAATTCAACCAGAATCCGACCTGATTAAGACGGCTTATTTCTGACGCCCTTATAACTCAAATCCAACCAGAATAAGATCCGTTTAGGACCTCCCAATATTACTTATGTCATGCATCTCACAGCAGCAACGTTACCAGTTTAAGACATACTTAATATTTCACATCTATACTCAGAGGCTAAAATACATGTTGAGGATGAATGCCAGCAAAGCCACTACACAACACAACATCAAACAATACATTAATTACACTATGATGGTGACAAACTGTGCCCACAATCTGTTAGGGCCTAAATAAAGCTGTCCCAACAGCAGAGTCCCAACAGCAGAGTCCCAACACCTTACCACTGCTACACCTTACCTTTAGCGAAGCCTTGTCTGGCAGCGAAACAGTTAATTTAACCTCATTTACTACCTTTTAAAAAAACTATGCTGATATGGCTGAAATGTGGTTTCTACTGACAATTGAGATGTACAAACTATGGCATAAGGGTGTGACAAGCAGATAAAAGGCAATCCGTAATTTCGATTAAGACATTAATGAGCGAGCTAGGATGGACGTAGTCAATATAATTATTTGTTCAGCACTTTTGAAAAGTACAGCGACAGAATTCAGAACATGGGCCGTTCTTACAGTGTTCTCCCTGTACACCAAGTCAGAACTGTAGGATAAATAAAGGGCGCATATAAGCAGATAATGAGAGCTCTTACAATATTCAATGATTAGATTTCTCTAAAACAGGTTATAGGCTCCATGTGCACCACCAAGTCAGAACAGTAGGTGAAATTAAGACAGGGAAAATAGACCAAATAATTACGTTGAGGTACATAGGCTTATTACACAACATACAATTAGTATTACTTTCTTAGCTACAGTATACATATCTCCCTGGCATATTACATAATTTATGCAGCAGCGTACAAGACATTTTTGGACTCACCTTGTTGTGCTGTGCTCACTTGAACAGGAAGGTGGCCCGGCAGTCCTTTGTGGGCACATTTCGTCATCAAACTGTCATCAAAGTCTGGCATTCTCTGGATTTATAGTGCTTTCAGGACAACTGAGAACTCTGAGAAAAAGAAGGTAGAATCATGATGACGTCAGTGATCTTCAGGTCGTAGCTCTAGAAAGAGGCCCTAGTTCCCGACTTCCAATTCCGAGATGGATGACCGTTCAAAACATATTTTCCCAGACTGAGCTCGTTTTTCCCCAGGATTCCCAGTTGTCTTGAACTCATTGAAGTTAGATTTCCCAGTAGCTAGTTAACAGTTGTTTTGAACGTGGCAGAAATCATGCTGAATTGACAGCATGGCCAATGTTGAATGTTTATCATTTTAAGCTTGGAAAAGAGACCCTTAAACCCAGAATTGGGACCATGCACCCACTGCACTGAATAGTGGACTAGTGATTGCTTTGCAATGCTTGCAGTTAGCCACTGATTCTTTCCAAACCAGTCATTGTAGAATTAGCTATTTTCAAACTTGTTGTTCATTATTTATCTTCATATGACAAGGATTAAAAAGGATTTGCCAGTAGATTGTCAACTTGATTCATGATGATGACTGCTAGCCAACATTTTGAAAGTATGATGTTGACATGATCAGTCCAATCAAAGGTACTGTACATATAACGTGATTTGACGTCATTGTATCTGTGGCCGATGACCCTGAGCCTTCTTGGACGGGCACTTCTAATGTAACTCTATGGCAGCATCCAAGGGGCTTGAATTTTCCAGATTTGGCAGTGACTTAGTGTCCCCATGAGTGATAGAACACTGAGCCAATCATGACAGGACATTGAAGAGAGATACAGATAGTTTGAAAGCTTGTGGTGAACAGATCAAAACCTTTAAAGAAGAAATTCAACAATTACAGACAAGGGTCGTAAAAACAAACTTGACCCCCACCTGTGGATTATTTGTTCTTTCAATCTACCCTCAGGCCGAGTTGTGCAAGGCAGATCAGGTTTCAAGCATCTGGTCAGCACTGCCTGGCTTTGAGTCAACAGATACTGACAGCGGTGACGAGCGATTTATTAGGCCAACCAGAACACAGGCTGTAAAAGGTAGTAAAGACAAACCTCCGGTGACAGTAATCACACACAAATCAGCATCTCCAAAACAGTTGGATGAATGGTAAAATAATGTTGAAACATCCACGAGAAGTCGGTATTAAAACATGGGACCATTTGAAGCGTTATAAGAAACTCTATGATCTACATCCTTATGATGGGTTACAGTTACTAGACTTTTTTCTGAACAACCGTGAACATGGTGTACTTGAAGAAAAGGTTTATAGAGCTGTGGGTGGTGAAGAGCAAGATGTGGCCGATGGATGGAGCCATACACGTTTTCCTTAAATGTCTGACCAATGCAACTACAATTGGGGAGAGATAACCAAATGTGTTCAAAAACTGAAAGAACCGTTTGCTGAATTTGAAGAAACGTTTAGAGCAGAGGTGGTTAGACACAGTGGGTTACCTGACTTTGTTTGAAATCAATTTCTTATTGTAACAGCAAGTACAATATGCCCTTTGTGTTTTATAGAAATGGAAGGTGTTTAATGTGAATGATTTATTCTTACTGCTAATGTTTTTTATGTCTTTTTTACATTTTCTATTGTTTTCTACAAATAAATTGTAAGTATATTTATTTTTAAAATGGTCTAGGGGAGTATAATAATATTTTGGAGATAAATACACAACGCAGAGACAGAGGACGAGAGGTCAATACAGTACTAACGATCAAGGGAAATAGTGTTTTTTCTGTAATAGGGGATTAATGCAGACATGGGAGGAATTTGTCTATGTATTGAGTCTGAAATAGGAAACTTGTTATTTGGCCATTGGTCCAGTTGTATTGCAAGGATTGGTCAACCACAGGCTAGGGCTGGGTTATAAACTACATCCTGTCCCTTTGTTCACTGGAGAAAATCACAGGAGAGCATCACTGAGGACAGGGGAGAATGACAATCTACTTCCAAACAAAATGTGTCCTATTTGAATTAACCTATTTTCCTCCCCCTGATTTGCTTTGAGTCTGTGTTATTAAAGAATAACATCAACTGCAAACATTAGGATCATTAATGATGTAACTACTGGAGAACACATGTTTCTCCAAACCTCTTGATGTGGTGTGAAATCAACACCCTGACCATGGATTGTGTCTGCTTGATTGAGATGCATGGGTGGCAGGTAGCCTAGCAGTTAAAACCGTTGGGCCAGTAATCGAAATGTCTCTCGTTTGAATACCCAAGCCGACTAGGTGAAAAATCTGTTGATGTGCCCTTGAGCAACAAATTGTGCCTGTAAGTCACTCTGGATAACAATATTTGGGCACTGCATCTCAGTGCTAGAGACATCACTACAGACACTGGATCGATTCCATGCTGTATCACAACCGGCCGTGATTGGAATTTGTTCTTAACTGTCTTGCCTAGTTAAAAGAAAGGTTAAATAGTCTGCTAAAATGTAATGCATAGCCCTGCATTGAGGCTGGCCAAAAAGACCTTTGCCTTCCGGTGTTTGTCTATGTTCAAAACAGTTCCATTTGAGTCTTTCACTTGATCTGCAGCCAATAAGAGAACTTACGAATGATCCCAGCGGAATGATTCCCCTGGTATATGATGCAGAGCCTTAAAGAAGAATATAAAAACGCATCAGTCACTGTTTTCATATAGTCAAACTACGTGATAGATAATGCATACAACCTACAGCCCTCCTGACAGCATAAGGAATTAACTGGAAGCCATGTTGAGATGGTGTACTGCACTTAGATGTGTGAAGAGATCTTTAAAGTTAGCAGCAACTTTTTCTTCTAAACCACATCTTTATCTACCATGCATTTACTGTTAACCAATCTTTGTGATGCAGGCCTCTACAGTGCGACCATTTTACTCCCATACTGTATGTACCAACAAAAATTGATGTGAAAAACTCAAAGTCAAGTCTGAGTATGTGTGAATTGTACTTTACATCAATTGCTGCCATAGTTATTTTAAAGTATTTTGTTTTCCACTGCTTTGTTTCATAGAGGTAGCTAATCACACAAACATCTATGAATCCCATAAAGCCCACCTCAAGCAGCAACAGTACTTGGGGGCTGTGCAGTGCTGAAAGATACAGTTTTAGAAGCACACAGGCACAGAAGTTAAAGTCTAAGTTAAACAAAAAGTCCACTAAAGTGTGACTGTCCTTGTGTTCCTTGGCTATTTACATAATTTTGTTCACACTCTAGTTTGTTTTTCAATTATATTTTAAGCTTGCTCAACTGCTAGCTTAATAGACACGTCAGAGAATCTCATCTCTCACAGACAGACGTGTGAATGCGAGTCCCACCAGAGTATTTGAGAAAGTTTTTATTTAACAAGTGTTTTTATGACAAGCAACGACCAACAGTTTACGAGTAAAAGGTTTTATCCAACAAGTTTATCATTTATTTTGATAAAAACACTCTTCCTCAAATATTTTCATTGCGCTTCTGTCACACAAGCCTCTTGCAGGGCACGCAACACCCTGCTACTCTCAAATCCCCGTGGAGTGAAAGAGGTATGTGACTGCAGGTGCGGTAAGGATGACAGGCAGAGAATTTTACCGTTAACAGGGAATTTATTTCCTTCACACGGTAATTTGGGGAAAGTGGCTGGACGGAACCAAAGCAAAGAAAGTAAAAGTTAAAGAGTCCTCTCTCTCCTACGTTACCTACCTACCCACTACTCACCTAACCTTAACGCCACCCGGAGCACTAACCAAAATACAGGGGATGGTCCGCCCAGGTCTTACCTAGTGTGCATAGACATAGTACATACTATGGGTATATGTATGTGAACCCCAGTCATTAGACCAAAACAAATATTTAGTATTTGGCCAAGGGTGGTTGTAAGTTGTAGACAGGGCTACTTCATCACTATAACATTTTAACTCACCTCTGCTACACTTATCCTTAAAGAATTATTACACATTTTGGCCTAAATGACTTATCATTGTAATATCCTGTGTTACTGTCAAACCTTTTGGTTTTCAGTAGATCCAGGGCCAGAAATATTTGCAAGAAATGTATTAATTTTAAAAGGCAATTACTTTTTGTGGATTAAAGATTTGTAAAATAGTGGTACAGTCTGCAGCCTTCTAGTAAAATGGCTGACACGGCCCCCAGTGGCCAAATCTGTGGGGGGTTCCATATCTAAATCTTGTCAGGGTACCTACATTTACCTCTGTCACATTTGGTGTGTTCATCTCAAAATAGGAAAACTCTAAATTGTATTACTGTCTGTGGACATTTCATAAGATGCCCCTTGGGGGTCCATAAGCCTACCTCTGTTCCAAATTGTACCTCTCTTCTGAATTGTAAAATAATGGTAGCCCCCCACTGTTTCTCACTGGCATATTCATTGCAGATTGTGCATTTACTGACATAGTCTTTGATTTCACTCTGCATTCCTGGCCAATACAGCGTGTCACGTGCTTGTCTGTAACAGGCCTCACCTCTTATGTGACTTGAGTGCACGCGCGCCAACATCTCAGGGCGCAGAGAAAAAAATGGCACCTAAAAATAACATTTCCTGCAACTGTGGTCACAGACTTGTTGAGAAATTATTGCAAACAAAAGGGGAAAGCAGCACAATCTTACAATCCGAGGAGTCAAGTATTTTACGGAACTATTTGTTATGGGTGTAAGATGGCACAGTGATGCCATCTGTTGGTAAATGTTAAGTACTGCAACTCCAGTGTTGTTACCGGTGTGCTTGAGATACCCGGAGGTATTGCAATGTACTGAACACGACTGGTTACTCGCTTCAATGCCTCTGTCTCGTCATTTAAAATTCAAACATGGTGTCAGAAGCGGGATAACTAACCATGCTTTCTGCAAATTAGAGTCACCTGTTCTGGTTTACCCCAAAAAATGCTTATTTGAGTAAAACTTTGCCAGAATTTACCTTAGCTAGAGTGAGTTTGCTAGTTAGCTTCAGTGTTGTTAGCACCGGTTAGACATGGCAGCGAACATTCCCCCTCCCGCCGTTATGAAACTCAGCGGCGATTGGAGCACGAACTGGGATATGTTTAGAGGTGAATGGGAGGACTATGCACTAGCCACAGGACTTCTGGAAAAGGACGATGAAGTAGTGGCTGCCACTTTGAGGACTATAATGGGAACTGAATGCCGACACGTATACAAACACAACCTGAACCTAACAGCAGCCCTGCAAGGTAACGCAACAGATATTCTTGATGCTCTTGAACATTACTTTAAGCCAGCAAAGAATGCTATCTACGAGCGTTATGTTTTCAGTTGTTGCAAACAGGAGGACGGGGAGTCCATTGACAGCTTTGTCACTAGGCTAAGGGAAAAGGCAGCTACATGTGACTATGGTGCTTTAAGAGATGAACTGATCAGAGATGGTGCTTGGGAAAGCTGATGAGGGCATGGCAGACGTTTGCTGAGAGAACGTGACCTGATGCTGGTCTTGGCAGTGGAGACATGCCGTGCAGCAGAGCTTACTGATATACAGGATAAGGTCCATGGAGCTAGAAAGGCAACATATGGACAATGTCAATGCTACATTCAGGCAGCCAGTAAAGAAATTCTCCTTTGCCACAGCTAATGCTAATAATACAGCCAACTCTGCAGTAGACAACCCCAATACGTGCCGATATTGTGGCATTTCTCATGGACGGGGAAAAGAGCACTTCCCAGCCTATGGAAAAATATGCAAATCCTGTGGTACAGCTAATCACTTCGCAAGGGTCTGTATGAAGAGGAAGCAGGGTAAAGTGCACTCCATTGAAACAAACACAGATGAATGAACAACAGCACAGAGGATGTATATGCTAGTGAGTGCATAGGGGCAGTGAGGGCAAAAGGAAAAGAGTGGTTTGTCACTCTGCTACTTAATAATAAACCACAGCAATGCCAGCTAGATTCAGGGGCCACGTGTAACGTTATGAGCCTTAAAGACAAAAGGAGGATCACGCCCAGAGACAAACTCACACAGAGTAGCACCAAGGTGAAACTGTATCCAGGCCAGTTCATGACCTCTTTAGGCCTGTTTGTGACAGAGTGTGTTTTATGTGGCCAGAAACCCACCATTGAGTTTGAAATAGTTGAGGCTAGTCAACAGCCATTACTGTCAGGTTCTACATGCGAGCGCCTTGGGCTTATTAACTTCACCATCCCAGCTGATCTTAACATTATAGACAAAGTCCAGGCTGGGCCCCTGGGCAAGGAGACACTCCTAAGGCAAATACCATGATGTCTTCAATGCACCGGTCGAGTCGGTTCCCGGCGAAGTCCACTTTGAGTTGGACGCAGCAATCCAGCCTGTCCAGTGTGCACCCCGCAATGTACCAGTGGCCAGGAAAGCAGCTACAAAGGCTCAGCTTGACAAATACGAAGCAGATGGCCACATCATATCCGTCACCGAGCCTACAGACTGGATAAGTAATATGGTTATCGTCAAGAAACCAGACAAGCTACGGATATGCATTGATCCTAAACACCTCAACCAGGCTCTGTGATGTTATGCCCACATTGGAGGATGTTCTTTACAAGCTCCCGAAGGCCAGAGTCTTCACGCTCGTGGACGCCAGAGATGCCTTCCTGCAGTGCAAGCTCGACGAGCCCAGCAGCTACATGACCACCTTTTGGACACCCTGGGGCAGGAAGAGGTGGTTGAAGCTTCCGTTTGGGGTCTCCGTGGCTCCAGAGGTGTATCCGCAGAAACAGCATGGGCTGTTGGTGGGACTCAGTGGCGTGGAACCCATAGCAGATGACATCTTTGTAATGGGCTGTGGGGACAGTGATGAAGAGGCAGAATGGGACCATGACGCCAAGCTGCTGGCCCTGAAAGACAGATGCAGACAGGTCAAGCTAATGCTAAGCATAAAAAAGCTTCAGTTTAAAGTGCCAGAGGTCCGCTTTCATGGGCACATCTTGTCCTCCACTGGATTGAAGGCGGATCCTGAAAAAATGAAGGCTGTCTTGAAATGCCCTCGGACGTGAAGGCAGTGTAGCGCTGTCGGATTCATCACCTACCTGGCCAAGTTCCTACCGCGGCTCTCTGAAGTGTGTGAGCCACTAAGGAGGCTCATGGACAAGGACACCATCTGGCATTGGCTCCCAAAACACGACGCAGCAGTGAGGGAAATAAAACAACTAGTCACCCAGACACCTGTACTGCGATACTACGATGTGTCAAAACCTGTCACGATTCAGAGTGACTCGAGCCAGTATGGCCTCATGCAGGAGGGCCAGCCTGTGGCATTCCCCTCTAGGGCACTCACTCCAACAGAGCAGAACTATGCCCAGATAGAGAAGGAGTGCCTCAGCATTGTGTTTGCATGCCAACGCTTCCACCACTACCTGTACGGGCGCGACAACATTACCGCAGAGACAGATCACAAGCCCCTTATTGCTATATTCAGCAAGCCTCTCCTGAATGCCCCGAAATGACTGCAGAGCATGCTACTGGCCCTACAAAACTACAACCTCAAGGTGGTGTATAAGCCAGGGCCAGAGATGTATGTGAGTGACACGCACAGCAGGGCTACTGCATCAGGCACACACACACGCTCCATGCATGAACAACACGCAGTGTGCAGCTTGCAAACAGAGCAAGTGAATGTTGAACACATCAATCAGGCTGACTACCTCAATGTTTCTGACCAGCGCCTTATACAAATCAGACAGCACACAGACAGGGACAAGCAACTCCAGGCATTGAGGTCTGTGATTCTGATGGGCTGGCCCGACTGCAAGGAAGAAACTGCTTTAGCCGTCAGAGAATATTGGCCAGTCAAAGAGGAGCTCAAAGTTCAGAACGGAGTAATACTCAAGGGTCAGAGAGTCGTTATTCACCGGTCTCTGCGCCCTGAGATGTTGGCGTGCGTGCACTCAAGTCACATTGGAGGTGAGGCCTGTTACAGACAAGCACGTGACACGCTGTATTGGCCAGGAGTGCAGAGAGAAATCAAAGACTATGTCAGTAAATGCACAATCTGCAATGAATATGCCAGTGAGCAACAGAGAGAGATGATGATGTACCACGAGCTACCGATGCGCTCCTGGCAGATAGTAAGTCGATATCTCTTCCAGCACAGTGGCAAAGACTTTCTGCTGGTAGTCGATCATTACTCAGACTTCTGGGAGATTGACCTCCTCCCTGACCTCTCAGCAGAGACAACGATCAAACACTGCAAGGCTCAGTTTGCCCTCTATGTCCAGCCAGATAGGGTAGTTTCAGATAATGGACCCCAATTCTCTGGATTTTCTGCAGAATGGGAATTTGAGCACGTCACCTCATCACCACGACACCCAAAAGCTAATGGGAAGGCTGAGTCGGCAGTCAAAATCGCAAAGAACCTCTGCAAAAAAGCTCTGCGAGAGGTCAAAGATGCCTGGAAAGCAATCCTGCAGTGGCGCAATACCCCGACAGAAGGCATGGATAGCAGCCCGGCCCAGCGCCTCATGACACGGCGCTTAAAAGCAGCTCTGCCAGTAGCCAGCACTCTCCTGGAGCCATGTGTGGTGACAGACGTGCTGATGAAGCTACGTCACAGAAGACAGGTTACCAAGTTCATCTACAACAAATCAGCAAAAGACTTACCTGAGCTCAGGGTGAGTGAAACAGTGCAAAGGAAGCCACTACCAGGGGACAGGATGGGCCTCTGGAGACTCAGATCCTGTGTACAGAAAGTGGCACCACGCTCCTACTTGGTCGAAGTGAATGGATCACTGTACCGTCGTAACAGGGTTGACCTTCGGATTGCTGAGCCAGCACTCTACTCAGAACCCTGATGGTCATAGGGGTCGCATGACAAAAGACTGAACCCCAGCAATTCACATGGGGCCTGAGGCACTGGGCGAAGAGCCAGGGGATCACAGGTCGGCCACTCCCTCGCCCATCAATACTCCCCTTAGACAGTCAGGTGACACGCCTGTGCGGGAACCCGCAATCCTCGCAGACAAGCCCTCTGTCTTTTCACACTGCGGGCGTCTGTCCCAGCCACCAAAAATACTTAATCTGTAGGTTTCCCATTAGGGATTGTTTACAGACAGAGATAAAAATGAACACAGTATCTAAATGTGTTAAGTTGTTACCTGAAGAAAAAAAAGAAAAATACAAAAAAATTGAAAAACTAAACTGTTCATGTTGGAAATTGTTACTATGTTTGTTTTGTTAGTGAATTGACAGCTTCTGTCCTATTTTATTAAAGGGAAGATGTTATGGGTGTAGATGGCACAGTGCTGCCATCTGTTGGTAAATGTTAATTAATGCAACTCCAGTGTTGTTACCGGTGTGCTTGAGATACCCGGAGGTATTGCAATGTACTGAACACGACTGGTTACTCGCTTCAATGCCTCTGTCTCGTCATTTAACATTCAAACACTATTTTGAAACGGAATAAATTCTGCACTTATTAACAATAACCAACACAATTCCAGTCAAAATAGATGGAAGATGTACTGTAATATATTGAAAGTAACTCAAAATGTTTCCTGTCATTGCAGCCATAAAGGTGATGTATTTTCAAAACGCAACATCATTTCTGTAGCCTAACTGTGTTTTACACCTGCATTTGGAGCTGAAAGTCATTCATGTGAGCAGCCATTAACAAGTTATACATCATGTCACATCTCTGGAGTCCAGAGCAAGCTAAGTCATACAACCATACAGCCTGTTTGTAGCAGAAGAGGCAGAATCAGATGGAAAGCAGGTTCTGTCTGCACCATCACGTTGGAGGGTGTTTTCTATGGTGTTTAATCTATACAAGCGCAAGGTAATATTGATTATCAAGTCTTTACTTCAGCATCACTCTGTAGCATGCATACAGTTCCATTCAGTGCATAGTAAGTAATGCCTAACTTGGCTCACAGTACTAAATAGTATCACTCCATAGAAACACATAACAATAGATAGTGCTATCTATTGGCTTGGCGACATCTCGTAACATCTTCTTTAACCCAACAAATGAAGATAATTCCTCCTCGACTCATAAACAAGAGAACTGGGGTTAGACCCTTGCCAGTGAAAACATTTACACTGGTAACAAAAACATATAACTGTGTACTTCGTCAAGTACCTTCAATAAGCATCAACATTAAAGTCAATAAGCAGACTACCCTCTTCCCTCAGGCAGTGGGGCTGCTTCCATATCAGCAGCCTGTTGTTCACCACCTGCTGGGGTGGTGGGTTTGTTCCATGGTCCTCAGTCATCCTCATCCGTGTTTGTTTGGTGGTCGACGATGGGGGGGATCCTGAGTTGTTCAGTCAGTCGGTTTCTGTTTCTGCTGTATTTTTTTACCATTCGCTAGTACTTCATACGACCGGTCACTAAGTTGATCAGTGCATATGCCCAGCGTCCAAGTGCTGGCTGAGATGTTGGAGTGGAGAATAACTCCTACTGTTTGTCCTTGGATGATGTTGGGCATGTCACAGGCATGTGTGTCATAGTGGTGTTTTACAGTCAGCCCTTGGGCTTGTTTTCTTAGAATTATATTTTGTAACACTTGGGGTTTGAGCAGTTTTTTCATGGTGGGTAGGATTGTGCGTCTGAACATGAGTTGCTGTACCGGAGAACTGTTAAGTCTCTCTGTTGGAGTATTCCTCCATGCCAACACTGCTTTCCATGGGTCTTCACCATCCATCGCAGCCTATTTTTAAGAGAGTTTTGGCAATTTTCACTGCTGATTTCGCTTTGCCATTGCTTTGTCTGTGATCAGCACATTTTTGAAAGTCCATTCCGGAAAAGGGGGCATTATCAGAAACAACAGTGTGGGTAACGCCATGTCTGCTGAACTGCTTTTCTCAGCATTCAATGATGGTGTCTGATGTAGTGTCAATCAGCTGGTCGAGCTCCCAGTAGTTTGAGTAATAATCAACCATGAAGAGGTAGTTGCTTTTGTTGCGAAATAGGAAGCCGATTCTAGATTTAATTTTGGATTGGAGAAATGTAATGTGAGTCTGGAAGGAGTCTAGCCAGACACCTAGGTGTTTGTAGTTGTCCACATATTCTAAGTCAGAACCGTCCAGAGTAGTGCAGCTGGACGGGATGCGGGTACGGGCAGTGATCGGTTGAAAAGCATGCATTTACTTTTACTTGTAGGCCTTGAAGCTTGTCTGGGGGTTAGTTAACACAGAGTCCAAAGAAGGGACAGAAGTATACAGAATATTGTCGTCTGCGTAGAGGTGGATCAGAGAATCACCGGCAGCAAGAGCGACATCATTGATGTATACAAAGAAGAGAGTCTGCCCGAGAATTGAACCCTGTGGCACCCCCATAGAGATTGCCAGAGGTCCAAACAACAGGCCCTCCGATTTAACACACTGAACTCTATCAGAGAAGTAGTTGGTGAACCAGGCGAGGCACTCATTTGAGAAACCAAGGCTGTTGAGTCTGCCAATAAGAATGTGGTGATTGACAGAGTCGAAAGCCTTGGCCAGGTCAATGAATACAGCTGCACAGTAATGTCTCTTATCGATAGCAGTTATGGTATCATTTAGGACCTTGAGTGTGGCTGAGGTGCACCCATGACTAGCTCTGAAACCAGAATGCATAGCGGAGAAGGTACAGTGGGATTCGAAGTGGTCGGTAATCTGTTTGTTAACTTGGCTTTCGAAGACCTTAGAAAGGCAGGGTAGGATAGATATAGGTCTGTAGCAGTTTGGGTCTAGAGTGTCACCCCCTTTGAAGAGGGGGAAGATCGTGGCAGCATTCCAATCTTTGGGAATCTCAGACGATACAAAAGAGAGGTTGAACAGGCTAATAATAGGGGTTGCAACAATTTCGGCAGATAGTTTTAAAAAGAGAGGGTCCAGATTGTCTAGCCCGGCTGATTTGTAGGGGTCCAGATTTTGCAGCTCTTTCAGAACATCAGCTATCTGGATTTGGGTGTAGGAGAAATGGGGGAGGCTTGGGTAAGATTCTGTGGTGAGTGCAGTGCTGTTGACCGGGGTAGGGGTAGCCAGGTGGAAAGCATGGCCAGCCGTAGAAAAATGCTTATTGAAGTTCTCAATTATAGTGGATTTGTCGGTGGTGACAGTATTTCCTAGCCTCAGTGCAGTGGGCAGCTGGGAGGAGGTGCTCTTATTCTCCATGGACTTTTCAGTGTCCCAGAAATGTTTTGAGTTTGTGCTACAGGATGCAAATGTCTGCTTGAAAAAGCTAGCCTTAGCTTTCCTAACTGCCTGTGTATATTGGTTCCTGACTTCCCTGAAAAGTTGTATATCGCGTGGCTATTCGATGCTAATGCAGAATGCCACAGGATGTTTTTGTGCTGGTCAAGGGCAGTCAAGTCTGGAGTGAACCAAGGGCTATATCTGTTCCTGGTTCTACATTTTTTTAAAGGGGCATGCTTATTTAAGATGTTGAGGAAGGCACTCTTAAAGAATGACCAGGCATCCTCTACTGACGGGATGATGTCAAGATCCTTCCAGGATACCCGGGCCAGGTCGATTAGAAAGGCCTGCTCGCTGAAATGTTTTAGGGAGCGTTTGACAGTGATGAGGGGTGGTCGTTTGACCGCAGACCCATTACGGATGCAGGCAATGAGGCAGTGATCGCTGAGATCTTGGTTGAAAACAGCAGAGGTGTATTTAGAGGGGAGGATGGTTAGGATGATATCTATGAGGGTGCCTGTGTTTACTGATTTGGGGTTGTACCTGGTGGGTTCATTGATAATTTGTGTGAGATTGAGGGCATCAAGCTTAGATTGTAGGATGGCCGGGGTGTTAAGCATGTCCCAGTTTAGGTCACCTAGCAGCACGAGCTCTGAAAATAGATGGCGGGCGATCAGTTCACATATGGAGTCAAGGGCATGGCTGGGGGCAGAGGGTGGTCTATAGCAAGCGGAAACAGTGAGAGACTTGTTTCTGGAAAGGTGGATTTTTAAGAGTAGAAGCTCGAATTGTTTGGGTACAGACCTAGACAGTAAGACAGAACTCTGCAGGCTATCTCTGCAGTAGATTGCAACACCGCCCCCTTTGGCAGTTCTATCTTGTCGGAAAATGTTATAGTTAGGGAAGGAAATTTAAGGAGTTTTGGTGGTCTTCCTAAGCCAGGATTCAGGCATGGCTAGGACATCCGTGTTGGCAGAGTGTGTTAGGGCAGTGAATAAAACAAACTTAGGGAGGAGGCTTCTAATGTTAACATGCATGAAACCAAGGCTTTTATGGTTACAGAAGTCAACAAAGGATAGCGCCTGGGGAGTGGGAGTGGGGCTAGGCACTGCAGGGCCTGGATTAACCTCCACATCACCAGAGGAACAGAGGAAGAGTAGGATAAGGGTACGGCTAAAGGCTAAAAGGACTGGTCATCTTCGGACCAGATAGTGAAAGGAGCAGATTTCTGGGTACGGTAAAATGTACAGACAAAGGTATGGTAGGACGTGAATACAGTGGGGGTAAACCTGTTCATAGAGTGACGATGAAAGAGATGTTGTCTCGAGAAATATCATTTAAACCAGGTGATGTCTTCGCATGTGTGGGAGGTGGAACTAAAGTGTTATCTAAGGCATATTGAGCAGGGCTAGAGGCTCTACAATGATAATAAGGCAATCAATACTAATCAAAACAGCAATGGACAAGGCATGTTGACGTTATCGAGAGGCATGCGTAGCCGAATGGTCATAGGAGTCCAGTGTGGGGCTTCAGGCAGCTAGCAGACCGGGGCTAATAGCTAGCAGAAGGGCCTTGGAGGGACGTCGTGACAGGATAAATTAGGTTGTGGCTCCCTCGTGTTGTTCCGTCGACATACGGAGAGCAGGGCTCCGTGTGGTAAACCAATTGGCAAAATAGGTATAGTGGCCAAAGAATTTGTCCGATGGGCCTCTTAAGCGAACAGTCCGATGTGCTCTGGACAGCTAGCGGGCCGCGGCTAGCATGCTAGCAGATGGGCATATGGGGGACGTTGCGACGGCGGAGCCAGTTGAGAAAGAACCCCTCGGGCGAATCACATCGGTGGTCCAGTCGTGATGGGTCGGCAGGGGTCCGGGCCAGTTGGCAAAATAGGTATTGAAGCACAAGGAGCAGCTGATGGACCTCTACAGCTAGCCAGGAGATGGGCCTAGCAGATGGGCCTAGCAGGCTGGCTCCAGGCTAATTGGTTCTTGCTACGGAAACGAAGACGTTAGCCAAGAGTGGCCACCCGGGTAGCAGCTAGCTAGCTGTGATGACCCAGGCGGAAAAAGGTTCAGGGCTTGCGGTAGGAATCTGGAGATAAGGAGAAAAATAAGTCTGATTTGCTTTGGTTTGAGTCACGCTGTGTAGACTTGCAAGAGTTGTCCCTGCTAGAGGTAGCTGATGACCGCTAGCAGTGGCTAGCTGATTACTAGCTAGTAGCTAGTTAGCTGGCTAGACTGTTCTGGCTCAGTAGACGAATCAGCAGGGTTCCGTGTGGTAAACCAGGCCAATTGTCAGAATAGGTATAGTGGCCCAAAAAATTGTCCGATGGGCCTCTTAAGCTAGCAGTCCGATGCACTCTAGATAGCTATCGGGCCGCGGCTAGCTAGTAGCCAGTTAGCTGGTAGCCAGTTAGCTTTTGATGGAGTTTCAGATCTTAAGTATAAAATAGCATATCCGTACCGCATTGAGTGAGGCGGTTTGCAGGAGAGTATATTCAGTCCGTAGATGGAAAGTGATATTAAAATATATATGAAAAATATACACGTAAAAACAACGAAAACGATTTGTAGACGGGACAAGACAAAAACAAACGTCCGACTGTACCTGAGTGTCCAAAGCGTATTTTGTGTAGAAAGTCAGGGATGAAGACCCTGTTTCCTTTAAATATCAGTCCATTTTCTGTGGTGAGCTCCTCTTTTGTACATCCAGAAATATTCAGTGTGTGACTCACAACCTGTTTTTGATTTGTGCGTACTGAGCCTGAAACAGTGGGCCCTGGGAACAGTGTGCTTTGATTGACTCCGTTGTCTTAGTTGAGATGTTGACATCACTGGTCAGTTGTGGCTAGACCCATAGCGTAGACCATGGCTGTTGTTTGCATTTGTCTGTACTCTGTGGTTGATTGAGCTGTTCTGGACAGGAAGTCAACTACATGTAGTTCTTTGCCTTGTTTGTATTGTACGTGGAGTTGGTATCTTTGTAGCCTTAGCAATATTCTCTGTAGTCACTTGGGTGCCGTGAGTAGGGTTTTCTTGAAGATTGTAAGGTGTACGCTAATAATCGGGAAGCAAGTACAGGGAGTGAATTTAATAAATAAACGAACATGGAACAAAACAAGAAACATAAGTAGCGTACAGACATGAAACATATAAACAGAAACAATAATGCCTGAGGAAATAACCAAAGGAAGTGATAGATATAGGGGAGGTAAGCCAACCTTTACTTTTGCCACCTTTCCTTCCAGTTCTCTGCTGTCAATGACTGGAACGAATTGCAAAAATCGCTGAAGCTGGAGACTTATATTTCCCTCACTAACTTTAAACATCAGCTATCTGAGCAGCTAACCGATCGCTGCAGCTGTACATAGCCCATATATAAATTGCCAATCTAATCTACCTACCTCATCCCCATTTTGTTTTTCTTTACTTTTCTGCTCTTTTGCACACCAGTATTTCTACTTGCACATCATCATCTGCTCATCTATCACTCCAGTGTTAATTTGCTACATTGTAATTACTTCGCTACTATGGCCTATTTATTGGCTTACCTCCTCACGGCATTTGCACACATTGTATATAGACTTTATTTTTTTCTATTGTGTTATTGACTGTACGCTTATTTATTCCATGTATATCTCTGTGTTGTTGTTTGTGTCGCACTGATTTGCTTTATCTTGGCCAGGTCGCAGTTGTAAATTAGAACTTGTTCTCAACTAGCCTACCTGGTTAAATAAAGGTTAAATAAAAAAAATATATAATCAGGAAGGTGATGGAGTCCAGGTGAGTCTCATGAGGCACAGGTGTGCGTAACGATGGTGACAGGAGCAGGCTGGTCGCCTCTACTGAGGCGCAGGAACCTGTAGAACCAGCTGAGGCACAGGAACCTGTAAAACCAGCTGAGGCATGGGAACCTGTAGAACCAGCTGAGGCACAGGAACCTGTAGAACCAGCTGAGGCACAGGAACCTGTAGAACCAGCTGAGGCACTGGAACCTGTTGAGCTGGCTGAGGCACAGGAACGTTTAGAAACCTCTTGGACCTAGCACCGGTACCGCTTGCCGTGTGGTAGCAGGGAGAACAGTCTATGACTAGGGTGGTTGGAGTCTTTGACAATTTTTTGTGCCTTCCTCTGACACCGCCTGGTATAGAGGTCCTGGATGGCAGGAAGCTTGGCCCCAGTGATGTACTTGGCCGTTCGCACTACCCTCTGTAGTGTCTTGTGGTCGGAGGCCGAGCAGTTGCCATACCAGGCAGTGATGCAACCAGTCAAGATGCTCTCGATGGCGCAGCTGTAGAACCTTTTGAGGATCTGAGGACCCATGCCAAATCCTTTCAGTCTCCTGAGGGGGAATACGTTTTGTCGTGCCTGCTTCAAGACTGTCATGGTATGCTTGGACCATGTTAGTTTGTTGGTGATGTGGACACCAAGGAACTTGAAGCTCTCAACCTACTCCACTGCAGCCCCGTCAATGAGAATGGGGGCTTGCTCGGTCCTCTTTTTCCTGTAGTCCACAATCATCTCCTTTGTCTTGATCACGTTGAGGGACAGGTTGTTGTCCTGGCACCACACGGCCAGGTCTCTGACCTCCTCCCTATAGGCTGTCTTGTTGTTGTCGGTGATCAGGCCTACCACTGTTGTGCCATCAGCAAATTTAATGATGGTGTTGGAGTCGTGCCTGGCCGTGCAGTCATGAGTGAACAGGGAGTACAGGAGGGGGCTGAGCACGCACCCCTGAGGGGCCCCTGTGTTGAGGATCAGCGTGGCGGATGTGTTGTTACTTACCCTTACCACCTGGGGGCAGCCCGTCAGGAGGTCCAGGATCCAAATCAAATCAAATTTTATTTGTCACATACACATGGTTAGCAGATGTTAATGCGAGTGTAGCGAAATGCTTGTGCTTCTAGTTCCGACCATGCAGTAGTATCTAACAAGTAATCTAACAAATTCACAACAACTACCTTATACACACAAGAGTAAAGGAATGAATACGAGTATGTACATATAAATATATGGATGAGCGATGGCTGACCGGCATAGGCAAGATGCAGTAGATGGTATGGAGTACAGTATATACACATATGAGATGAGTAATGTAGGATATGTAAACATTATATAAATGGCATTGTTTAAAGTGGCTAGTGATACATTATTTCATCCAATTATAATTATTAAAGTGGCTAGAGATTTGAGTCGATGGAGCACGGCATAGGCAAGATACAGTAGATGGTTTAGAGTACAGTGTATACATTTGATATGAGTATGTCGGATACGTAAACATTATATACAAAATTGTTTAAAGTGGCTAGTGATACAAGTCAGTATGTTGGCAGCAGCCACTCAATGTTAGTGATGGCTGTTTAACAGTCTGATGGCCTTGAGGTAGAAGCTGTTTTTTAGTCTCTCGGTCCCAGCTTTGATGCACCTGTACTGACCTCGCCTTCTGGATGATAGCGGGGTGAACAGGCAGTGGCTCGGGTGGTTGTTGTGTTGATGATCTTTTTGGCCTTTCTGTGACATCGGGTGGTGTAGGTGTCCTGGAGGGCAGGTAGTTTACCCCCGGTGATGCGCTGTGCAGTCTTCACTACCCTCTGGAGAGCCTTACGGTTGTGGGCGGAGCATTTGCCGTACCAGGCGGTGATACAGCCCGACAGGATGCTCTCGATTGTGCATCTGTAAAAGTTTGTGAGTGATTTTGGTGACAAGCCGAATTTCTTCAGCCTCCTGAGGTTGAAGAGACGCTGTTGCGCCTTCTTCACCACGCTGTCTGTGTGGGTGGACCAATTCAGTTTGTCCGTGATGTGTACGCCGAGGAACTTAAAACTTTCCACCTTCTCCACTACTGTCCCCTCGATGTGGATAGGGTGCTCCTCTCCTGTTTCCTGAAGTCCACGATCATCTGCTTGGTTTTGCTGACATTGAGTGAGAGGTTCTTTTCCTGACACCACACTCCGAGGGCCCTCACCTCCTCTCTGTAGGCCGTCTCGCCGTTGTTGGTAATCAAGCCTACCACTGTAGTGTCGTCAGCAAACTTGATGATTGAGTTGGATGCGTGCTTGGCCACGCAGTCATGGGTAAACAGGAGTACAGGAGAGGGCTGAGAACGCACCCTTGTGGGGCCCCAGTGTTGAGGATCAGCGGGTGGAGATGTTGTTTCCTACCCTCACCACCTGGGACCGCCCGTCAGGAAGTCCAGGACCCAGTTGCACAGGGCTGGGTCGAGACCCAGGGTCTCGAGCTTAATGACGAGCTTGGAGGGAACTATGGTGTTAAATGCTGAGCTGTAGTCGATGAACAGCATTCTTACATAAGTATTCCTCTTGTCCAGATGGGTTAGGGCAGTATGCAGTGTGATTGCAATTGCGCTGCCTGTGGACCTATTGGGACGGTAAGCAAATTGGAGTGGGTCCAGGGTGTCTGGCAGGATGGAGGTGATATGATCCTTGACTAATCTCTCAAAGCACTTCATGATGACGGAAGTGAGTGTTACGGGGCGATAGTCATTTAGCTCAGTCACCTTAGCTTTCTTGGGAACAGGAACAATGGTGGCCCTCTTGAAGCATGTGGGAACAGCAGACTGAGATAGGGACTGATTGAATATGTCCGTAAACACACCAGCCAGCTGGTCTGCGCATGCTCTGAGGACACGGCCAGGGATGCCATCTGGGCCGGCAGCCTTGCGAGGGTTAACACATTTAAATGTTTTTCTCACATTGGCTGCGGTGAAGGTGAGCCCGCAGGTTTTGGTAGCGGGCCATGTCGGTGGCACTGTATTGTCCTCAAAGCGAGCAAAGAAGTTGTTTAGTTTGTCTGGGAGCAGGACGTCATGGTCCGCGACGGGCTGGTTTTCTTTTTGTAGTCCGTGATTGACTGTAGACCCTGCCACATTCCTCTTGTGTCTGAGCCGTTGAATTGTGACTCTACTTTGTCTCTATATTGACGCTTAGCTTGTTTGATTGCTTTGCGGAGGGAATAGCTGCACTGTTTGTATTCAGTCATGTTTCCGGTCGCCTTACCCTGGTTAAAAGCAGTGGTTCGCGCTTTCAGTTTTGCGCGAATGCTGCCATCAATCCACGGTTTCTGGTTGGGGAAGGTTTTAATATTTGCTATGGGTACAACCAATGCACTTGCTAATAAACTCGCTCACCGAATCAGCGTATACATCAATGTTGTTGTCAGATGCTATCCGGAACATATCCCAGTCCACGTGCTCGAAGCAATCTTGCAGCATGGAATCAGATTGGTCAGACCAGCGTTGAACAGACCTGAGAACAGGCGTTTCCTGTTTTAGTTTCTGTTTGTAGGCTGGGAGCAACAAAATGGAGTCATGGTCAGACTTGCGAAAGGAGGGCGGAGAATAGCCTTGTATGCATCACGGAAGTTGGAATAACAGTGGTCCAGTATTTTACCAGCCCGGTGGCACATTCGATATGCTGGTAAAATTTCGGGAGCCTTGTTCTTAAATTAGCCTTATTAAAATCCCCAGCCACAATAAATGCAGCCTCAGGATATGTGGTTTCCAGTTTACATAGAGTCCGATGAATTTCTTTCAGTGCCGTCGATGTATCAGCTTGAGGGAGGATGTACACGGCTGTGATTATAATTGAGGAGAATTCTCTTGGTAGATAATGCGGTCTGCATTTGATTGTAATGAATTCTATGTCAGGTGAACAAAAGGACTTGAGTTCCTGTATGTTGTTATGATCACACCACGTCTCGTTAATCATAAGACACACACACCCACCCTTCTTCTTACCAGATAGAAGTTTGTTTCTGTCGGCGCGATGCGTGGAGAAACCAGGTGGCTGTACCGACTCCGATAACGTGTCCTGAGTGAGCCATGTTTCCGTGAAGCAAAGAACGTTGCAGTCTCGGATGTCTCTCTGAAAGGCAACCCTTGATCTGATTTCGTCTACTTTGTTGTCAAGAGACTGTACATTGGCGATTAAAATACTCGAGAGGTGCACGATGCGCCCGTCGACGTAGCTTGACCAAAAGACCGGCCCGTTTCCCTCTTCTCCGGCGCCGCCGTTTTGAGTCGCCGGGTGCTATCCATTCTATTGTCCAGGCTGGGGTAACAAACCGAGAATCCTCTTTGGGAAAGTCGTATTCCTGGTCGTAATGTTCGTAAGTTGACGTTGCTCTTATATCCAGTTTCAGAGGGAGGTGTTTAGTCTCAGTGTCCTTAACTTATTGATGAGCTTTGAGGGCACTATGGTGTTGAACGCTGAGCTGCAGTCAATGAATAGCATTCTCACATAGGTGTTCCTTTTCTCCAGGTGGGAAAGGGCAGTGTGGAGTGCAATAGAGACCGCATCATCTGTGGATCTGTTGGGGTGGTATGCAAATTGGAGTGGGTCTAGGGTTTCTGGGATGATGGTGTTGATGTGAGCCATGACCATTTCAAAGCACTTCATGGCTGCAGACGTGAGTGCTACGGTTCGGTAGTCATTTAGGCAGGTTACCTTAGTGTTCTTGGGCACAGGCACTATGGTGGTCTGCTTAAAACATGTTGGTATTACAGACTCGGACAGGGAGAGGTTGAAAATGACAGTGAAGACACTTGCTTGTTGGTCAGCGCATGCTCGCAGTACACATCCTGGTAATCCGTCTGGCCCTGCGGTCTTGTGAATGTTGACCTGTCTAAAGGTCTCACTCACATCGGCTGCGGAGAGCGTGATCACACAGTCTTCCGGTACAGCCGGTGCTCTCATGCCTGTTTCAGAGTTATTTGCCTCGAAGCGAGCATAGAAGTAGTTTAGCTTGTCTGGTAGGCTCGTGTCACTGGGCAACTCTCAGCTGTGCTTCCTTTTGTAGTCTGTCATGGTTTGCAGGCCCTGCCACATCTTACGAGCGTCAGAGCTGGTGTAGTACGACTCGATCTTAGTCCTGTATTGATGCTTTGCCTGTTTGATGGTTCGTCGGAGGGCATAGCGGGATTTCTTATAAGCTTCCGGGTTAGAGTCCCACTCCTTGAAAGCCGTAGCTCTAGCCATTAGCTCAGTGCGGTTGTTGCCTGTAGTCCATGGCTTCTGGTTGGGGTATGTACGTACGGTCACTGTGGGGACGACATCATCGATGCACTTATTGATGAATCCAATGACAGATGTGGTGTACTCCTCAATGCCATTGGAGGAATCCCGGAACATATTCCAGTCTTTGGTAGCAAAACAGTCCTGTAGCTTAGCATCTGCTTCATCTGACCACTTTTTTATTGATCTAGTCACTGTTGCTTCCTGCTTGAATTTTTGCTTGTAAGCAGTAGTCAGGAGGATGGAATTGTGGTCAGATTTGCCAAATGGAGTGCGAGGGAGAGCTTCACATATGGAATCATGTAGTAACATGTAGTGTTAAACAAGTTACATTTATTTTTTTGCACACTCTTGGCATTCTCTCAACCAGCATCACCTGGAATGCTTTTCCAACAGTCTTGAAGGAGTTCCCACATATGCTGAGCACATGTTGACTGCTTTTCCTTCACTCTGCGGTCCAACTCATCTCAAACAATCTCAATTGGGTTGAGGTCGGGTGATTGTGGAGGCCAGGCCTTCGGATGCAGCACTCCATCACTCTCCTTCTTGGTCAAATAGCCCTTACACAGCCTGGAGGTGTGTTGGGTCATTGTCCTGTTGAAAAACAAATGATAGTCCCATTTAGCGCAAACCAGATGGGATGGGGTATCGCTGCATAATGCTGTGGTACCCACGCTGGTTAAGTGTGCCTTGAATTCTAAATCTATGCCCCCAAAATTTGGGGTGAAATTGTACCACCACCGAAAAGGGCACTTTGGAGACTGAAAGGGCAAAGGGGCAAGTGCTCTGCACAGATAGTGTCCCAGAGAAGATTCAATATTTTAATATTTATTTTACGTTGCGACCAGAATATACCCAGAATAAGAAGTCAAAATTACATTGTGTGCCCGTTGGGTTCACACAGCCTGTCCACTGGGTTCACACAGCCTGTCAGCAGCTCTGTGGTGTCTGCTCGGTCCTAAATCCTGCTGGATGAAACCACCAAACAGTCTACCCAACCGCTCTGAGGTGTCTGCAAAGCCACAGTCCAGTTTTAAGCAGCATAGTATATATCTTCAATAGTCTTTAGTTGTTACCAGGCTGGAAACATCAGATAAATGCCATATCAGCAAATAAAGGGCCACCTGTAGCCTATAACCCAATGCAACAGGCCTCTAGCTGATGTCCTTCTAACTGGCGGAGAAGGTGGGAGGGAGGATATTGCTTATGTCACGTTTTGCTGATGATGGCCACAATTAGGAATTACGGCGGGGTCTCACTATCACCCAAAACAACCCAAATGTTCCCCAAATACCCAAAAGAACCCCAAAGTACCCAACATAGCCCCAAACAGGTACCCAAAAGAAACCCACACATGATGCATGGATCCAAAACTTACAGTCTTGACACTGGATCAAAGGAGGCTGCTGAGGGGAGGACGTCTCATAATAAATTCTGGAACTGTGCGAATGGAATGGCATCAAACACCTGGAAACCATGTGTTTGATGTATTTGTTACCATTCCACTCCAGTCATTAGAACAAGCCGGTTCTCAGAAATTAGGATGCCACCAAACTCCTGTGCACTGGATAGACGCTGTTTTGCTGAAATCTGTGCAAAAGGCACATTAATTGCTTTTCCTAAGATTACCCTTTACTTATCTGTAAGACATAGTGGCCACATGTAGAGGATGGAGCTCGATTGTAAAAGCTCAATGGTGGAATCAGCAAACATAAATTGCATTACCAGGTTTTGTTGGCACCCCCTACTCGACAACCTTTCTATTTTTCATGAGTGAGGGCTGCAACAGTTCAGCCATGATGGATGGACCTGCCAATAGGCCCAGTATAGTGTTATAATAGAGCCTCTTTAGACATATCAATACAAAGCTGACAACTTCAACCTTTCAAATCTAGATCCCAATGCTGATTTCTATTGACAACAAAACAATACTAGGCAAACAGTATACCTTAGAAGTTGAAACGGTGTAATCGCCAAATCCTACCCAATTCTATTTTTATAGATTTTTTACTCAGGAACCAGGTGTGGATCCTGAGTTAATTAAGCAATTAACATCCCATCATGCTTATGGTCATGTATAAAAATGCCCAGTTTCCTTTATTTTGGCAGTTACCTACAGTATATATTAGCCTATTATCTACACTTTATCTGATGTCATGGTCTCTCTTGCCCTCTACTGGCCTAGAGCTATAGAATTCTGATGAGTACTCTTGCTGAAAGACAAATATGTCGGTCTTAGTGTCCTCCTTTTCTTTTAGGTCTAAAAGCACCAAGAGGGCTTATTTTATATAGCCAAGTATAGGTGGGAATCAGAGGAGGCTGCAGAGGGGAGAACGGCTCATAATCATGTCCGGAACATAGTTAACCGAATATAAGTTTAAATGCATAGTTGTATATTATTTACAGTGTGCATAATATCTTTGACAGATTCCCTGTGGCTTAAAATGTTGATCAATAAGGCTTGTTTCACTTCAGGTGCATTATCCATTGTCAATAAACGATAACGCACAGGCTTCACCTGTAAAATACTGAGGTCAAGTGAGCCGACTACTGAATTCAGGTGTGCGAATACACAACATTTTAGAGTATTTTCTCAGAGGGAAACAGCAGGTCACTGTCATGCACAGATAAAGGTGATAGCTACAAATCATTCCAAACAAACAGATGGAAGCATATTTATTCAATCTTCCACAATAGAAATTATACCAAATTGTTTATTTAATTTCCGTGCCATATTAAAAAATTACTTTATCACAGGTTTTGTGTGAGGCTGCAGAGGCATATTACAGTGAACTTTGAGGGCATATAACTCACGTTTTCCACAGACAAAATGTATTTATAAATGTAAATATATTTTGAGATGTGTGCCATTAGTAGATCATTAATCCAGAGTGATGACTACTGCATACTATAAAATGCCCATATTATGCCAGTTTAAAGATGTTTTGTGACGTGTTTTACTATCAGATCAATAATCAATTGTCATGAACAAAATATATATAAATATAACATGCCCATATTATGCCAGCTGCAAGATTGGAAAAATACTTATTTTGTTCTATTATAGTAAACTATTGTCCTTCTTAACAATAAATAATTAAGTGTCCCACTTTGGTCTCAGGACAATTAGTGTTTGTTTTTGATTTTGTGTATAGCGTAGTAGAGTTCTGAAGCTATTTAGAATGTTAAGACAATGGGGAGGATTCTGGAAGGTGTTTCAGAAAACACATTTTCAGAATGTGCCAATACTCACCCTACTTAAAAGGGAAAAATATCCTTCCCATAGTTTGTCAGTCTATCTACTGTGTACTGTTTCTTCTTTCTCTTGTGAATGTTAATACTGGTGTTATACATAGAATAATAGGCAATCATTTGGAAAGGAGGAATTATATTATGTTAATAATAATAATAGTTGACCACTATCAAAAGGATCAATGTATTTATACAGCTATATTTTATATTATATTAGACCACTGCTCCCGAGTGGCGCAGTGGTCTAAGACATTGTATCTCAGTGCAAGAGGCGTCACTGCAGTACCTGGTTTCAATCCAGGCTGCATCACATCTGGCCGTGATTGGGATTCCTATAGGGCGGCGCACAATTGGCCCAGTGTCATCCGGGTTTGGCCGGTGTAGGCCGTCATTGTAAATAAGAATTTGTTCTTAACTTGTTCTTGAGCAATTCAAAAATGTAATTACTGTGTTGATAATGTATGCTTTTTATATATTATTCAAGATTAGAACACAAGAGCTTTGAGCAATAGTTAAGAGAAATCAATCAATCAATGACAACATTTTTACAGTCTTGATTACACCCAGATTGATTACGAAATTACACTTAAATAAAATTTAAATATGTTGTTTTCTGCAATAATACACTGACATACAAATATAGGCATAATAACATCAGAAGCCATTTGAAATCCTTTATACTAATTTCTGGTGGAAAAACAGACGGGTATTTTTCACCTCCACCATTCCTACTGTACAGCACCACATGGTTTGATGTTTTTCAAGCTATAACATATACAATTTCCTGAAATGAAATACAATTCTTAAAAAATATTGAAATTAAATCAGTCATAAAACTATGATATTATACTAATGCACAGTATACAGTATATCTTCTTTCTTACATGATTCTGGATCTTGATAGAAAGCAAGCATATAACGTCACAAGAAGGGTATAGCTCTAACGTGTGTATATCCTCAGATCAGGAGCGCTGGTTGGGTTGTGTGTCTTCATCCCCTGGGCAACACCTCTGCTCAGTTTGTCCTCCCCTCTGTCCACTCCCTCTCTTTTCTCCTGTCATCTGCCTCACTCCTCTCTGCTGTGTCTGTGTCTCATCGTGCCCCTGGGAACCCTGTAAGGGAGAGGGAGTCGGAGAGAGAGGAGAGGCTCATGTTAGGGATAGTTCCAAGGGACAAGTGTTGAAACAAACACCAGGCTACAGAGAATTGATGTGTGTGTTGGTACCCTCTTCTCTTTGACCTAGGGGTCATCAATGTTCACTGTAACATGACTACTTGATTTTAAAAAAATTATAAAGAATGTGGGGATAGACCAAAAAAAAGGTAGTTATTTACAGTGGAGCAACTTTGGTTTTAGAACAGCCTACCCGACCGCTCGGAGGCATCCGCATGGTCCTAAAGCACACTGTTGCCTAATTTTGGCAATGATAGAACTGGGGGAATGAAAATGCAATTTCAGAATTTCAGACATGTCCCCCCCGAGTGAAAGTTGCGCCCCTAGTTATTTAAGACTTTTTGTCATTTATCATTTATAATCTCTCATTTATAATCTCTCATTTGTAATCTCTCATTTATAATCTCTAATTTCTCTCATTTATAATCTCTCATTTATAATCTCGAAGTTCTCTCATTTATAATCTCTAATCTCTCATTTATAATCTCTCATTTGTAATCTCTCATTTATAATCTCTAATTTCTCTCATTTATAATCTCTCATTTATAATCTCAAAGTTCTCTCATTTATAATCTCGAAGTTCTCTCATTTATAATCTCGAAGTTCTCTCATTTATAATCTCGAAGTTCTCTCATTTATAATCTCTCTTTAATGAAAAACAAAGAAAAACCTATCAAGCTCATTTAGATCTTGCTGTGAAGCTCTGTGTGTGTGTTTCTTTTAAAGGGCAGCCAAATTCCTTATATAGGCTAGTACACAACTTTTGACCAGAGCCCTATATGGCCGTGTCAAAAGTGGTGCACTACATAAGGAATAGGGTTCTACTTGGGACAAAACCATTTCTGGCCGTTGATGTATAATTTATGATTTATTTCACCCTTTCTGAACATTTTTATTTATTTATTTATTCCTTTATTTTACTAGGCAAGTCAGTTAAGAACAAATTCTTATTTTCAATGACGGCCTAGGAACAGTGGGTTAACTGCCTGTTCAGGGGCAGAACGACAGATTTGTACCTTGTCAGCTCGGGGATTTGAATTTGCAGCCTTTCAGTTGGTAGTCCAACACTCTAACCACTAGGCTACACTGCCGCCCCATTGATGTATAATCTGATTTATTTCTCTCTTTCTGAACATTGATGTATAATTTAATTGATTTCACCTTTTCTGAACATTGATGTAGGATTTATGATTGATTTCACCCTTTCTGAACGTTGATGTATCATTTATGATTGATTTCACCCTTTCTGAACGTTAATGTATAATTTATTTCACCCATTCTGAAAGTTAATGTATAATTTATGATTTATTTCTGTTACGTCCAGCCCTGGGTTTCAGGCTGGCGTGTTTAGTTTGTTTTGTTTAGTAGGGTTTTTTGTGTTCTAGGTTTTCTATTTCTATGTTGGAGAAATGGTTCCCAATTAGAGGCAGCTGATTGTCGTTACCTCTAATTGGGAACCATGTATATGTTTGTTGTTTTCACTGGGGTTTTTGTGGGTCATTGTTTGGTTGGTGTGTTTAATGTACACTGTAGTTACGATCTTCGTTTTGTTATTTATTTTCCCAGTTACGTCGATAAATAAATATGTATACTGGAAGCGTCGCTGCGTCTTGGTCCGTCACTACAGAAGATCATTTCACCCATTCTGAACGTTAATGTATAATTTAGGCTTAATTTAAATGGGTTTTTTAAATGATGGTCTTCTACGCTAATGTAAATAAATGTATGTCTATTGTAAGAACTACACATTTTTAAACCTCGTCACATTTTCTGTAAAATAGTAAATTAGTCAAATACTTTATTTTCTAAGTGATTAATCTACTCCATCCTTTAAGGACCTGCAGACTTCCAAACCAAAAACCATTGGCTATAACAGAGTAGGCTTAAGTTAACTTGTTCTGCATTTGGCGGTCCCTATGGCAGAACCCTTTGAAGAACCCTTTTGGGATCCATGTAGAATTCTTTCGGGTTCTATGTAGAACTCTTTCCACAGAGGGTTCTACATGGAACCAAAAAAGGGTTTTACCTGGACCTAGAACCTTTTCTCTATAAGTGTAGCCTAAGTTACTGATCCAGTCAAGTTGCCTTCCTTTAAGAGTGAAAATTATCATAAACTTTCACAGGATTAGAGAAAGAAAAAGAACGAGATGTCAAGCAGAGAGGCTCAAAAGGTAACTGATACTTTTACATTGTCAACAGACACATGTTTTATTTAGCCAAGTCATGGATCCAAGTGTCCACTGTGATTTAACATGTACATTATGGCCATGGTCTCTCTTGTGAACAGAGTAAGCCTCAGCCAGAGAACTTGTTTGAACCAGAGGCTGGAACACCTGGCAGGCCAGAAGAGGACCATCAGCAAGCTGAAGGCTGGATTTGCTGCCAAATCTCAGCGGCTGATACGGCCCCCTACCTAGAAGGAGAAGCTGGCTGACAGCCAGAAGCTACTATTGAAAACTGTGGCAGCTCAGAAAAATATCAAACATTTTAAGGCTGAAATAGTAACTGTGGTCTGGAAGTCCTGAGTGGCGTAGCAGTCTAAGGCACTGCATCTCAGTGCTAGAGGCGTCACTAAAGACACCTCCAGGCTGTATCACAACCGGCCGTGATTGGGAGTCCCATAGGGCGGCGCACAATTGGCCATGCGTCGTCCGGGTTTGGCCGGTGTAGGCGTCATTGTAAATAAGAATGTCTTAACTGACCTGCCTAGTTAAATAAAGGTTTAAAAAACCGTTCAACAGACCACAAGGAAGGTAAATCAGTCATATGTATGTACAGTATCTAGAACAGTGTGGTAGAAAGTTGTTGCACCTTAAAACAGTCCAGTAGTATTTGGGTGCGCAGTAGGAAAGAGATATAGTGTATTTGAGTGCGCAGTAGGAAAGAGATATAGTGTATTTGAGTGCGCAGTAGGACAGAGATATAGTGTATTTGGGTGTGCAGTAGGACAGAGATATAGTGCATTTGGGTGCGCAGTAGGACAGAGTGTATTTTGTCAAATAATTAGCAATGTAATAAAATCTGTTCTGTGTCATTGTTTCATACACAGTAGACTAAATAACCACATTCTGCTTTGTCTCCAGATAACAATAATAATACTAGTTACCCAGATTATATTAAAGAAGAAACACTGGTTCCTATTCTTTTAAATGGCAGGTATCAGTTTTTATCATTCAAAAACAAATAACTCTCCGGCTGTGTTCTGGTCGAATTGAACCGATTTACTAGTTCTCTCTCTGAAAAATGTAGTTCATTTCATCTGATTGTTATAAGGTTCCGTGACTTTGTCCACACAGGGAATCTGAACACACGAAATACATGTTGAGGATTTTCATTATATTTTGGGTGTTTTATTTAACTTCTGTACACCTGTGGTGTTTCCGGTCAAAAATGACTGGTCATTAGAAATGAATGGGTGAGACTACAATTAGAGTATAAATTTGAGTTCAGGCACATGCCCATTCATCAGACGGACACACTTCCTCTCCCAGACCCCCACATGCATGTGTGTTTGAGCACACACACCTCACTCTCCTTCTTGGCTTCCATGGCAACCCCCACTGGAACCTTTCCCCAATAGAATCTTTCCCCCACGGAAACCACACCTGTTGGCATTCTCACAAACAATCGCAACATTGTTTCAAAAATATATAGACATTTTCTAGCAGCTCTGGTATATAAAGCTTTTTTGAGGCCCTGCTCACAATTCATTCTGTGGCAGCACAATGACCAAACGATATACTGTATGTGAGGCTCTTGAGCATATCTTTGATCATGACACTGGTGAGGAGGAGAGAGTCCTTGTTAAACTTTGACACAAAGTAGTCAGTGTAATCCATACATTATGTTTTTTTTTACTCAAAAACGAGTTGTATGAGCTCAGGTCAATGAGGCCTAAAGGCCATAAATAGCAAATAGAAGTTCAAAACTTTTATTGTGAACATTACCTTAAGTTGATGAAAAGATCTAACACAACATTAGGTGATAATATATGGATTATTATGGATTTATAATCAGCTATAATGTGGCGGTCATTTTGGACCGGGAACACAGAATTAATTAACATGAAACGAACACAACAGAAGGGTTAATGTAGTAATATTAGCAATCCTTGTCTAAATAAATCTGTTTAAGATGATGTACAGGCCACATAAAATCCATCCTGTTACACACTGGTGGCTGGACAGCTTATGGAGATGACTTTGAGTCCTAATCCTCCATTTCTGAGGACATCAAGGACCAGCCTAACTCTTCTCCCTCCTCCATACATGCCTCCTCATCCCACAGCGTCAAAACTGAGGACAAGCAAACTGAGGTAAGCGACAAGTCCTTTCTAACTCAATTTGATCCTGGATTTTTGGTAGTGGGTAAAGATGCTGCTCAATGAGGGATCAATACTAACATTATACACCTCTGCTTCATGTGATGTTGATGCTTCAGGACCTTTATGAAGAGGACTTCCTCCATCGGTGAGGACATCGAGGAGCAGCCTGCATCTGCTGCATCCTCAACCAGCCACAGAGCTGCTGCCCAGTGCCACTGCCTCCTCTTCTCACAGGACTCCTATTGTTGCGGAGCAGCAGGAGCAGTCAGACAAGGAGGTGCCTGAGGAGTCAGCCAAGGAGCAGTCAGCAGAGGAGGTGCAGGAGGAGTCTGCCAAAGAGGTGCAGGAGGAATCTGCCAAGGAGGTGCATGATGGGTCTGCCAAGAAGGTGCAGGAGGAGTCAGACAGGGAGGTGCATGAGGAGTCAGTCAAGGAGATGCAGGAGGAGTCCACCTCCTCCATTCTTGAGACCAGCAGGAAGAGTCAGGCACCTGTATTGTCAGCTGCCCAGCAAAGGGTTACCTGTCATCAGCATCTGGCTCCAAGGAGCATTCCTCTGAGACAGTGCCATACCCCAAAGTATCTAATGCAATTCCATATTGCATTCTGTCTCTGCTGTTCATTCAGTTAATCCTGTACTTGATAGAACAACTATTGAGTGAACTGGTCACAATAATTCTGCTGTTCTTTGGGTGAGTTAATATGTTGTGGGATGAGGATGGTTACACTTAAAATACTGTAATATATTGTGTTACAGGTGCCTGTGTGCCCTGAGGTCCTCAGTGATGATAGGAGGGATTCAGAGCTGGCCTCACAGAGAGGCTATGGTAAGGGCGAGGGTAGCCAAAGTTTATCTTCAGGCTTTGCTAGCTGTGGAGCAATGGAAGCAATGTCAAGCTCCAGCTGGAAGCCAATAAAATAGGCTCAGCTTTCGAGGCAGAGAAGGCTCACAGTGCCAATATGCACAGCATCCTACTGGCTTTGAAGGCCTTGCAGTAGCAGAACACAGCGAAGGAAGCTTCCCTGGATTCCCTGCACCTTAAAGCCGACCAGCCAGGACCTCCAGGCTGCCCTTCAGGCTTCCCTCTCTCAGCGTCAAACAGCACTAGAGGAGTGTGCTATTCTGGCTGCAGAGAGGCATGCCAGGGTTAAAGAGCTGCAGAAGCTGAAGCTGTGGATGCACAGAAAGCACTAAGTGCCCCGGGTGGATGCGAGCCTCCAGAGAGAGAGCATCTATAGAGAGAGAATCCAGAGAGAGAGAGACTCCAGAAAGAGCCTCCAGAGAGACAGTCAACAGCTCCATGAGCACACTCTGGCCTTGGAGAAGAGCAAGATCTCAGGTCCTCCCTCCAGGCTGAGCGCAGCTGCTATGAGAGTCTGGCTATGGAGAGCCAGACCAGTCACAGAGCTACAGGAGTTAAAGGCTGAACAGAGGGCACTGGAGAACAAACACCAATAACTCTTCTCTGAGTTCCACACCTTGTCAGCCGAACACCAGGAGCTGATCCCAGAGACCCAAGACCTCCAGAACAAGCTCCAGGATACAGTTGGTGAGTATTATGACCTCCAGTCTGAGCTCAAGGCCATTGATAGGGAGCATAACAGCCTCCTATCTCAGCTTCAGGCCTCATTGAAGGATAAATGCTCCAGCTTGAAGTTTCAGCTTCAAGCGAAACAACTCAAATCACAGATCACAGAGGAGCAGACCAGGGACACAAAAGCTCCAGAATGACCTTGATTCTGCCCTCACTGATCAGCAGAAGGAGACCAGAGCTGTCTGCTTAGAGCTGGAGCAGGCTGTGGCCAAGTAACTGGCTGAGTCAGAAACACTCTCAGATCGGTTGAGGGACTTTAACCAGCAGATTCATGAGCAAACTCTGGCCTGAAGATGAGCAAAATTGCTTAGGAGATGAGTTTCTCACAAGATGCTGAACGCACACGCCACATCGCTCAGAGAATCTGGCTACGGAGAGCCAGACTACTAATCACAGAGCAACAGGAGTATAAAGCCAATCACTAAGGGCTGGAGGGTGTGAATACTAACCTGTTTGAAGGACTTACTCACATCGGCTACGGAGAGCATGATCACACAGTTGTCCAGAACAGCTGGTATTCAGTGTTGCTAGCCTTGAAGTGAGCATAGAAGGTATTTTGCTCGTCTGGTAGGATCAGCGTCCACTGGACTGCTCACGGCAGGGTTTCCTTTGTAATCTGTGATAGTTTGCAAACACCTGCCACATCCGATGAGCATCAGAGCTGATGTAGTAGAATTCAATCTCAGTCCTGTATTGACGTCTTGTCTGTTTGATGGTGGTCGGATGCTGTAGCAAGATTTCTTATAAGCGTCCGGATTAGTGTCCCGCTCCTTAAAAGCGTCAGCTCTAGCCTTTAGCTCAGTGAAGATGTTGCCTGTAATCCATGGCTTCTGGTTGGGATATGTACAGTCATGGGCAAAGTTTTGAGAATGACACAAATATTAATTTTCACAAGGTCTGCTGCCTCAGTTTGTATGATGGCAATTTGCATATACTCCAGAATGTTATGAAGAGTGATCAGATGAATTGCAAAGTCCTCTTTGCCATGCAAATGAACTGAATCCCCAAAAACATTTCCACTGCATTTCAGCCCTGCCACAAAGACCAGTTGACACCATGTCAGTGATTCTCTCATTAACACAGGTGTGAGTGTTGACGAGGACAAGGCTGGAGATCACTCTGTGATGCTGATTGAGTTAGAATAACAGACTGGAAGCTTCAATTGGAGGGTGGTGCTTGGAATCATTGTTCTTACCTGCAAGGAAACATGTGCCGTCGTCATTGCTTTGCACAAAAAGGGCTTCACAGGCAAGGATATTGCTGCCAGTAAGATTGCACCTAAATCAACCATTTATTGGATCATCAAAAACTTCAAGGAGAGCGGTTCAATTGTTGTGAAGAAGGCTTCAGGGCACCCAAGAAAGTCCAGCAAGCGCCAGGACCGTCTCCTAAAGTTGATTCAGCTGCGGGATCGGGGCACCACCAGTACAGAGCTTGCTCAGCAATGTCAGCAGGCAGGTGTGAGTGCATCTGCACGCACAGTGAGGCGAAGACTTTGAGGATGTCCTGGTGTCAAGAAGGGCAGCAAAGAAGACACTTCTCTCCAGGAAAAACATCAGGGACAGACTGATATTCTGCAAAAGGTACAGGGATTGGACTGGTGAGGACTGGGGTAAAGTCATTTTCTCTGATGAATCCCCTTTCCGATTGTTTGGGGCATCCGGAAAAAGCTTGTCCGGAGAAGACAAGGTGAGCGCTACCATCAGTCCTGTGTCATGCCAACAGTAAAGCATCCTGAGACCATTCATGTGTGGGGTTGCTTCTCAGCCAAGGGAGTGGGCTCACTCAGAATTTTGCCTAAGAACACAGCCATGAATAAAGAATGGTACCAACACATCCTCCGAGAGCGACTTCTCCCAACCATCCAGGAAAAGTTTGGTGACGATCAATGCCTTTTCCAGCATGATGGAGCACCTTGCCATAAGGCAAAAGTGATAACTAAGTGGCTCGGGGAACAAAACATCGATATTTTGGGTCCATGGCCAGGAAACTCCCCAGACCTTAATGCCATTGGGAACTTGTGGTCAATCCTCAAGATGCAGGTGGACAAACAAAACCCCACAAATTCTGACAAACTCCAAGCATTGATTATGCAAGAATGGGCTGCCATCAGTCAGGATGTGGCCCAGAAGTTTATTGACAGCATGCCAGGGCGGATTGCAGAGGTCTTGAAAAAAAAGGGTCAACACTGCAAATATTCATTATTTGCATCAACTTCATGTAATTGTCAATAAAAGCTTTTGACACTTATGAAATGCTTGTAATTATACTTCAGTATTCCATAGTAACATCTGACAAAAATATCTAAAGACACTGAAGCAGCAAACTTTGTGAAAATGTGTATTTGTGTCATTCTCAACTTTTGGCCACGACTGTACACAGCTACCTCTTCAAATACAATCTGAAGGTCATCTGAAGCCTACTGTAGCATTTAGAGACTTCCAGGGACTGACTAAATACTTACTTGGACTTCTTGCGCTGCAGGATGTAGATCTTGTAGAGAACGAAGAGGAGTGTCATGCTTTTCTTCCCTCGGGAATGACCAAAGCGCAGCGACGTTGCCAGAATACATGTTTTATTCACCAAACGGGACGAGACGGAACAAAACAATAAACGGAGAACAAGACGTGAACCCTAACACTAAATCCTAAACTGGACACAGAGAACTAAACCTAAACATGACTAGCGAAACCTGACTAAACACGAAGGGCAGAACCTAACCAACCACAAAGGGCAGAACCTAACCAACCACGAAGGGCAGAACCTAACCAACCACGAAGGGCAGAACCTAACCAACCACGAAGGGCAGAACCTAACCAACCACGAAGGGCAGAACCTAACCAACCACGAAGGCAGAACCTAACCAACCACGAAGGGCAGAACCTAACCAACCACGAAGGGCAGAACCTAACCAACCACGAAGGGCAGAACCTAACCAACCACGAAGGGCAGAACCTAACCAACCACGAAGGGCAGAACCTAACCAACCACGAAGGAGCAGAACCTAACCAACCACGAAGGGCAGAACCTAACCAACCACGAAGAGGCAGAACCTAACCAACCACGAAGGGCAGAACCTAACCAACCACGAAGGGCAGAACCTAACCAACCACGAAGGGCAGAACCTAACCAACCACGAAGGGCAGAACCTAACCAACCACGAAAGGGCAGAACCTAACCAACCACGAAGGGCAGAACCTAACCAACCACGAAGGGCAGAACCTAACCAACCACGAAGGGCAGAACCTAACCAACCACGAAGGGCAGAACCTAACCAACCACGAAGGGCAGAACCTAACTAAACACAAGAACCTGATTGAACATGATAAGCATAACATAATCAATAACCCACAAAACGAAAGTGCAAACCCCAAACATATATATGGTTCCCATTTAGAGGTAACGAGACTCAGCTGCCTTTAATTGGGAACCATTATCCCAACATAGAAATAGACACCATAGAACAGACAAACCCTACACCAAAACGAAACCAAAACACTCCAGCCTGTCATCTCAGGCCTGGGCGTTACAAGGAGAGCCAGAGACGTCAGGACGATGAGGAACACAAGGAACCCAATCACAGCTTTGTCATTGTCTGAAAACAGATGAGAAGAGTGGTAAAGGGACATTTACACACCAATGTAATGTCAACTCTGAATGCTGTTTAGCCTACCATTCATGTAGGGAGGAGTGACAAACTGCTAATTGGTCAAGTAGTTGATCAAAGTCATTTTATTTTGTTAATAGGAGTCAGAGAAAGGTGATATTCATCCAAAGAGTATCATTTTAATCAGTCTGACTTGAGTATATTTATTGCAGGCTTCTTTCTCGTAGGATTCTGGAAATGTAAAACTACTTACATTGAGTAACAATGTGTGTTTCTATTGGTTTACTCTTTTTGTTTCCCATTGTGTGTAAATATCTGAAAAAGAAGACATTCATATATGATCCACTCCACCACAACAGTTCCCCAATCCTGGTCCCCACAAACCCACTGGCTTAACAGGAACGCACAATAATCAAGACAATACTCTCTTCAATGATCATCCTGTTTATGTGAACACATTACCTGAGAGACATACTGGTAAAACACATTTTCTACATCTTCTGTTTAACTCATCTACGTACAGTACATAGAGCATTTCATTCAGCAGTATCTAACGCCACGATATATTACAGCATAGTCAATACATTAGGTTTTACTGTATGAATGTTGAATAACGTACCTCAACTGTGTAGACTGTTAAATAGCTGAGGTCCACAAATGTAAAACTGCACGTTGTATTTTGTTGTGTCTTATGAAGACCAGACCCAGTGATCGTTGCAATGTACAACCTTTCCTTTCCCCTCCACTCTTTTCCCTCCAAATGCGTACATTTAATGGTAAAAGCATTATTCTGAGTCAAAGTCAAAGACACAGACGGGAAGTCCACCATATCAGGCACTGTCAAACACAAACATAGGCCACAGATTACATTGTGGTCATCCTATTCACCAACAGATTGTATGTAGTTATCTCATGTACATATCATACTCTGTGACTTTGTCCCAGATCACTGCAACATGTTTAGAGACATAGCTGCCATTTAATACAGTGACTTCTTCAATAACTGCATAGCTGCCATTTAATGCAGTGTTTTCTTCAATAACTGCATAGCTGCCATTTAATGCAGTGTTTTCTTCAATAACTGCATAGCTGCCATTTAATGCAGTGTTTTCTTCAATAACTGCATTGCTGCCATTTAATGGAGTGGCTTCTTCAATAACTGTATAGCTGCCATTTAATGTAGTGTCTGAAGTTTATGTAGTTCTTAACGTCTATGAACGATATGAAATACAGAATGATGCACCTACCTCCAGGAGAAGTCTCGATTGGTGCTAGTTCTGTTGGAGATATGGTGATGGTTTTCTCCTTGTACTTTACTGGCTATATAGAGCAGGTATAATTTGTGTACGCATTCCAGGCCATCGCTGACACATTCCTGTGTTTTAGTTTCTTTGCAAACTGGAAAGGAAGAAGAGATTAATAAAGCGTACAATGAACTATCTCTATTAACTATCTCAACCAATGTTTCATATACACGTATATATAATTAGCGGAAAATTAAGAAAAAGAGAAATGAAGAACGATCAATTTAATTTAGTGGTAGAATATTTGTTTTGGTCAGAGACAGGAATTTAGATTGTATATCTTACCATGTTTACTATATTTGCTATGTTTACAGCAGCACTCGTATGTGAGGTGCTGAAGGTCAGAGGGTCGGCACTTATCAGTGGACATGCCCCATTCCAGCCTGATGGAGCTACTTGTGGATACTTTCTTCTTATCCTTTATGAGCACATCTGTAGGATACAACAGTAGGAATTACACCAATAAGCAAACTGACGTGATATTCAACAGCACCAAATTGTTGTGTGTGGCTGCTATTTTTTAAGATTTTAACATGCCATTCGAGAACATACTATCAGTAGTAGGACAGTAAAATAAAGGGGTACCAAATCAATGTTGAACTTACCACAGTCAATCCTAAATGAAGTGGTATTTCCAATTGATCTATTGCCGTGGTTAATACGTCCGGTACAAGCGTAGTTTGTGAAGGGTTCCAACTGAGACAAATTCAAAGTGTTGGTGTTGTCTAGGTCTGATGGAGGGAAATGAGAAACTGATACATTTTATTCATCCATTTTGTAGAACTGTCCACTATACAGTATAAATCTATTCTATAGAAAATATGAAATAAATAAATAGTATCTTATCACATACATTAATGAGGATGAGTTATTTATTCCCGTGCTCCCTCAGCACAGCAGGACATTCATAACCTTCAGTGTGGTTTTGATTCAGTCCCTTACTGATCTTAAATTAGTGCTAAATGTTAACAAAACCAAGTTTATGTTGTTCTCTAGGTGTTATAAAATGTATCCTTAAGACCTGCGTATCTGCACCTTTAAATGAGCCCAAATTGAGCAAGTACCCCCATTATAAGTATTTCGGTATTTGGATTGACGACAGCTGACCTTTAAAACACATATTGAAAAATAAATAAAAAACGGAGAATTAATATTGGCTTCCTGTATAGAAAGAAATCCTGACTCCCTTTGAAAATGAGAGGAAGATTGTTCAAGCCTCTCTTCTCCCAGTATTTACAGACCCCTTGACTTTTACCACATTTTCTAAAATGGATCAAATAGTTTTTTTCCCCTCATCCATCTACACACAATACCCCATAATGACAAAGCAAAAACAGGTTTATTTATTAAAAATAAGAAACTGAAATATCACATTTATATAATTACTCAGATCCTTTGCTGAGTACTTTGTTGAAGCACCTTTGGCAGCAATTACAGCATTCAGTCTTCTTGGGTATGATGCTACAAGCTTGGCACACCTGTATTTGGGGAGTTTCTCCCATTCCTCTTTGCAGATCCTCTCAAGCTCTGTCAGGTTGGATGGGGAGCTTCACTGAACAGCTATTTTCAGGTCTCTCCAGAGATGTTTGATTGGGTTCAAGTCTGGGCTCGGGCTGGGTCACTCAAGGACATTCAGAGACTTGGCCCGTAGCCACTCCTGCATTGTCTCTCTTGGCTGTGTGTTTAGGGTCGTTGTCCTGTTGGAAGGTGAACCTTCTCCCCAGTCTGAGGTCCTGAGCGCTCTGGAGCAGGTTTTCATCAAGGATCTCTCTGTACTCTCCTCCGTTCATCCTGTCTCGAAGCTCTACGGACAATTCCTTTGACCTCATGGCTTGGTTTTTACTCTGACATACACTGTCAATTTTGGGACCTTATATAGACAAGTGTGTGCCTTTCCAAATCATGTCCAATCCATTGAATTTTTTCACAAGTGGACTCCAATCAAGTTGTAGAGACATCTCAAGGATGATCAATGGAAACAGGATTCACCTGAGCTCAATGCTCATAGCAAAGGGGCTGAATACTTATGTAAATAAAGTATTTCTGTTTTTTATTTTTAATACATTTGCAAAAATAAAAAACTGTTTTTTTCTTTGTCATTATGGGGCATTGTGTGTAGATTGCAGAGTTTTTTAAAAATGTTATTTAATCCATTTTAGAACAAGGCTGTAATATAACAAAATGTGGAAAAAGTCAAGGGGTCTGAATACTTTCCGAAGACACTGTACATGCAGCAGCCTTTGCTTTAAAACATTTTGATTCACTGAGCCCTGCGTTTTATCACTGGATAAAAGTTTTGTACACGTCATTGCCTTTTATGCAGTTCTGTTGGCTGGGAGTCTAGACCTAACATTGGCTACTATTTGTATATAAAACACTTTTCCAGAAACTCCGATACTACCTCACCTTACTTCTGAATTTGAAATCCAGTAATTATCAGACTCAAGGTCAAGACCGGCTGGTTCTAGAGGTTCCACGAGTCTGCTCTGAGTTGGGGAAGACTGCATTTAGTTACAGTGCCCCTTGCTGCTGGAATGACCTACAGGTCACTTTAAAACTTAATTCTCTGGTCTCAAAAGGTCAGTTTAAGACTCTGATGTGGAATGTGTTAAATGAGGACTGCATCTGTTTTGATTGATGTATAGCTTGTGTCTATTGTTCCCTTTTTAATGGAATGTAATTGATTTGTAATGTTGTAATTGTAATTTTGTAGAACTGTATTGAAATTGTCATGCTTGAGCTGTTGTTCTCAGGGCACCAAGTGGAAATGGGTTACCCTGGTTAAATAAAAAGAAAACACAAAGGTAGATAAATCTGGAAAACATTATTGTGTTATGAAGTATGTTTCTCTGCTTACCCTTGCAGGTGTAATTAATGGATAGAATCCCATTACAATTCACTGGCTTTTTTTCCCACTGTATTTCTGCAGGAAGACGTTCAGGCCGTACCAGGACATTTCTTTGGGCATGTAGGAAACTTTGTTAGAGAAATGAAACAATGAAACTTAATGATCTGAAAGCAATAATAGTAACTTTATGGTTATGTAAAACTTTAAAAGAGGCACATCAACTTGATCAAATAGAACATCATTTGACAAATCTTTCTTTTGTACGGTCTTTTTTTCCCCTCATGGCACCACAGTTTGTAACTGTGCCTGAATGCAACATAACAGAATCAACCTACCGACTGGGATGGGTTTTGTTTTGGTAAATTTGGCACACGTCTCTGGAGCAAAGTTTGCGTTGACATCTGAGCAGAAGTCGTCCGGTCTTAGCTCAAAACATAGCTCATTGGATTTGGGATTTCTCAAGGCCGTTCTGAATTGCTTCACTGATATCCCAGTCACTCAAATAGCAAATAGACTCCGGAATGCAGTCAATGTCTTCCACAATGTCGACTTTTTCTGCAAAGGAGTAACCATCAGAGCTATATGTAGAGGTGGAATCGTTCTACATCCAGCAATAGGACAACAGTTATCTCCAGTCATAAGCCTTCTAAGCGGTTGTCTAAACTAATAGGAATCCTTTGGAATTTCAATCATGACTGACAGTCTTGAATCCAAGGAGCACCTTTTTTAAACATTTACTCTCTAACATATGACATTGTGTGAGTCCTGATGTATCATTCAAACAGTGTAATGCTCAGTGTGTTTGACATACCCAATTTTAGAGTGGTCAGAGCTCTGTTTCCTTGGAGTTCACATTCAGGCTGAATCTTCATCACCGTGTAGATACTGCAATGCTTCAATGACTTCACCTCAATAATTGAGTTCACCGGTTGATTCTCAACCGTCATGTGTTGTCCTGATTCATCCTGGTACGATATGTTGTATGTGTCGGAGTTTGAGGCTATTAAAGCAATCTGAAAGCCATATTTGACAGGCTCGACCATGTATGTACCTATAAGATTAAATGAAAAGAGTTATCCTTATTTATTTATTCAGGTGAACTATCCCTATCATGCATAGTCTTAGATTGCATCTCAAACCAAAGAATTGGAACTCAAACTTTGATGGTGTTGGTTTAGTCTGGCTGCCTGAAAGATGGAACAGACAGATGAGAATCCACAAGAACAACATTACATCACAACATTCCATTACAACGTCACAACATTCCATTACAACATCACAACATTCCATTACAACATCACAACATCCATTACAACATCACAGCAGTAGGAGAAACATGATCTACTATTAATGGACACAACACAGCATCCCATGGAGGAGAGGCCAACCTGTGGGGATAGCTGTAGTGGAAGTCAGGGTGCTTGCAGGTGAGGTTTGGTTGTGGATGGGTGGAGTGCTTGTAGGCAAAGATGTAGATGTAGAGGTGGAGTTGTTTGTAGGCAAAGTCTGGGTTTGAGAGGTGGAGGTGTTTGTAGGAAAGGCCTGGGTTTGGTTGAGGGTGCTTGCAGGGTCAGATGTCTGGGTTTGGTTGAGGGTGCTTGCAGGGTCAGATGTCTGGGTTTGGGTGACTACAGTGCTTGCAGGGTCAGAAGCGCTTGTGCTCGAGCCGCCAGTTGCTATAAAATAGAGAATGACACACTTTTGATGTGAGACAGAGACATTACATTTTACAGCATTAACAGACAGGAGGTATACTGTATGTGTATGTTTCACTTTGACTTTAAATGTGATATTGTACCTTGACTTTAAGTGTTATATTGTACCTTGACTTTAAATGTGATATTGTACCTTGACTTTAAGTGTTATATTGTACCTTGACTTTAAATGTGATATTGTACCTTGACTTTTTTTATTATAACAGTATGTGATTGTATATTTTATTTGGCGATTTGATTGATAATTTTCATATTTCAGATGAGCCTAGTTCGGGTGCTTAGTGACTCACAAGTTTTGTACCACTCCTTTTTGGGGCGTCGTGGGTCAAAATGTCAGCAGGACCACTGGGATACATGATAATGGTAACACATGGAGTTGGTTTGGATATAGTAATGGATATAGTAATGGACATAGTAATGGATATAGTAATGGATATAGTTATGGATATAGTAATGGATATAGTATTGGATATAGTAATGGACATAGTAATGGATATAGTAATGGACATAGTAATGGATATAGTAATGGATATAGTAATGGACATAGTAATGGATATAGTTATGGATATAGTAATGGATATAGTATTGGATATAGTAATGGACATAGTAATGGATATAGTAATGGATATAGTAATGGATATAGTAATGGACATAGTAATAGATATAGTAATGGATATAGTAATGGATATAGTAATGGACATAGTACTGGACATAGTAATGGACATAGTAATGGATATAGTAATGGATATGGTAACGGATATAGTAATGGACATAGTAATGGATATAGTAATGGACATAGTAATGGTAGGCCACAGTATTTCTTAAAATGTTCTATTTTGACTGGAATTGTATTGGTAATTGTCAATAAGTGCAGCATTTATTCCAGTTCAAAAAAGTATTGCAAAACACTCCTCAGATGGTGCTGCTTTCCCCTCTTTTTCTAATAATTGCTCAAATGTTTTCTTTGTTGTTTGAGCAAATGTTGTTGTTTTTTTGGGGGGGAGGCTCCCCCCAAAAGTTTTCTTAGCTAAACTGACCAAGATGTACATCCAACAACAATACATAAAACCTCACGGAATTCTTCCCTAAAACAATGACCATTTCTCTCAACTAGTGGCATAAGGGCTTTTAGGTGAGCGTTGATGCCGCCCTGTGATAAGCAGTACCCACTTTGTCAAAGGCAGGGGCACAAAATATGTTGCTAGTCCACTCCCAACGCGCCTCTCCAGGATGCTGTTGGAGAGATGCATCCCTGCGGGACTCCACCAACATTACATCAAAAAAATGATCTAACATAAGTCATGTAGCAGACATAGTATACGATAGAAAGAGTATGTGGCCTTTTCTGTAGCCTACAGGCTGGAGATAAAATGGATGACAACGTAATGAGACAGACACTTTTACATCATGCGGTTTCTCCAGATCAAATAGCCTAAACTAAAGAACGCACAATCAAATAAAAAATGTGCTGTCATGTTAACAAACAACATATCTTAAAAGCAGGACAAGTCAAAGTAAAATGGACAATATGGAATGGACAATCACAACTGTTGTCCAGGAGTTTCACCTCATTGTCATGATCAGTGGTGTAAACACATTGTAAATAGGCTCACAATAACTCCAGCTAAAGTTGGGTAGCTGATATTCAGAGCTTAAATAACCAAATTGATTAGTCACAGCAATCAGGATTAATAAAGCCAATGCCACGGCCTGTTTTACAAAATGGTGGGCCTACCACATGGATGGGCATTCAGAAATTCCATCGTGGCCGACATGGTAGGCTACACCCGACTAAGCACGAGCCAACGTCTTTTTTTCTTATTTTTTATGTTTTAAAAATGGTAGGCTTACCACATAGATGGGCATTATTAAAATAGAATTTCAGGCAATACTGTAGGCTACACCTCAGTAACATGGGCCGACGCCTTTTGGACTTCTTTTTTTGGACTGGCCTGATTTCCACAGACATAGATTTTTGGTCTGGTCCAGACCAAATCTAAATCAATAATATTTGGTTCAGATTTTGTTCGGTCTGGACTAGTCTTGATTTGTCCCAAATAAATCAAGGCTATAAATGACATATTTTCAACTTTCATTCAGAACTGAAAATTAACCTGATTTTGACATCTAGAAAATATGTTTTTTTCAACGTCACGGAAAATAGGTATTTTAAACGTATGGAAAACACATCTTTTCACCTTTCATTCAGAACATAAATTGAACTTCAGCGTCTGGAAAATATATATTTTAGACCTCTTTTCAACTTAATTTTGCTTACTGGGACTATTCTAGTTTTGCAGGTACATTTTTGGGGTTTCGTCTAGCGTGGCAGAACGGCAAGGACCGGCCCTGATCTCCTATAACTATAGCAGGAAGTGCAGACAGGCCACTCAAAATGGAACACGGAAGTGGTTGAGCTGTGGTCTGTCTAAAAAGAACCCCACATCTAAACTCTATGTGTCTTAATGCAGTTGGTAGAAGTACATTCTCTATGTGTCTTAATGCAGTTGGTAGAAGGACATTCTCTATGTGTCTTAATGCAGTTGGTAGAAGTACATTCTCTATGTGTCTTAATGCAGTTGGTAGAAGTACATTCTCTATGTATCTTAATGCAGTTGGTAGAAGTACATTCTCTATGTGTCTTAATGCAGTTGGTAGAAGTACATTCTCTATGTGTCTTAATGCAGTTGGTAGAAGTACATTCTCTATGTGTCTTAATGCAGTTGGTAGAAGTACATTCTCTATGTGTCTTAATGCAGTTGGTAGAAGTACATTCTCTATGTGTCTTAATGCAGTTGGTAGAAATACATTCTCTATGTGTCTTAATGCAGTTGGTAGAAGTACATTCTCTATGTGTCTTAATGCAGTTGGTAGAAGTACATTCTCTATGTGTCTTAATGCAGTTGGTAGAAGTACATTCTCTGTGTGTCTTAATGCAGTTGGTAGAAGTACATTCTCTATGTGTCTTAATGCAGTTGGTAGAAGTACATTCTCTATGTGTCTTAATGCAATTGGTAGAAGTACATTCTCTATGTGTCTTAATTCAGTTGGTAGAAGGACATTCTCTATGTGCTTTAATGCAGTTGGTAGAAGTACATTCTCTATGTGTCTTAATGCAGTTGGTAGAAGTACATTCTCTATGTGTCTTAATGCAGTTGGTAGAAGTACATTCTCTATGTGTCTTAATGCAGTTGGTAGAAGTACATTCTCTATGTGTCTTAATGCAGTTGGTAGAAGTACATTCTCTATGTGTCTTAATGCAGTTGGTAGAAGTACATTCTCTATGTGTCTTAATGCAGTTGGTAGAAGTACATTCTCTATGTGTCTTAATGCAGTTGGTAGAAATACATTCTCTATGTGTCTTAATGCAGTTGGTAGAAGTACATTCTCTATGTGTCTTAATGCAGTTGGTAGAAGTACATTCTCTATGTGTCTTAATGCAGTTGGTAGAAGTACATTCTCGGTGTGTCTTAATGCAGTTGGTAGAAGTACATTCTCTATGTGTCTTAATGCAGTTGGTAGAAGTACATTCTCTATGTGTCTTAATGCAATTGGTAGAAGTACATTCTCTATGTGTCTTAATTCAGTTGGTAGAAGGACATTCTCTATGTGCTTTAATGCAGTTGGTAGAAGTACATTCTCTATGTGTCTTAATGCAGTTGGTAGAAATACATTCTCTATGTGTCTTAATGCAGTTGGCAGAAGTACATTCTACATTCAGAACTTTCACATGTATTGGAGATTCATGCTAAATATACACAAACAATGGTGCCCTTTTACACACAGAGCAAGAGGTTTTGAATGTAGCATTGCTGCACAGTGAAAGTCAGGTATTAGCTTCAGAATATTACTTGTTAAGTCCCTGATCTAGATAGACATCCAACCACAGAACACATTTTAGTGGACCAAGTTAAGAGTAAAAACTTGACTAATCACTAATCAGGTGTGTCCTTTCTCTGACGGGAACATGAGGGGACCAACTCAGCCGACTCCTCTTTAAAAACTAGTCCTCCAGGTGACGCCCAACCAAGACAGTTTAGAAGTACTTGACAATCTCAGAGTTACTCTTTTCCAAACTCAGTTTTAATAGTTAAACTTAACAAAGTTATTTGCATTTTGAATGGTCTGTGTTCCCCTAACCCTAAACCTCGCCTCTGGTCCCTCAGCGCTACGCGACAAGTGATGTCACAGCTAGCTGAGAACAGGTACTTTACCTTATTTTACAGGAAGTCCAATTTCATCTACGCCACACATCTCCTTCCCTCCACTTCTGCACTTTCCTCTAAGATGCACAACATCAGATACATACAAAATACATCTGTTAGTTTAGTGCAGCCTGGTTTTAAGTGTGTTTAGCCATTCAACTGATCTTCAGAGAAGGAGAGGGCATGGTCTCACAGTGAGACATGGCTGATTTGTCCGTAAAAGTATTAAACAAAAGGCTCTCTGAACTCACAGACATGGACGACTTCCATATAACAGAGTTATAAGTGTTGAATAGTATAGTTGGTCCTGTGTGGTTCAGTTTGGTATAGCATGGTGCTTACGATGCCAAGAGTCATGGGTTCGATTCCCACTGGGGCCAACCATACAAAATGTATGTACACAAGACTGTAAGTTGCTTAAGCTGGCGGAGGGTTCTCCCGCTCAATTATCTTCCCATTTCCACCAGTCTGCGTGCCACTTATGCTTTTCATATGCACATATTCATGGAACAATTTAATTTTTAATAGTCTTTGTATCTCAAAATCATTGTTTGTTGATCTAAATGAAAATTGTACTAATCTAAAAAATTATTTTTATTGCCAACTTTGTAAAAATAACCTAAATAAAGCCAAGACATAAAAACTTTACAGCCTGCAGGTAGAAAATATCCTGATAAAAATAAATATTATGAATCACATTGGCTACACATGGCCTGTCTGCAAAGAACTTGAAACTATCAACTGGGTTGCCCAGAAACTGGAGCTAGCAAACTTGTAACATTGTATAACAATATTCTGGGCCCTCAGAGTTTCCCGTGCCAATGAGCTCGGGGCAGACACAGCAGTAGGCTATTTGTGCAAGGAATGAGAATTAATCATGTATTTTATGATGTTTCCACTGGAGCAGAGCATTACATTTTTCTCTTTCATGCCAAATGGTTATCGAAAGGGAGAGAGCTATAAATATTGTTCAAATACCTTAAGGAACTATTGTCATTCCCAATTGATTATAAAAACAGACTTTATTTACTGTTTGAGGTGAAGAAAAATGACATTTGTTTTCTCCACAGCTCATTAGTGGTGGTGTTAAGACAATCAGAAAAACGAATCAGACATCCCCAAATGGGCACATTTATGGGCCTACTGTACATTTGTGCAGAGGCCAGGAAGACTAGTCCTACTTCTATATGTGTAAACAGATACAGTGGCTTGCGAAAGTATTCACCATCCTTGGGGGTTTGTATCATTTAATTTACACAACATGCCTACCACGTTGAAATGTTTTATTGTGAAACAATCAACTAACTATTCCTTTCACAATAGGTGAACAGTATATATACTGAAATCATGTGACAGATCATGTGACACTTAGATTGCACACAGGTGGACTTTATTTAACTGATTATGTGACTTCTGAAGGTAATTGGTTGCACCAGATCTTATTTAGGGGCTTCATAGCAAAGGGGGTGAATATATATGCACGCACCCCTTTTCTGTTCTTATTTTTTATAATTTTTTTAAACATGCCATTTTTCTCATTTCATTTCACAAATTTGGACTATTTTGTGTATGTCCATTACATGTAATCCAAATAAAATGTCATTTAAATTGCAGGTTGTAATGCAACAAAATAGGAAAAATGGCAAGGGGATGAATACTTCTGCAAGGCACTGTATGCGTCCTTATTCAACATTGACGGGAGCGTTTCAAACAAAAGACAATGAATAAACTGACAAAACTCGTCAATGGAATCAAATAAACAAAAACTTGTTTCTGAGTGTAGCATTGGTTGTGAGTTCTGCAAAACACATGTCCACTCTGACAATGACACCTGTAAATGACTAATAATAATAATAATATATTGAATGCATTAACTGAAATTACTGTAAACAAACAAATACTCCAGATTAGAAATGATGGGAATTAAATCTAAACTACTACTGGTGATACATGTCAGGGGTTCCCAAGCTTTTCCACTCAGAGCCCCCTGGCAGCATTGGGGAACATCCTGCGCCTCCCCTGCTCGCGCCACGTCTATTTCTATGGGCACAAGCACTGTTCATGACACAAATTGTTCACACCCTTCTTGTTTGTGGAGAGAATTTGGCAGGTTTAAAGCTTAGTTCCTGCAATTCTACACATTTTGTCATGTGGTACTAAGAAAATGTTGCAGTTTTAAAGCACATTTTCTTGCAATTCTGTACATTTTGTCTAATGTGCATTCATGTGATATTTGAGTGACAACAAAACCTGATCAAAAACATCAGTTGACATGGACTAGCTGATCTGGACATTTCTGGCAAGTTATAAATAGCTCTCTAAGGTCTGTAATGACTAACATGACAAGTGAAACTGATGATGCAATACCCAATTTCGAAATTGCACATTGTGCATTCTAATATTACAACTTCCAAAAGTAAGTTTAAAGCCGGAATGAGTTCCTTAATTTTGGGGTGTGGAAGGGAAGCCCGCACCCGCTGCCGACACTTAAAGCCCCCCACAGTTTGAGAAGAACATTAGTGAGGTTGGACACTGATGTTGGGTGATTAGGCCTGTTAACATTTCCCTTCATGGGAACTAAAGGGCCTAGCCCCAAACCACGAAAAACAGCCCCAGAGCATTATTCCTACCCCACCAAACTTTACAGTTGGCACTATGAATTGGGGCAGGTAACGTTCTCCTGGCATCCGCCAAACCCAGATTCGTCCTTCACCCAGATGGTGAAGCGTGATTCAAGACTCCAGAGAACATTTCTACTGCTCCAGTTTGGAACTCGGTAGTGAGTGTTGCAACCGAGGACAGACGATTTTTACACGCTACACGCACTTGAGCACTCGGCGGTCACATTCGGTGAGCTAGTGTGGCCTACCACTTCGTGGCTGAGCCATTGTTGCACTTAGACGTTTCCACTTCCCAAACAGCAATTACAGTTGACCAGGCCAGCTCTAGCAGGGCAGAAATTTGACAAACTGACTTGTTGGAAAGGTGGCATCCTCTGACGGTGCCACGTTGAAAGTCACTAAGCTCTTCAGTAAGGCCATTCTACTGCCAATGTTAGTCTATGGAGATTGCTTGGCTGTGTGCTCAATTTAATACACCTGTCAGCAACGGGTGTGGCTGAAATGTCTAAAAAACATTAATACGCTTCCAGAATCCGACCTGATTAAGATGGCTTATTTCTGATGTCCTTATAACTCAAATACAACCAAAATAGGACCCGTTTAGGACCTCCCAATATTACTCATGTCATGCATCTCACAGCAGCAATGTTACCAGTTTAAGACATACTTAATATTTCACATCTATACTCAGAGGCTAAAATAAATGTTGAGGATGAATGCCAGCAAAGCTACTACACAATACAACACCAAACAATACATTAATTACACTATAATGGTGACAAACTGTGCCCACAATCTATTAGGGCCTAAATAAAGCTGTCCCAACAGCAGAGTCCCAACAGCAGAGTCCCAACACCTTACCACTGCTACACCTGGCTATCAGCGAAGCCTTGTCTGGCAGCGTAACAGTTAATTTAGCCTCATTTACTACCTTTTAAAAAAAACAATGCTGATATGGCTGACTTGCTTAAATAAATGTGGTTTCCACTGACAATTGAGATGTACAAACTATGGCATAAGGGTGTGACAAGCGGATAAAAGGCAATCCGTAATTTCGATTAAGACATTAATGAGCGAGCTAGGACGGACGTAGTCAATATAACTATTTGTTCAGCACTTTTGAAAAGTACAGCGACAGAATTCAGAACATGGGCCGTTCTTACAGTGTTCTCCCTGTACACCAAGTCAGAACTGTAGGATAAATAAAGGGCGGATACAAGCAGACAATGAAAGCTCTTACAATATTCAATGATTACATTTCTCTAAAACAGGTTATAGGCTACATGTGCACCACCAAGTCAGAACAGTAGGTGAAATTAAGACAGGGAAAATAGACCAAATTATTACGGTGAGGTACATGGGCTTATTACACAACATACAATTAGTATTACTTTCTTAGCTACAGTATACATATCTCCTGGCATATTACATAATTTATGCAGCAGCGTACAAGACATTTTTGGACTCACCTTGTTGTGCTGTGCTCACTTGAACAGAGAGGTGGCGCGGCAGTCCTTTGAGGGCAAATTTCATCATCAAACTGTCATCAAAGTCTGGCATTCACTGGATTTATGGTGCTTTCAGGACAACTGGGAACTCGGAAAAAAAACAAGGTCGAATCATGATGACGTCAGTGATCTTCAGGTCGTAGCTCTAGAAAGAGACCCTAGTTCTTGACTTCCAATTTCGAGATGGATGTACAGTACATATTTTCCCAGACTGAGCTCGTTTTTTCCCCAGGATTCCCAGTTGTCTTGAACTAATTTAAGTTAGATCATGTTGAATTGACAGCATGGCCAATGTTGAATGTTTATCATTTTAAGCTTGGAAAAGAGACCCTTAAACCCAGAATTGGGACCATGCACCCACTCCACTGAATAGTGGACTAGTGATTGCTTTGCAATGCTTGCAGTTAGCCACTTTCCAAACCAGTAATTGTTGAATTAGCGATTTCCAACTTGTTGTTCATTATTTATCTTCATATGACAAGGATTGAAAATGATTTGCTAGTAGATTGTTGACTTGATTCATGATGATGACTGCTAGCCAAGATTTTGAAAGTATGATGTTGACATTATCAGTCCAATCAAAGGTACTGTACATATAACGTGATTTGACGTCATTGTATCTGTGGCCAATGACCCTGAGCCTTCTTGGACGGGCACTTCTAATGTAACTCTATGGCAGCATCCAAGGGGCTTGAAATTTCCAGCTCTACCCTTAGATTTGGCAGTGACTTAGTGTCCCTATGAGTGACAGATCACGGTGCCAACCCCTACGTTACGTATTTTACGCTGGCTGCTCCACCACCACAGAAGCACTGAGCTAGGCTGAAACACCTGCACTTTGGAGCTGCCTTACTCAAGAAATCAAAAAAGAGACCATGTTTGTCTGCGGCTTTATTAATTAAATAATATTTTTTTTTACATTGTTTGCGAACTGATTAATGCCAAAATAACATGCAAAACAGCCCCCAAAAAAAAACGAACTAATATTTATTTATTTATTTATTTTTAGCTACAAATGTGGGACTCAAAACAGGTGGGGCTCTGCTCCACCTGCCCTGAATGACGGGTCGCCACTGGCAAAAAAAGTATGTCATATCAAGTAACATTTCACATGGGAAATCCCTCTTTCCCTAAATATAGTGAGTTGTGTAAATCAACAAAGCTGCAGCTGATGTGTGAAAAACAGTCAACCATCTAGGAAACCATCAAACTAAAATGTGACCTAATATCATTATACGTCTATCTGACTGAATCAACAAATAACATATTAATATCGATGATCTGGTCTGTCTATTAATATCTGTCCTTCTCAGGAGGTATGTGTGAGTGTGTGTGTGTGTGTTGTGCTGCAGCTGTAGAGTTGTGCCATCCTGGTCTCCGACGCCGCTTTCTCAGGTTCCTGAGGCGTTCCTCAAGGAAACCAGTAGAAGTGGCATCAGGGTGCACCAAGCATCCTTGAAGATAAAAGTCTGTTATTTTTTAAAAAGACCCCTTTGTGTTCAATATGGCTAGGATTTGGTAAAACCAATCAAAAAGGATTACACCTTCAAGGGCTCCATTTTGGTGGAAATAGCAGAGCTAATGCATGATAGATAATGCAGTGAGGTTCAAAATGAAAACCTAACTTACAGTTTTTACCCTCTGAATTCTTGAGGCAAGGAAACTGTTCCACTAATGAACACGACAGTTGTCTTTGTCTCAGATGTTGTGCTGAAAGAAAAGAGGGTTAAACAGAAAAGACAACATTTATCAAAGATACAATATTTACAAAACAATCACAGTCACAATTCCCGTCATTAGTACAATAATATTTTGGAGATAAATACACAACGCAGAGACAGAGGACGAGAGGTCAATACAGTACTAACGATCAAGGGAAATAGTGTTTTTTTTGTAATAGGGGATTAATGCAGAGACATGGGAGGAATTTGTCTATGTGTCACGACCCACCGAAGTCGGTCCCTCTCCTTATTCGGGCGGTTTTCGGCGGTCGACGTCACCGGTCGTCTAGCCATCGTCGATCAATTTTTCATGTTCCGTTTTGTTTTGTCTTTGTTTTACACATCTGGTTCCAATTCCATAATTACATGTCCATTATTTAACCCTCTTCCCCATGTTTGGTGTGCTTGATTGTTTGTTGTAGGATTTTGGTTATGTTTATGGCTGGCATTATTTCGCCTGTTTGTTTTTTGGGTGCATTGGATTTGTTGTCCTGTTCTCCCGTATTTTATTAAATACGTTGTTCACTCATCTCTGCTTTCCTGCGCCTGACTTTTCACCAGCTACACACACCAGCCTGACACTATGTATTGAGTCTGAAATAGGATACTTGTTTTTTAGCCATTGGTCCAGTTTCTTTGCAAGGAATTCTAATTGGTCAACCACAGGCTAGGGCTGGGTTATAAACTACATCCTGTCCCTTTGTTCACTGGAGAAAATCACAGGAGAGCATCACTGAGGACAGGGAGAATGACAATCTACTTCCAAACATAATTTGTCCTATTTTAATAAACCTATTTTCCTCCCCCTGATTTGCTTTGGGTCTGTGTTATTAAAGAATAACATCAACTGCAAACATTAGGACCATTAGTGATGTAACTACTGCAGAACACATGTTTCTCCAAACCTCTCGATGTGGTGTGAAATCAACACCCTGACCATGGAGTGTGTCTGCTTGATTGAGATGCATGGGTGGCAGGTAGCCTAGCAGTTAAAACCGTTGGGCCAGTAATCGAAATGTCTCTCGTTTGAATACCCAAGCCGACTAGGTGAAAAATCTGTTGATGTGCCCTTGAGCAACAAATTGTGCCTGTAAGTCACTCTGGATAACAATATTTGAGCACTGAGATGTCACTACAGACCCTGGATCGATTCCATGCTGTATCACAACCGGCCGTGATTGGAATTTGTTCTTAACTGTCTTGCCTAGTTAAAATAAAGGTTAAATAGTCTGCTAAAATGTAATGCATAGCCCTGCATTGAGGCTGGCCCCAAAGACCTTTGCCTTCCAGTGTTTGTCTACAGTCGTGGCCGAAAGTTTTCAGAATGACACAAATATAAATTTTCACAAAGTTTGCTGCTTCAACGTCTTTAGATAGTTTTGTCAGATGTTACCATGGAATAGTAAAGTATAATTACAAGCATTTCATAAGTGTCAAAGTATTTTATTGACAATTACATGAAGATGATGCAAATAGTCAATATTTGCAGTGTTGACCCTTCTTTTTCAAGACCTCTGCAATCCGCCCTGGCATGCTGTCAATTAACTTCTTTGGGAGCAGCGCACGAGGTGACCGTTTTGGACACCGTGGCGTGCCCAAAGTAAAATGCCTCCCATTCAGGCCCAGAAAATAGGATATACACATATTTAGTACCATTGGATAGGAAACATTCTGAATTGTCTAAAAGTGTTAACATTATGTCTGTGAGTATAACATAATGGATATGGCAGGCAAAAACCTGAGGAAATTCTGTCCTGGAAAAAGTGGTTTTGACAGATTGCCTCATTTAGAACCCCTCCCTTATGAAAATGCCCATATAAGGGCATATGAATGCAGTACCTATCGCTTCCTCTGGATGTCAACAGTCTCGAGAAAGTGTTCTGATTCTTTTTAGATGCTTTTAGAGCAGAGAAGAAGTCAAATAAGGAAGTGTCCACGCAGATGTCAATACAAGTAAATGCGCGCTCCCGGCTGGCACGTTCTTAGTTTTTTTCCTTTCTTATTGCCCAGTTTATATTCCGGTTGAAATATTATACTATTTATACATAAAAGTGTTCCTAAGGATACATTTACAATTATGTTTGATTGTTCTTGGACAAGTTTATAGGTATAAGTTGAACGAGTTCTCTTCACGTTTCAATGGAGGAGTCGACGCTCTATTTTCTCATTATAACGCGCCAACCAAACTGAGATTTATGGATATAATACATTACTTTTTCTAACAAAAGAACCATGGATGGTCTTCGTTGGACACTTGGGAAGCCCTCAGCAGAAGTTCTTCAAAAGGTAATTGATTTGTTTTCGCTGTGAAATGTGTTATGTGTGAACCGTGATAGCTTATGAATTCATGGTAATGGGAAAAATATGTTAGGTGCTACCCTCAAACAATCAAATGTGGTGCTTTCGCCGTAATGCCTTTTTGAAATCTGACAACGCTGTGATATTGCCAAGCAGCAGAGCTATTGGTGCATGTTTAATAATTCAACTTTTGGATGTTGAATTTGGCGCCTTGCATAGCTCCAAATTAGCGCCCCACCGCTCCCTAAGAAGTTAACTTCTGGGCCAAATCCTGACTGATGGCAGCCCATTTTTGCACAATCAATGCTTGGAGTTTGTCAGAATTTAAGGTCTGAGGAGTTTCCTGGCCATGGACCCAAAATATAGATGATTTGTTCCCCCCGAGCCACTTAGTTATCACCTTTGCCTTATGGCAAGGTGCTCCATCATGCTGGAAAAGGCATTGATCGTCACCAAACTGTTCCTGGAAGGTTGGGAGAAGTTGCTCTCGGAGGATGTGTTGGTACCATTCTGTACACATGGTTGTGTTCTTAGGCACAATTGTGAGTGAGCCCACTCCCTTGGCTGAGAAGCAACCCCACACATGAATGGTCTCAGGATGCTTTACTGTTGGCATGACACCTTGTCTTCTCCGGACAAGCTTTTTTCCCGGATGCCCCAAACAATCGGAAAGGGGATTCATCAGAGAAAATGACTTTACCCCAGTCCTCAGCAGTCCAATCCCTGTACCTGTTGCAGAATATCAGTCTGTCCCTGATGTTTTTCCTGGAGAGAAGGGGCTTCTTTGCTGCCCTTCTTGACACCAGGTCAAGTCTTTGCCTCACTGTGCGTGCAGATGCACTCACACCTGCCTGCTGCCATTGCTGAGCAAGCTCTGTACTGGTGGTGCCCCGATCATGCGGATGAATCAACTTTAGGAGACGGTCCTGGCACTAGCTGGACTTTATTGGGCGCCCTGAAGCCTTCTTCACATCAATTGAACCGCTCTCCTTGAAGTTCTTGATGAGCCGATAAATGATTGATTTCGTGCAATCTTACTGGCAGCAATATCCTTGCCTGTGAAGCCCTTTTTGTGCAAAGCAATGATGACGGCACGTGTTTTCTTGCAGGTAACCATGGTTGACAGAGGAAGAACAATGATTCAAGGACCACCCTGCTTTTGAAGCTTCCAGTCTGTTATTCTAACTCAATCAGCATGACAGAGTGATCTCCAGCCTTGTCCTCGTCAACACTCACACCTGTGTTAACGAGAGAATCACTGACATGATGTCAGCTGGTCCTTTTTTGGCAGGGCTGAAGTGCAGTGGAAATGTTTTTGGGGGATTCAGTTCCTTTGCATGGCAAGGAGGGACTTTGCAATTAATCTGATATACTCTTCATGGTATATGCAAATTGACATCATACAAACTGAGATAGCAGACTTTGTGAAAATTAATATTTGTGTCATTCTCAAAACTTTTGGCCACGACTGTACATATCCCAACCAGAAGCCATGGATTACAGGAAACATCCTCACTGAGCTAAAGGCTAGAGCTGATGCTTTTAAGGAGTTGGACGCTTATAAGAAATCTCGCTACACCATCCGACCACCATCAAACAGACAAGACGTCAATACAGGACTGAGATTGAATTCTACTACACCAGCGTTGATGCTCGTCGGATGTGGCAGGTGTTTGCAAACTATCACGGATTACAAAGGGAAACCCTGCCGTGAGCATTCCAGTGACGCGATCCTACCAGACGAGCGAAATAACTTCTATGCTCACTTCAAGGCTAGCAACACTGAATACCAGCTGTTCCGGACAACTGTGTGATCATGCTCTCCGTAGCCGATGTGAGTAAGTCCTTCAAACAGGTTAGTATTCACTCCCTCCAGCACCTGGTGATTGGCTTCAAACTCATGTTGCTCTGTGATTAGTAGTCTGGCTCTCAGTAGCCAGACTCTCTGAGCGTGTGAGCATGTGCGTTCAGCATCTTGTGAGAAACTCATCTCCTAAGCAATCTTGCTCATCTTCAGGCCAGAGTTTGCTCATGAATCTGCTGGTTAAAGTCCCTCAACCGGTCTGAGAGTTTTTCTGACTCAGCCAGTTACTTGGCCACAGCCTGCTCCAGCTCTAAGCAGACAGCTCTGGTCTCCTTCTGCTGATCAGTGAGGGCAGAATCAAGGTCATTCTGGAGCTTTTGTGTCCCTGGTCTGCTCCTCTGTGATCTGTGATTTCAGTTGTTTCGCTTGAAGCTGAAACTTCAAGCTGGAGCATTTATCCTTCAATGAGGCCTGGCCTCCACGATCACCCGATCTCAACCCAATTGAAATGGTTTGGGATGAGTTAGACTGCAGAGTGAAGGAAAAGCAGCCAACACCTGCTCAGCATATGTGGGCACTCCTTCAAGACTGTTGGAAAAGCATTCTAGGTGAAGCTGGTTGAGAGAATGCCAAGAATGTGCAAAGCTGTCATCAAGGCAAAGGGTGGCTACTTTGAAAAATATTAAATAAATGTAACTTGTTTAACACTTGTTTGGTTACTACATGATTCCATATGTGAAGCTCTTCCTCGCACTCCATTTGGCAAATCTGACCATAATTCCATCCTCCTGACTCATGCTTACAAGCAAAAAGTTAAACAGGAAGCAACAGTGACTAGATCAATAAAAAGTGGTCAGATGAATCAGATGCTAAGCTACAGTACTGTTTTGCTAGCACAGACTGGAATATGTTCCGGGATTCCTCCAATGGCATTGAGGAGTACACCACATCTGTCATTGGCTTCATCAATAGGTGCATCGATGACGTCGTCCCCACAGTGACCGTACGTACACACCCCAACTAGAAGCCATGGACTACAGGCAACATCCGCACTGAGCTAATGGCTAGAGCTACCGCTTTCAAGGAGCGGGACTCTAACCCGGAAGCTTATAAGAAATCCCGCTATGCCCTCAGGCAAACCATCAAACAGGCAAAGCTTCAATACAGGACTAAGATCGAGTCATACCACACCGGCTCGGATGCTCGTAAGATGTGGCAGGCCCTGCAAACCATGACAGACTACGAAGGGAAGCACAGCCGAGAGCTGCCCAGTGACACGAGCCTACCAGACAAGCTAAACTACTTCTATGCTCGCTTCTAGGCAAATAACTCTGAAACAGCCATGAGAGCGCCGGATGTCCCGGAAGACTGTGTGATCACGCTCTCCGCAGCCGATGTGAGTAAGACCTTTAGACAGGTCAACATTCACAAGGCCGCAGGGTCAGACGGATTACCAGGATGTGTACTGCGAGCATGCGTTGACTAACTAGCAAGTGTCTTGACTGACATTTTCAACCTCTCCCTTTCCGAGTCTGCAATACCAACATGTTTTAAGCAGACCACCATAGTGTCACGTCTGCTCCCGCTCTCCCCTTCCCCTGGCGCTTGAGGGCGCCAGATTACCCTGCATCACACGTTCCTGCCATCTTCACTCACACCTGCCCTCCGTCACCGCATCAGCGTTATTGGACTCACCTGGACTCACTCATCAGTTGTTAATTTCCTTCCCTATATTTGTCTGTTCCCCAGCTCTGTTCCCCCGCTTCTGCATTAGATTTGTTTTGTCTGTATTATTTTGCTGACGCTGTTTCTGTCTTGTCCGTTATTTATTAAACGTTTACTCCCGCACCTGCTTCGTCTCTCCAGCGTCATGTTACGTGACAGAATGCAGAAGCCACCTACTGGCATCGGGAGTACTGGCGTTCGGTGGGAATGGTGGCATTGGCTCTGGGTCGCCGCCGATGGAACCGGGGTGCCTGGCCAGCTCGTCGGGCTTCCATGCTCTAGCTGGCTTGAGGTTTCCTTGCCCGGTTGGCTCGGGTGGCGCCAATCCCACTTCGGGCCTCAGCCGGATCGTCAGTTTCTGTTCGCCCAGCCTCTGTAGCGGGATCGACAGGCGTCTTGCCTCAGCCGGATTGTCAGGCTCCCATGCCTGAGCGGCTCGCCAGGCTCCCACGCTCCTGCTGGTTCGCCGGGCTTCCACGCCCAAACCAGCTTGCCCGGTGCCCAAGTCTCGGCCGGTTCGCCCAGGTGGGATGCCGGGTGGCGTCCCAAGAGGGAGGGGTACTGTCACGCCTGCTCCCGCTCTCCCCTTCCTGGCGCTGAGGGTGCCAGATTACCCTGCATCACACGTTCCTGCCATCTTCACTCACACCTGCCCTCCTCGTCACTCGCATCAGCGTTATTGGACTCACCTGGACTCACTCATCAGTTGTTAATTTCCTTCCCTATATTTGTCTGTTCCCCAGCTCTGTTCCCCGCTTCTGCATTAGATTTGTTTTGTCTGTATTATTTTGCTGACGCTGTTTCTGTCTTGTCCGTTATTTATTAAACGTTTACTCCCCGTACCTGCTTCGTCTCTCCAGCGTCATGTTACGTGACACATAGTGCCTGTGCCCAAGAACACTAAGGTAACCTGCCTAAATGACTACCGACCCGTCTGTAGCCATGAAGTGCTTTGAAATGTTGGTCATGGCTCACATCAACACCATCATCCCAGAAACCCTAGACCCACTCCAATTTGCATACCGCACCAACAGATCCACAGATGATGCGGTCTCTATTGCCCTCCACACTGCCCTTTCCCACCTGGACAAAAGGAACACCTATGTGAGAATGCTATTCATTGACTACAGCTCAGCGTTCAACACCATAGCGCCCTCAAAGCTCATCAATAAGCTAAGGACACTGGGACTAAACACCTCCCTCTGCAACTGGATCCTGGACCTCCTGACTGGCCACCCCCAGGTGGTAAGGGTAGGTAACAACACGTCAGCCACGCTGATCCTCATCACAGGGGCCCCTCAGGGGTGCATGCTCAACCCCCTCCTGTACTCCCTGTTCACTCATGACTGCACGGCCAGGCACGACTCCAACACCATCCTTAAATTTGCCGATGACACAACAGTCGTAGGCCTGATCGACGACGAGACCTGGCCGTGTGGTGCCAGGACAACAACCTCTCCCTCAACGTAACCAAAACTAAGGAGATGATTGTGGACTACAGGAAAAGGAGGACCGAGCACGCCCCCATTCTCATCGACGGGGCTGTATTGGAGCAGGTTGAGAGCTTCAAGTTCCTTGATGTCCACATCAACAACAAGCCAAACACACCAAGACAGTCGTGAAGAGGGCACGACAAAGCCTAATCCACATCAGGAGACTAAAAAGATTTGGCATGGGTCCTGAGATCCTCAAAAGGTTCTACAGCTGCAACATTGAGAGCATCCTGACTGGTTGCATCACTGCCTGGTACGGTAATTGCTCCGCCTCTGACTGCAAGGCATTACAGAGGGTAGTGCGTACGGCCCAGTACATCACTGGGGCTAAGCTGCCCCAGTGATGAGGAAGGCCCTAAAAAGACCCCAGCCATCCCAGTCATAGACTGTTCTCTCTACTACCGCATGGCAAGCGGTACCGGAGTGCCAAGTCTAGGACAAAAAGGCTTCTCAACAGTTTTTACCTCCAAGCCATAAGACTCCTGAACAGGTAATCAAATGACTATCTGGACTTTTTGCGCTGTGCCCCCCACCCCGCTGCTACTTTCTGTTTATCATATATGCATAGTCACTTTAACTATACTTTCAGGTACATACTACCTCAATTGGACCGACCAACCAGTGCTCCCGCACATGGGCTAACTGGGCTATCTATCTGCATTGTGTCCCACCACCTGCCAAACCCTTTTTTACGCTACTGCTACTCTCTGTTCATCATATATGCATGGTCACTTTAACCATAACTACATTTACATATACTACCTCAATCAGCCTGAAAACCGGTGTCTGTATGTAGCCTCGCTACTTTTACAGCCTCGCTACTTTTACAGCCTCGCTACTGTATATAGGCTCGCTACTGTATATACTACTGTTTTTATTTCTTTACCTACTGTACCTATTGTTCACCTAATACCTTTTTTTATTTTTTGCACTGTTGGTTAGAGCCTGTAAGTAAGCACTTCACTGTAAGGTCTACAACTGTTGCATTCGGCGCACGTGACAAATAAACTTTGATTTGATTTGGATTGGCAATTTATATATGGGCTATGTACAGCTGCAGCGATCGGTTAGCTGCTCAGATAGCTGATGTTTAAAGTTAGTGAGGGAAATATAAGTCTCCAGCTTCAGCGATTTTTGCAATTCGTTCCAGTCATTGACAGCAGAGAACTGGAAGGAAAGGTGGCAAAAGTAGGGGTTGGCTTACCTCCCCTATATCTATCACTTCCTTTGGTTATTTCCTCAGGCATTATTGTTTCTGTTTATATGTTTCATGTCTGTACGCTACTTATGTTTCTTGTTTTGGTCCATGTTCGTTTATTTATTAAATTCACTCCCAGTACTTGCTTGCCGATTATTAGCATACACCTTACAATCTTCAAGAAATCCCTACTAACGGCACCCAAGCGACTACAGAGAATGTTGCTAAGGCTACCAAAGATACCAACTCCACGTACAATACAAGCAAGGCAAAGAACTACATGTAGTTGACTTCCTGTCCAGAACAGCTCAATCAACCACAGAGCACAGACAAATGCAAACAACACCCATGGTCTACGCTATGGGTCTAGCCACAACTGACCAGTGATGTCAACATCTCAACTAAGACAACGGAGTCAATCATAGCACACTGTTCCCAGGACCCACTGTTTCAGGCTCTGTACGCACAAATCAAAAACGGCTGGCCTGGAACCAACCAGGCTGTGAGTCACACACTGAATATTTCTGGACGTACAAAGAGGAGCTCACCACAGAAAATGGATAGATATTTAAAGGAAACAGAGTCTTCATCCCTGACATGTTACTCACTGACTTTCTACACAAAATACTCTTTGGACACTCAGGTACAGTCGGACGTTTGTTTTTGTCTTTGTCTTGTCCCGTCCTATACCCATTCTGCCAATTGGCCTGGTTTACCATACGGAACCCTGCTGATTCGTCTTCTGAGCCGGAACAGAAGCTAGCCAGCTAACTAGCTACTAGCTAGTATTCAGCTAGCCACTGCTAGTGGTCATCAGCTACCTCTAGCAGGGACAACTCTCGCCAGTCTACACAGCGCGACTCAAACCAAAGCAAAACTGACTTATTTTTCTCCATATCTCCAGATTCCTACCGCAAGCCCTGAACCTTTTTCCGCCTGGGTCATCACAGCAAGCTAGCTGCTACCTGAGTGGCCACTCCTGGCTAACGTCTTTGTCCCGAAGCAAGAACCATGTAGCCTGGAGCCAGCCTGCTAGGCCCATCTGCAAGGCCCATCTCCCGACTAGCTGTAGAGGTCCATCATCTGCTCCTTGTGCTTCAATACCTATTTTGCCAACTGGCTCGGAACCCGTCCGACCCATCACGACTGGACCAACGACGTGATTTGGCCGAGGGGTTCTTTCTCAACTGGCTCCGCCGTCGCAACGTCCCCCATATGCCCATTTGTTAGCATGCTAGGCGCGGCCCGCTAGCTGTCCAGAGCACATCGGACTGTTAGCTTAAGAGGCTCATCGGACAAATTCTTTGGCCACTATACCTATTTTGCCAATTGGTTTACCACACGGAGCCATGCTCTCCGTATGCCGATGGAACAACACGAGGGGGCCACAACAGAATTTCTCCCATCACAGCGTCCCTCCAAGGCCCTTCTGCTAGCTATTAGCCCCGGCTCGCTAGCTGCCTGAAGTCACACACTTGACTCCTATGACCATTCGGCCTCTCGATAACGTCAATATGCCTTGTTCATTGCTGTTTTGGTTAGTAATTATTGCCTTATTTCACTGTAGAGCCTTTAGCCCTGCTCAGTACGCCTTAGATAACACTTTAGTTCCACCTCCCACAAATACAGAGACATCACCTGGTTTAAACAATATTTCTAGAGACAATATCTCTTTCATCGTCACTCTATGCACAGGTTTACCCCCACTGTATTCACGTCCTACCATACCTTTGTCTGTACATTTTGCCTTGAATCTCTTCTATTGTACCCAGAAATCTGCTCCTTTCACTATCTGGTCCGAAAATACTAAACGACCAGTCCTTTTGGCCTTTAGCCGTACCCTTATCCTACTCCTCCTCTGTTCCTCTGGTGATGTGGAGGTTAATCCAGGCCCTGCAGTGCCTAGCCCCACTCCCACTCCCCAGGCGCTATCATTTGTTGACTTCTGTAACCATAAAAGCCTTGGTTTCATGCATGTTAACATTAGAATCTTCCTCCCTAAGTTTGTTTTATTCACTGTCCTAGCACACTGCCAACCCGGATGTCCTAGCCGTGCCTGAATCCTGGCTTAGGAAGACCACCAAAAACCCTAAAATGTCCTTCCCCAACTATAACATTTTCCGACAAGATAGAACTGCCAAAGGAGGTGGTGTTGCAATCTACTGCAGAGAGCCTGCAGAGTTCTGTCATACTATCCAGGTCTGTACCCAAACAATTCTAGCTTCTACTCTTAAAAATCCACCTTTCCAGAAACAAGTCTCTCACCGTTGCCGCTTGCTATAGACCACCCTCTGCTCCCAGCTGTGTCCTTGACACCATATGTGAACTGATCGCCCCCCATCTATCTTCAGAGCTCGTGCTGCTAGGTGACCTAAACTGGGACATTCTTAACACCCCGGCCATCCTACAATCTATGCTTGATGCCCTCAATCTCACACAAATTATCAATGAACCCACCAAGTACAACCCCAAATCAGTAGACACAGGCACCCTCATAGACATCATCCTAACCAACCTCCCCTCTAAATACACCTCTGCTGTTTTCAACCAAGATCTCAGCGATCACTGCCTTATTGCCTGCATCCGGAATGGGTCTGTGGTCAAACGACCACCCCTCATCACTGTCAAACGCTCCCTAAAACACTACAGCGAGCAGGCCTTTCTAATCGACCTGGCCCGGGTATCCTGGAAGGATATTGACCTCATCCCGTCAGTAGAGGATTCCTGGTCATTCTTTAAGAGTGCCTTCCTCACCATCTTAAATAAGCATGCCCCTTTCAAAAAATGTAGAACCAGGAACAGATATAGCCCTTGGTTCACTCCAGACTTAACTGCCCTTGACCAGCACAAAAACATCCTGTGGCATTCTGCATTAGCATCGAATAGCCCACGTGATAATCAACTTTTCAGGGAAGTCAGGAACCAATATACACAGGCAGTTAGGAAAGCTAAGGCTAGCTTTTTCAAGCAGAAATTAGCATCCTGTAGCACAAACTCAAAAAAGTTCTGGGACACTGTAAAGTCCATGGAGAATAAGAGCACCTCCTCCCAGCTGCCCACTGCACTGAGGTTAGGAAATACTGTCACCACCGACAAATCCACTATAATTGAGAACTTCAATAAGCATTCTTCTACGGCTGGCCATGCTTTCCACCTGGCTACCTCAGCACTGCACTCCCCACAGCATCTCGCCCAAGCCTCCCCCATTTCTCCTTCACCCAAATCCAGATAGCTGATGTTCTGAAATGGATGCAAAATCTGGACCCCTACAAATCAGCCGGGCTAGACAATCTGGACCCTCTCTTTCTAAAACTATCTGCCAAAATTGTTGCATCCCCTATTACTAGCCTGTTCAACCTCTCTTTCGTATAGTCTGAGATTCCCAAAGATTGGAAAGCTGCCGCAGTCATCCCCCTCTTCAAAGGGGGTGACACTCTAGACCCAAACTGCTACAGACCTATATCTATCCTACCCTGCCTTTCAAAGGTCTTCGAAAGCAAAGTTAACAAACAGATCACCGACCACCTCGAATCCCACTGTACCTTCTCCGCTATGCAATCTGGTTTCAGAGATGGTCATGGGTGCACCTCAGCCACACTCAAGGTCCTAACCGATATCATAACCGCTATCGATAAGAGACATTACTGTGCAGCCATATTCATTGACCTGGCCAAGGCTTTCGACTCTGTCAATCACCACATTCTTATTGGCAGACTCAACAGCCTTGGTTTCTCAAATGAGTGCCTCGCCTAGTTCACCAACTACTTCTCTGATAGAGTTCAGTGTGTCAAATCGGAGGGCCTGTTGTCCGGACCTCTGGCAGTCTCTATGGGGGTGCCACAGGGTTCAATTCTCAGGTCGACTCTCTTCTCTGTATACATCAATGACGTCGCTCTTGCTGCCGGTGATGCTCTGATCCACCTCTACACAGACGACACCATTCTGTATACTTCTGGCCCTTCTTTGGACACTGTGTTAACTAACCCCCAGACGAGCTTCAAGGCCATACAACTCTCCTTCCGTGGCCTCCACCTGCTCTTAAATGCAAGTAAAACTAAATGCATGCTTTTCAACCGATCACTGCCCGCACTCGCCGTCCAGCATCACTACTCTGGACGGTTCTGACTGAATATGTGGACAACTACAAATACCTAGGTGTCTGGCTAGACGGTAAACTCTCCTTCCAGACTCACATTAAATATCTCCAATCCAAAATTAAATCTAGAATTGGCTTCCTATTTCGCAACAAAGCATCCTTCACGCATGTTGCCAAACATACCCTCGTAAAACTGACCATCCTACCGATCCTCGACTTCGGTGATGTCATTTATAAAATAGCCTCCAACACTCTACTCAACAAATTGTATGCAGTCTATCACAGTGCCATCCGTTTTGTCACCAAATCCCCATGTACTACCCACCACTGCGACCTGTACGCTCTTGTTGGCCGCCCTCGCTTCATACTCATCGCCAATCACACTGGTTCCGGGTCATCTACAAGTCTTTGCTAGGTAAAGACCCGCCTCATCTCAGCTCACTGGTCACCATAGCAGCACCCACCCGTAGCACGCGCTCCAGCCCGTGCTATTTATTTTTATTTCACCTTTATTTAACCAGGTAGGCAAGTTGAGAACAAGTTCTCATTTACAACTGCGACCTGGCCAAGATAAAGCAAAGCAGTTCAACACATACAACAACACAGAGTTACACATGGAGTAAAACAAAACATACAGTCAATAATACAGTAGAAAAAAATAAATCTATATACAATGTGTGCAAATGAAGTAAGATAAGGAACATAAGGCAATAAATAGGCCCTGGTGGCGAAGTAATTACAGTATAGCAATTTAACACTGGAATGGTAAATGTGCAGTAGATGAATGTGCAAAGTAAAAATACTGGGGTGCAAAGGAGCAAGATAAATAAATGACTATGGTAGGGGAAGAGGTAGTTGGTTGGGCTTTGTATAGGTGCAGTGATCTGTGAGCTGATCTGACAGCTGGTGCTTAAAACTAGTGAGGGAGATAAGTGTCTCCAGTTTCAATGATTTTTGTAGTTCGTTCCAGTCATTGGCAGCAGAGAACTGGAAGGAAAGGCGGCCAAAGGAGGAATTGGCTTTGGGGGGTGACCAGTGAGATATACCTGCTGGAGCGAGTGCTACGGGTGGGTGCTGCTATGGTTACCAGCGAGATAAGGCCGGGCTTTACCTAGCAGGGACTTGTAGATGACCTGGAGCCAGTGGGTCTGGCGACGAGTATGTAGCGAGGGCCAGCCGACTAGAGCATACAGGTCGCAGTGGTGGGTGGTATAAGGGGCTTTGGTGACAAAGCGGATGGCACTGTGATAGACTGCATCCAGTTTGCTGAGTAGAGTATTGGAAGCTGTTTTGTAGATGACATCGCCGAAGTCGAGGATTGGTAGGATAGTCAGTTTTACTAGTGCAGCATGTTTGGCAGCATGAGTGAAGGAGGCTTTGTTGTGAAATAGAAAGCCGATTCTAGATTTAATTTTGGATTGGAGATGTTTAATGTGAGTCTGGAAGGAGAGTTTACAGTCTAGCCAGACACCTAGGTATTTGTAGTTGTCCACGTATTCGAGACAGAGGCATTGAAGCGAGTAACCAGTCGTGTTCAGTGCATTGCAATACCTCCGGGTATCTCAAGCACACCGGTAACAACACTGGAGTTGCAGTACTTAACATTTACCAACAGATGGCATCACTGTGCCATCTTACACCCATAACAAATAGTTCCGCAAAATACTTGACTCCTCGGATTGTAAGATTGTGCTGCTTTCCCCTTTTGTTTGAAGTAATTTCTCAACAAGTCTGTGATCACAGTTGCGGGAAATGTTATTTTTGAGGTGCCATTTTTTGGTTTGAGCACATGCACCCAAAAAGGTCTATGCATGGCCCTGAATCTTCTCATCAAGCGTTTAAGCTGAAAAATCTGGAACAACCATGCATTTTGTGATAAAAGCACCACATTTTTCAGAGAGATAGATTTCTGTTAAATCTTAACATTTTAGTAAGACACTCTTATCCAGAGCAGTTAGGGTTGAATGTTTTGCTCAAGGGCACGTCAACCGATTTTTCACATAGTCTGTTCTGGGATTCAAAACAGCAATCTTTTGCTTACTGGCCCAATGCACAGAGTCAGATTTGGCCACTGGGGGCCGCTAGGCTACCTGCCCACCTGAAAAGATTCAGATTCAGACCCACTCCAGCTTTGGACCCTGGGGGGGCTACCATTATTTTACAATTCAGAAGAGGTACAATTTGGACAGAGGTAGGCTTATGGACCTCCAGGGCATTGCGGTCATCTTATGAAATGGCCACAGACAATAATACAATTTAGAGTTTTCCTATTTTGAGATGAACACACCAAATTTGACAGAGGTAAATTAGGTAATTTCTTTGTCAGTGGGCAAACGTACAAAATCAGCAGGGGATCAAATACTTTTTTCCCTCACTGTACATTTCTTGCAAATATTTCTGGCCTGGATCTACTGAAAACCAAAAAGTTTGACAGTAACACAGGATATTACAATGATAAGTCATTTAGGCCAAAATTTGTAATAATTCTTTAAGGATAAGTGTAGTAGAGGTGATAGTGATGAAGTAGCCCTGTCTGCAACTTTAAACCACCGTTGGCCAAATACTAAATATTTGTTTTGGTCTAATGACTGGGGTTCACATTTTACCAGTAACGTGAGCATGTAAACTAATGGCTAGGAAAGCTACTTTGCAATGCCCATAGCAGGAGCATAGTCAAACTAAATACAGCTGAAACTGGGAAAATATCACAGCCATTAAGTTGGAATAGTTCACAATTGCTGTGGACAATTCTCTCAAGCTGTGTTTGTCAGAACTGTACCTGGCACAAAATATTTTACTTGCAACCTGTTTCATGATGTAACAAGTGCACTGAGAGTCGGGAAGCAAGTACAGGGAGTGAGTGTTAATAAATAAAGACAAAACGATGGTGACAGGTGTGTGGGATAATGAGCAGCCTGATGACCTAGAGGCCGGAGATGGAGTATACGTGACAGTACCCCCTCCCCGACCCGCGGCTCCAGCCGCAGGATGCCGACAATGGGGACGATCCGGCGGAAGCAGGGGAGCCCGACGATCCGGCGGAGGCATGAAAGCACGACGAGCCAGCTGAGGCATGAAGGCACGGGGAGCCGGGTGAGGCATGAAGGCACGGGGAGCCGGGTGAGGCATGAAGGCACGGGGAGCCGGCTGAGGCATGAAGGCACGGGGAGCCGGCTGAGGCATGAAGGCACGGGGAGCCGGCTGAGGCATGAAGGCACGGGGAGCCGGCTGAGGCATGAAGGCACGGGGAGCCGGCTGAGGCATGAAGGCACGGGGAGCCGGCTGAGGCATGAAGGCACGGGGAGCCGGATGAGGCATGAAGGCACGGGGAGCCGGATGAGGCACGAAGGCACGGGGATCCGGCTGAGGCATGAAGGCACGGGGAGCCAGCTGAGGCAAGGGGAGCCCGGCGATCCGGCTGAGGCAAGGGGAGCCCGGCGATCCGGCTGAGGCAAGGGGAGCCCGGCGATCCGGCTGAGGCAAGGGGAGCCTGTAGCGGCTCCCGGACCCGACATCATTTACACTGACACAAAAACCAAAAAACACTCCCTGATGCTTCCCTTAGGTGAGGTGTTATTCTGTAACGAGTGCGCTGAGAGTCGGGAAGCAAGTACAGGGAGTGAGTGTTTTAACAAAAAAATAAACACAAACAATGCACCAACATGACACCTGACGAAAGAACGAAGAGGAGTGACAGATATAAGGAAGATAATCAAGGAGGTGATGGAGTCCAGGTGATTGTCATGAGGAGCTAGTGCGCTTGACGATGGTGACAGGTGTGCGGGATAATGAGCAGCCTGATGACCTAGAGGCCGGTGAAGGAGTATACAGGACACATGAACAAAGTACGACACACTCGTTTTTCTAATTTCAGCTGAATATGTTCTGCAAACGGAACAAATTAAAGGCCATGTCACAGTGTAGTATATATTAGTGGCTTTTTGGTTAGAGTGTTTGCCCTGAGATTGGAAGGTTCTTATTTCGATTCCCAGCCAAGTCATACCTAAGGTAGTAAAAATGGGACCGTCTCTGCTTGGAGCCACCACAGAATTAAGCAACTAGAGTGGGGGCAATGCCCTGTGACAGACTAGTGTTCTGTCCACTTGTAGAATCATACTGTCCACTATGGCAGTTAAGCTCCTATGAGGTGTTCCATCACACTTGTGGAAGGCTAGTTACTTAAACAGTTTAGTTTAGTATGACTGTTGATCTGAGGCAGTATGTACTTCCTGCACTCTAAGGGACCTCCAACCTCATCATTCAAAAGAATAATTATTTGGGTCAGTGCTTCCAAACACAGCAACAGAATATACCCTCTTGAAGAATAGTGTTTTTATCATAATGAGAAGGTACAGCATTAAAATCCCTGGAGCTAACCAGCTAATTTATTAGTGGCTTGGACCTGACCTGACCTGACACCCTTTATTCAAGTGTATGGTGTAGACCAGTGGTTCCCAAACTTTTTATAGTCCCGTACCTAGCACCAGGGTCAGCTCTCTCTCAAATGTTGTTTTTCCATCATTGTAAGCCCGCCACACTATACGATACATTTATTAAATGTTTTTGTCACAACCTGGCTCGTGGGAAGTGACAAAGAGCTCTTATAGGACCAGGGCACAAATAATAATATAATAATCAATAATTTTGCTTTTTATTTAGCCATCTTACATATAAAACTTTCTAAAAACCTCACCCAAATGTATAGCCCCGTTGGAAAATATAAATGGACTGTTTGAAAATGTGAATCACATTTTTATTTGGCGTACCCCCGACGGCATTGCACGTACCCCTGGGCGTAGCTATGTGAGGAGATGTACATAACACACAGTATATCATCTTGACTAATTGGGGTCTTTTCATGGTACATGACTCTACCTCTGTGCCACATTTGGTGCGTTTACCTAAAAAATGGCAACTGTAACGTTATATTACCAACAGTGGCCACTGTGTAAGATGCCATGGCCCCCCATGGGCATAATCTGTAGTGTCTAATACATATAGCATTTTCTGATATAGCATTTTCTGGGGCCATAAATCTAGCTCTGTGCTGAATTTGGAGCTTTTATCTTAAAATAGTCCTTCTAAATTGTAACATAATGCTACTATCAGTGGCCATTTTGGAAAATGTCTGCCACACTCCCCAGGTGCTGAAGCTGTGTTGGCTCCGTATCCAAATCTTTTCAGGGTCCATAAATCTACATTTGTGCCAAAGTTGGTGCTTTTATCATTGTTTTGCTTAACTGCCCCACTATTTAATTAAATGAAATTCAAAGGGCTTTATTGGTGAGGGAAACATATGTTTACATTGCCAAAGCAAATGGAATAGACAATAATACAAGGGAAATAAACAATCACTAAACATTACACTCACAAACGTTTTAAAAGAATATAGACATTTCAAATGTTATGTTATTGGCTATGTAGAGTTTTGTAACAATGTGCAAATAGTTGAAATATGAAAGGGAAAATAAATAAACAGATTCATATTGGTTGTATTTACAATGTTGTTTGTGCTCCACTGGTTTCCCTTTTCTCATGGCAACAACGGCCACTATCTCACATGATAACCCGATAACAAGCAAGTTTGGCCTGAGAGAATGGCTTCCACTAGTTTTCATTATGCTAGATTGATCCACTAATGCCTCGCTGTTTCCCAAAAAGTGGCCTCATCACAGGCCTCACAAGGCTCATCACAAGGCCTCATCACAAGGCCTCATCACATGGCTCATCACAAGGCTCTACGCTGTCATCTTTTTACAAAGAGCACATGTTGTCCTAAGTTGAAAAATGTAGAAGCACATGTCCTAAGTTGAAAAATGTAGGAGCAAAATTTTTTTATTTAGAAGCTGCTACGTTCCCCAGTTTCTGTGTTGTTGTGGGTTTGTATCTGTGTGTAGTTCAGGAAATAGCTTCATGGATTCCCCCAAGAAGTTGATTGGTCTGACCCTGCACTCTCGTCAGGAGATACAGCTGTCTTCAATTACCGACTCCTTCATGGTTTTAAAAGCCAGTGTTCCTTTGTTAGAGAGAGAGATGTCTGGTATGTCTGGTGTTGGGCAGTATACGTTTTGTGTAAAGTGTTTTGTAGCTGGTCCTGCTGAGATATGTTTATTCCAAAAGGACTGTATTTGTAATTAAGTGAAATATTTCCCTTTACGGTTGTAATTATTCTGTTTTTGTTCCCAGGGGGGAAGGCACCTTGGGAGTGCTTAGGCAACAGCCCTGCGGGCATACATATACCCATAGTATGTACTATGTCTATGCACACTAGGTAAGACCTGGGCGGACCATCCCCTGTATTTTGGTTAGTGCTCCGGGTGGCGTTAAGGTTAGGTGAGTAGTGGGTAGGTAGGTAACGTAGGAGAGAGAGGACTCTTTAACTTTTACTTTCTTTGCTTTGGTTCCGTCCAGCCACTTTCCCCAAATTACCGTGTGAAGGAAATAAATTCCCTGTTAACGGTAAAATTCTCTGCCTCTGTCATCCTTACCGCACCTGCAGTCACATACCTCTTTCACTCCACGGGGATTTGAGAGTAGCAGGGTGTTGCGTGCCCTGCAAGAGGTGTGCGTGACAGAAGCGCAATGAAAATATTTGAGGACGTTTGAAGTGTTTTTATCAAAATAAATGATAAACTTGTTGGAATAAAACCTTTTACTCGTCAACTGTTGGTCGTTGCTTGTCATAAAAACACTTGTTGAATAAAAACTCTCATACTCTGGTGGGACTCGCATTCACACATCTGTCTGTGAGAGATGAGATTCTCTGACGTGTCTATTCGCTAGCAGTTGAGCAAGCTTAAAATATTGAAAAACAAACTAGTGTGAACAAAATTATGTAAATAGCCAAGGAACACTAGGATAGTCACACTTTAGTGGACTTTTGTTTAACTTAGACTTTAACTTCTGTGCCTGTGTGCTTCTAAAACTGTATCTTTCAGCAGTTCACTCAGTGTGCACAGCCCCCCCAAGTACTGTTGCTGCTTGAGGCGGGCTTTATGGGATTCATAGATGTTTGTGTGATTAGCTACCTCTATGAAACAAAATGGCGGAAAACAAAATAACTATGGCAGCAATTGTTTGATGTAAAGCACAACTCACACATGCTCATACTTGACTTTTTCAGTTTTTCACATCAATTTTTGTTGGTACATACAGTATGGGAGTAAAATGGTCGCACTGTAGAGGCCTGCATCACAAAGATTGGTTAACAGTAAATGCATGGTAGATAAAGATGGGCTTTAGTTTAGAAGAAAAAGTTGCTGATAATTTAAAGATCTCTTCACACATCTAAGTGCAGTACACCATCTCAACATGGGTTCCAGGTACTTCCTTGGGCTGTTGTATGCATTATCTATCACGTAGTTTGACTAAATGAAAACAGTGACTGATACATTTTTTTATATTCTTTAAGGCTCTGCATCATATACCAGCACAACCTGTTGTGGAATCATTCATAAGTTCTCTTATTGGCTGCAGATCAAGTGTAAGACTCAAATGGAACTGTTTTGAACATACAGTCGTGGCAAAACGTTTTGAGAATGACACAAATATAAATTTTCACAAAGTCTGCTGCCTCAGTTTGTATGATGGCAATTTGCATATTCTCCAGAATGTCATGAAGAGTGATCATATTAATTGCAAAGTCCCTCCATGCAAATGAACTGAATCCCCAAAAAACATTTCCACTGCATTTCAGCCCTGCCACAAAAGGACCAGCTGACATTATGTCAGTGATTCTCTCGTTAACACAGGTGTGTTAACACAGGTTGATGAGGAGAAGGCTGGAGATCACTCTGTCATGCTGTTTGAGTTAGAATAACAGACTGGAAGCTTCAAAAGGAGGTCCTTGAATCATTGTTCTTCCTCTGTCAATCATGGTTACCAGCAAGGAAACATGTGCCGTCGTAATTGCTTTGCACAAAAAGGGCTTCAGAGGCAAGGATATTGCTGCCAGTAAGATTGTACGTAAATCAACCGTTTATCGGATCATCAAGAACTTAAAGGAGAGCGGTTCAATTGTTGTGAAGAAGGCTTCAGGGAACTCAAGAATGTCCAGCAAGCGCCAGGACCGTCTCCTAAAGCTGATTCAGCTGCGTGATCGGGGCACCACCAGTACAGAGCTTGCTCAGCAATGGCAGCAAGCAGGTGTGAGTGCATCTGCACGCACAGTGAGGCGAACACTTTTGGAGGATGGCCTGGTGTCAAGAAGGGCAGCAAAGAAGACACTTCTCTCCAGGAAAAACATCAGGGACAGACTGATATTCTGCAAAAGGCACAGGGATTGGACTGCTGAGGACTGGGGTAAAGTCATTTTCTCTGATGAATCCCCTTTCCGATTGTTTGGGGCATCCGTAAAAAAGCTTGTCCGGAGAAGACAAGGTGAGCGCTACCATCAGTCCTGTGTCATGCCAACAGTAAAGCATCCTGAGACCATTCATGTGTGGGGTTTATACTTCAGTATTCCATAGTAACATCTGACAAAAATATCTAAAGACACTGAAGCAGCAAACTTTGTGGAAAATAATATATTTTGTCATTCTCAAAACTTTTGGCCACGACTGTACAAAGCTACCTCTTCAAATACAATCTGAAGGTCATCTGAAGCCTACTGTAGCATTTAGAGACTTCCTGCCAGACAGGGACTGACTAAATACTTACTTGGACTTCTTGCGCTGCCGGATGTAGAGAATGAAGAGGAGAGCCAGAGACGTCAGGACGATGAGGAACACAAGGATCCCAATCACAGCTTTGTCATTGTCTGAAAACAGATGAGAAGAGTGGTAAAGGGACATTTACACACCAATGTAATGTCAACTCTGAATGCTGTTTAGCCTACCATTCATGTAGGGATGAGGAGTGACAAACCGCTACTTGGTAATGCAGTTGATCAAAGTCATATTATTTTGTTAATAGGAATCAGAGAAAGGTGCTATTCATCCAAAGAGTATTATTTTAATCAGTCTGACTTGAGTCTTTTTATTGCAGGTTTCTGCATAGGATTCTGGAAATGTAAAACTACTTACAGCGAGTAACAATGTGATGTTCTATTGGTTTACTATTGTGTTCCCCATTTCAAATATCCTTCTTCAATAACTGCATAGCTGCCATTTAATGCAGTGACTTCTTCAATAACTGCTTAGCTGCCATTTAATGCAGTGCCTTCTTCAATAACTGCATAGCTGCCATTTAATGGAGTGACTTCTTCAATAACTGCAAAGCTGCCATTTAATGCAGTGACTTCTTCAACAACTACGTAGCTGCCATTTAATGTAGTGTTTTCTTCAATAACTGCATAGCTGCCATTTAATGGAGTGACTTCTTCAATAACTGCATAGCTGCCATTTAATGGAGTGACTTCTTCAATACCTGCATAGCTGCCATTTAATGCAGTGACTTCTTCAATAACTGCATAGCTGCCATTTAATGGAGTGACTTCTTCAATACCTGCATAGCTGCCATTTAATGCAGTGACTTCTTCAATAGCTGCATAGCTGCCATTTAATGCAGTGACTTCTTCAATAACTGCATCGCTGTCATTTAATATAGTGTTTTCTTCAATAACTGCATAACAACATTTGCTGCAGTGTCTTTGAAGTTGATGTAGTTCTTAACGTCTATGAAGGACATGAAATACAGTATGATTCACCTACCTCCAGGAGCAGTCTCGATTGGTGCTAGTTCTGTTGGAGATATGGTGATGGTTTTCTCCTTGTACTTTACTGGCTGTATAGAGCAGGTATATGTTGCGTATGCATCCAGGCCATCGACGACACATTGCTGTGTTTTAGTTTCGGTGCAAACTGGAAAGAAGAGATTAATAAAGTGTAGAATTAACCATCTCTTTACCATCTCAACTAATGTTTCAGATACACGCATATATAATTAGCGGAAAATTAAGAAAAAGAGAAATGAAGAATGATCAATTTAATTTAATTTAATGGTAGAATATTTGTTTTGGTCAGAGGCAGGAATTTAGATTGTATATCTTACCATGTTTACTATATTTACTATGTTTACAGCAGCACCTGTATGTGAGGTGCTGAAGGTCAGAGGGTTGGCACTTATAAGTGGACATGCCCCATTCCAGCCTGATGGAGTTACTTGTGGATACTTTCTTCTTAACCTTTATGAGCACATCTGTAGGATACAACAGTGGGAATTACACCAATAGGCAAACTGACGTGATATTCAACAGCACCAAATTGTTGTGTGGCTGCTATTTTTTAAGATTTTAACATGCCATTCGAGAACATACTATCAGTAGTAGGACTGTAAAATAAAGGGGTACCAAATCAATGTTGAACTTACCACAGTCAATCCTAAATGAAGTGGTATTTCCAATTGATCTATTGCCGTGGTTAATACGTCCGGTACAAGAGTAGTTTGTGAAGGGTTCCAACTGAGACAAATTCAAAGTGTTGGTGTTGTCTAGGTCTGATGGAGGGAAATGAGAAACGGATACATTTTATTCATCCATTTTGTAGAACTGTCCACTATACAGTATAAATATATTCTATAGAAAATATGAAATAAATAAATAGTATCTTATCACATATATTAATGAGGATGAGTTATTTATTCCCGTGCTCCCTCAGCACAGCAGGACATTCATAACCTTCAGTGTGGTTTTGATTCAGTTCCTTACTGATCTTAAATTAGTGCTAAATGTTAACAAAACCAAGTTTATGTTGTTCTCTAGGTGTTATAAAATGTATCCTTAAGACCTACGTATCTGCACCTTTAAATGAGCCCAAATTGAGCAAGTACCCCCATTATAAGTATTTCGGTATTTGGATTGACGACAGCTGACCTTTAAAACACATATTGAAAAATAAATAAATAAAAAACGGAGAATTAATATTGGCTTCCTGTATAGAAACAAATCCTGACTCCCTTTGAAAATGGGAGGAAGATTGTTCAAGCCTCTCTTCTCCCAGTATTTACAGGGATATAATCTCCATACAGTGCATTTGGAAAGTATACAGACCCCTTGACTTTTTCCACATTTTCTTAAATGGATTAAATATTTTTTTTCCCCCCATCAATACACACACAAAGACTCAATGCTGTAATTGCTGCCAAAGGTGCTTCAACAAAGTACTCAGTAAAGGGTCTGAATACTTGTGATATTTATAAATGTGATATTTCAGTTTCTTATTTTTAATAAATGAGCAAAAAATTCTAAAAACCTGTTTTTGCTTTGTCATTATGGGGTACTTTGCTCCGTTCATCCTGTCTTGGAGCTCTACGGATAATTCCTTCGACCTCATCGCTTGGTTTTTACTCTGACATGCACTGTCAATTTTAGGACCTTATATAGACAGGTGTGTGCCTTTCCAAATCATGTCCATTCCAATTAATTTTACCACAGGTGGACTCCAATCAAGTTGTAGAGACATCTCAAGGATGATCAATGGAAACAGGATGCACCTGAGCTCAATGCTCATAGCAAAGGGGCTGAATACTTATGTAAATTAGGTATTTCTGTTTTTTTATCTTTAATACATTTGCAAAAAATGTCTAAAAACCTGTTTTTGCTTTGTCATTATGGGGCATTGTGTGTAGATTGCTGAGTTTTTTTTATTTTATTGAATCCATTTTAGAACAAGGCTGTAATATAACAAAATGTGGAAAAAGTCAAGGGGTCTGAATACTTTCCGAAGGCACTGTACATGCAGCAGCCTTTGCTTTAAAACATTTTGATTCACTGAGCCCTGCGTTTTATCACTGGATAAAAGTTTTGTACAGGTCATTGCCTTTTATGCAGTTCTGTTGGCTGGGAGTCTCTGACTACCAGAAAGACCTAACATTGGCCCCTATTTGTATATAAAACACTTCTCCAGAAACTCCTATAATACCTCACCTTACTTCTGAATTGGAAATTTAGTAATTATCAGACTAGGTACTTGGATTGATGACAGCTGTCCTTTAAAACACGTATTGATGTGGAACGTGTTAAATGAGGACTGCATCTGTTTTGATTGATGCATAGCTTGTGTCTATTGTTCCCTTTTGAATGTAATGTAATGGATTTGTAATGTTGTAATTGTAATTTTTTTTTAATTATCATGCTTAGGTTGTTGTTCTCAGGCCATCAAGTGGAAATGGGTTCCCCTGGTTAAATAAAGGTTAAATAAACATAAAATACAAAGGTAGATAAATCTGAAACACGTTATTGTGTTATGAAGTATGTTTCTCTGCTTACCCTGGCAGGTGTAATTAATGGCTAGAGTCCCATTACATTTCATTGGTTTATTTTTCCACTGTATTTCTGCAGGAAGACGTTCAGGCTGTACCAGGACAATTTTCTTGGCATTTAGGAAACTTTCTGTTAGAGAAATGAAACAATGAAACTTAACGATCTGAAAGCAGTAATAGTAACTTTATGGTTATGTAAATCTTTAAAAGAGGCACATGCAACATAACAGAATCAACCTACCGACTGGGATGGGTTTTGTTTTGGTAAAGTTGGCACATGTCTCTGGAGCAAAGTTTGCATTGACATCTGAGCAGAAGTCATCCGGTCTTAGCTCAAAACATAGCTCATTGGATTTGTCTCCACATTTGTGGGATCTCATTTGGGATTTCTCAAGGCCGTTCTGAATTGTTTCACTGATATCCCAGTCACTCAAATAGCAAATAGACCCCGGTGTGCAGTTAATGTCTTCCACAATGTCGGCTTCTTCTGCAAAGGAGTAACCATCAGAGCTATATGTAGAGGTGGAATCATTCTACATCCAGCAATAGGACAACAGTTATCTCCAGTCATAAGCCTTCTAAGCGGTTGTCTAAACTAATAGGAATCCTTTGGAATTTCAATCATGACTGACAGTCTTGAATCCAAAGAGCACCTTTTTTAAATATTTACTCTCTAACATATGACATTGTGTGATTCCTGATGTATCATTCAAACAGTGTAATGCTCAGTGTGTTTGACATACCCAATTTCAGAGTGGTCAGAGCTCTGTTTCCTTGGAGTTCACATTCAGGCTGAATCTTCATCTCCATGTAGATACTGCAAGGCTTCATTGACTTCACCTTAATAATGGAGTTCACTGGTTGATGCTCAACAGTCATGTGTTGTCCTGATTCATCCTGGTACGATATGTTGTATGTGTCGGAGTTTGAGGCTATTAAAGCAATCTGAAAGCCATATTTGACAGGCTCAACGCTGTATGAACCTATAAGATTAAATGAAAAGATTGATCATTACTTATTTATTCATCAATTCAGGTGAACTATCCCTATCATACATAGTCTTAAATTGCATCTCAAACCAAAGAATTGGATCTCACACTTTGGTGGTGTTGGTGTAGTCTGGCTGCCTGAAAGATGGAACAGACAGGTGAGAATCCACGAGAACAACGTTACATCACAACATTCCATTACAACATCACGACATTCCATTACAACATCACAACATTCCATTACAACATCACAACCTCCATTACAACATCACAGCAGTAGGAGAAATATGATCTACTATCAATGGACACAACACAGCATCCCATGGAGGAGAAGCCAACCTGTGGGGTTAGCTGTAGTGGAAGTCAGGGTGATTGCAGGTGAGGTTTGGTTGTGGATGGGTGGAGTGCTTGTAGGCAAAGATGGAGATGGAGAGGTGGAGTTGTTTGTAGGCAAAGTCTGGGTTTGAGAGGTGGAGGTGTTTGTAGGAAAGGCCTGGGTTTGGTTGAGGGTGCTTGCAGGGTCAGATGTCTGGGTTTGGTTGAGGGTGCTTGCAGGGTCAGATGTCTGGGTTTGGGTGACTGCAGTGCTTGCAGGGTCAGAAGCGCTTGTGCTCGAGCCGCCAGTTGCTATAAAATAGAGAATGACACATTTTTGATGTGAGACAGAGACATTACATTTTACAGCGTTAACAGACGTTAATGCAGGAGGTATACATTACCGTTGGAGAGGGTTGCTTGGCTTGATGCCTGAGTGATGATGTTTGAGGTGGGGGTAAGCTAAGTGAGTGGAGGTGAGAGGGTGGTAGTGGTCGTCGTGGTGATGGTGGTGGTGTTTGGAAGTAAGGGGCCTGATACAAATCAACTCAGTTAGAGAGAGAAATCACAATAAATAACAAAATAAAAAAATGATGTGATCAGCTCCTGGTAATGCTTATTTTCCAACAGACCCAGCATGTCTCTATGAGAGATTCTGATTTGCAGGTTTACCTGTGGAGTCGTTGCATTCTTGGTGGTTTGTGTGGGTGAAGGAATGGAGGAGTTGCTTTTGTCGGTGGATAAAAGTGACAGTGTGAGTGCTGCAAGTTTCTTCTGAGGAGAGTGGAGGCAGGAGAGATGTGAGTGGATAGTTGGTTGGTTGGTTGACTGATGGAGGCTCAAAACTACAATGCTCTTGTTCTTTTTCTGCACTTACCAAACCATGTTTCCTCCGTGACATAGACAGTGTGTTCAAAATCCCCACAACTGACATTTCACAACTAACACTGACTTCACCTTAGAGAGAGAGAAATCAAACATATCACTGATGTAAACGGAGGTAGCCTACGGCTGGACACTCCAGTGTAGTATTTACCTTGGCCAGTTATGGGTGGAGGAGTGGCTGAGTTGGATGATGTCTGAGAGTTTAAAGGTGTGGTGTTAATGCTTGGGGGTTTGGTGGTGATGGCTACTGCTGCTGATGAGGGTGTTGTTGTTGTGGAGCCTTGGATGAGATTAAGATTTTACCCCATAGAGCTAAATGTAGAAGCATAGGATCTCTATGGGGTTGACCAACTTTGGAGCTGGACACCTTGTTGCTGCCTCTGAGCATTAATGTGAATAGCACCTGCAATCATGCATGGTCACCTTCAGATGTGGACAAATCATGACTGATTCTGGGGGTTAAAGACATGAATTAGAGAATACTTTGGAGACCAACTGACCTGCCGAAGTTGTATCCACCCCACCTAAAAAGGGAGGAGAGAATTATAGTTTTGTCATTGTCACTTTTACATTCACACATTTAAGTCATCATCAAGGACTTATGGCCAACATAACTATCTAACATTACATCAATCAGAGTAATTATTTATCTGAAATGAACTGCTATAAACATCGACCAACATTGTATTTGGTCAGATTCATCAAGCACATAACTTCCTCCAAGGCTTTACCCAGGATATCACAGGAGGCTGCTGAGTGGAGAACGGCTCTTAACAATGGCTGGAATGTAGAAAAAGGAATGGTTTCAAACGCATGGAAGCTCTGTGTTTGATAAATTCAATACCATTCCATTCATTCCGTTCCAGCCATTACTATGAACCCGTCCTCCCCAGTTAAGGTGGCACCAGCCTCCCGTGGTGTATATATTGACTTCCTTACTGCTCGTAGCTACCCGGGGAGGAAAGGGAGTTGTTAGCAGTGGTGGTTTGTGTGTGAGTGTGAGTGTGGCATAACCTGGTAGCCATGGTAACTCGGAGCTGAGCAAACACTCTATTTCAGCATCCGACCACAGTTTCCTGCTTCGCATCAAGCCCAGAGATGAGAACCCAATCCCCTTCTGTTCTAAGAACAGCAATCGTAGATGCAAACTGCAGATGTACAGTATGATATTTGACTATAATGCACACAGGTGTGAACGCACCAAGGCTCTTGACCATTTTAAATATATATATATATATATATATATATATATGTTTTTGTCACTTGAGATAGGTATGGAATGTGCCAGACCCAATTACAGCTTTAAGGTCTGGTCTACTTTGAGATGATTTGAGCTGTTAACCTTGTACTGTATTTCCTGTTACCCAAACCCTGAGCTTCTAAGGCAAAATGCAAAAAGCAGCGACTTAAAATGTTTACTTCCTTATTTCAATACAATTAGGTTGTCACAATGTTTCAGCATGCATTTGCTTTGGTTTGACTTGACCTGCGAGTATTGTCCTACATAGGCCTCATACACAACGACACAAAATGACACTTAGAGCTATAGAAGTATTCAACCCAAGGTAAACTGCTATAACACTGTGTTTCTCTTCCATTTTAACAGAGACCTACAACAGAAATGAGAATGTGACAGAGGCTGCTTGAACAATAATTAGACTTCAGGAAGTATTTTTTTTGCTCAACTCTGGTTTCTGTGTTTTAGTGTTTCCAAGGGAGACTCACCCTGCACTGACATTTTACTGGTCCGCCCACCCAATGAAAACCTGGTCAGACGATGCTGTTGTGACTTGCTGGGGATTCTTTTTGTTACTTTTCACACTACTACACCTCTTCACTATTGAAAGGTGTTACTCTCAGTTTGTGAATATGTAACTGAGGTAGAGGGTGAACTAACTCAGAACCATGGTTCATTACCACCAGTGAGTCTGCTATCAAAGTTTGATTGCAGAAGTGAAATGTCTTCACACAGGTTGTTTGCATTTGCATCCAGTGTAGGTTGTTTGCAGTTGCGTTTGAGACAACAAAAAAATCGACCTTCAAGAGGAAGCTATGCGTTTATTTAATGGAGAGCTGGTTGCTATATGTACTTTGCATAGAGGCTAGTGGGGGTTCTGGTGGCTCGTTCTCGTCAATGGCAAGCTGGCCAAGGTGTGATAAAGATGGCCAAGGCCAGGTATGATAAAGTGATAAATCTGGCCAAGGTGGGGTGTGATGAAGTCTATCTACCCCAATAAATAAATATACAGTGAATTCAGAAAATATTCCCACCCCTGAATGTATAAATATATATACAGGGACTTCAGAAAATATTCTCACCCCTGTATATATAAATATATATACAGGGACTTCAGAAAATATTCTCACCCCTGTATATATAAATATATAAATATATATACAGGGATATCAGAAAATATTCTCACCCCTTGATTTGTTCCACATTTTATTGTGTTACAGCCTGAATTTAAAATGAATTAAATAGAGATTTTGAGCCACTTTTCTACACACAATACCCCATAATGTCAAAGTGGAATATATATACAATTTTACAAATTAATAAAATATGAAACGTTTAAAATGTCTTTACTCAATAAGTATTCAACCGCTTTGTTATGGCAAGCCTAAATATATTCAGGAGTAAACATGTGCTAAACAAATCACATAATGTTGCATGGACTGTACAATAACAGTGTTTAACATGACTTTTAAATGACTACCTCATCTCTGTACCCCACACATACAATGTTCTGTAAGGTCCCTCAGTTCAACAGTGAATTTCAAACACAGATTCAACCACAAAGACCAGGGAGGTTGTCACGCCCTGACCTGTTGGAGCCTTTCAATGTCTCATTTTGGTTTGGTCAGGGTGTGATTTGGGGGTGGGCATTCTATGTTATAGTTTTTGTATTTCTTTGTTTTGGCTGAGTGTGGCTCTCAATCAGGGACAGCTGTCTATCGTTGTCTCTGATTGGGAACCACACTTAAGCAGCTAATTTTTCCTCCTTTCTTTGTGGGAGGTTGACGCTGTTATTTGTGTGTATGCTGTTGGTGCTACACCTATTTGATCTTCGTTTTGTTGTTTTGCTTGAGTGAGTTAACGAAATAAAGATGTTTAACTCAACCCGGTACGCTGCGCCTTGGTCCGTCAATGAAGATCGTGACAGAACCTCCCACCACCAAGAGACCAAGCAGCGTGCCTACCTAGAGTCCTGGACATGGGAGGAGATCCTGGACGGGAAGGGACCCTGGAGGCAGGCGGGGGAATACCGCCGTCCGAAGGAGGAGCTGGAGGCAGCGAAGAAGGAGCGGCGCTTCTATGAACAAAAATATGCGGGAACACGGCTGGCCTTTAAGCCCGAGAGGCAGCCCCCAAATTTTTTTGGGGGGCACACGGGGAGTTTGGCTGGACCAGGTTGGAGACCTGGGCCAGCTCCCCGTGCTTACCAGAGTGAGCAGCACACTGGTAGGGCACCGTGTGAGGCGGTGAAACGCACGGTGTTGCCAGTGCGTGTTCACAGCCCGGTGCGTGACATGCTAGCTTCCCGCATAGTTTTTGTGAGTAGGAGTGTTCAGCCTGGGAGGAGTATGCCGGCTCAGCGCACTTGGCCTCCAGTACGCCTCCTCGGACCAGGATATCCTGCGCCGGCTCTGCGTACTGTGTCTCGGTGCGTCTCCACAGCCCGGCACGTCCTGTGCCAGCGCCCGCAGGTTCAGAGCGGAGCTATCCATTCAGCCAGGACGGGTTGTGTAGGCTGTACGCCGGAGACCTCCAGTGCGTCTTCACGGCCCAGTGTATCCTGCCCCTGTTCCACGCTCCAGGATCCCTGTGCGTGTTGGGAGCCCAGCATGCACTGTCCCACGCTCAAGGATCCCTGTGCGTGTTGTGAGCCAAGCATGCACTGTCCCACGCTCCAGGATTCCTGTGCGCCGGAGCCAGGCGAGGCCTGTCCCTGCTCCACGCACCAGGCCCCCTGTGCGCCTCCAGAGCCCGGCGAGGCCTGTCCCTGCTCGCGCACCAGGCCCCCTGTGCGCCTCCAGAGCCCGGCGAGGCCTGTCCCTGCTCCGCCGCACCAGGCCCCCTGTGCGCCTCCAGAGCTCCGGCGAGGCCTGTCCCTGCTCCGCGCACCAGGCCCCTGTGCGCCTCCAGAGCCCGGGCGAGGCCTGTCCCTGCTCGCGCACCAGGCCCCCTGTGCGCCTCCAGAGCCCGACGAGGCCTGTCCTGCTCCGCGCACCAGGCCCCCTGTGCGCCTCCAGAGCCCAGCGAGGCCTGTCCCTGCTCGCGCACCAGGCCCCCAGCGCATCGAGAGCCCGGCGAGGCCTGTCCCTGCTCCGCGCACCAGGTCCCCTGTGCGCCTCCAGAGCGCGCCGAGGGTGCCCAGTCCGGGGCCCGCGCCGAGGGTGCCCAGTCCGGGGCCCGCGCCGAGGGTGCCCAGTCCGGGGCCCGCGCCTCCCCAAACGTGCGCCCAAAAATGTGCAACCGAAAAAGAGCTCCTCTCACCAAAACCCCTACCTATTGAACACATTAGTTCCGATTGCTATGATACTTTATATATACACTGCTGACGTCCAGTGGAAGCAATAGGTACTACATTCAGTGTCCTGATATAAAGGGTTTTCAATAGGCACTGTCTCAAATTGGGCCATAAGCCACCAGAATGACATTTCCGGATGGGATTTTCTCTGTTGTTTGCCTGCCAAATGAGTTCTGTTACACTCACAGACATTATGTTAACACTTTTGGAAACCTCAGAGTGTTCCCTATCCAATAGTACTAATTATGTGCATATCCTATTTTCTGAGCCTGAGTGGCAAGCATTTTACTTTGGGCACGCCAGACGCTCCAAAACCGTCACCCCAGCTGCCACTCCTAGAGAGGTTAAATGGAAGAAGTTTGGAACCACCAAGACTCTCCCTAAAGCTTGCCACCCTGCTAAACTGAGCAATAGGGGAAAAAGGGCCTTGTTCAGGGAGGTGACCAAGAACCCAGAGCTCCAGAGTTCCTCTGTGGAGATAGGAGAACTTTCCAGAAGGACAACCAACCCTGCAGCACTCCACCAATCAGGCCTTTATGGTAGAGTGGCCAGACGGAAGCCACTCTTCAGTAAAAGGCACATGACAGCACAATGGAGTTTGCCAAAAGGCACCTAAAGCACTCTCAGACCATGAGAAACAAGATTCTCTGAACTGATGAAACAAAGATTGAACTCTTTGGCCTGAATGCCAAACGTCACGTCTGGAGGAAACCTGGCACCATCCCTACGGATAGTAGTATGGTGGTGAGAGCATCATGCTATGGGGATGTTTTTCAGGGACTGGGAGACTAGTCAGGATTGAGGGAAAGATTAACAGAGCAAGGAACAAAGATCCTTGATGAAAACTTGCTCCAGAGCGTTCAGGGCCTTGAGTAGCCCAGCCAGAGCCCAGACTTGAACCCAATCTAAGATTTCTGGAGAGACCTGAAAATAGCTGAGCAGCAACGCTCCCCATCCAACCTGACAGAGCTAGAGAGGATCTGCAGAGATGAATGGGAGAAACTCCGCAAATACAGGTGTGCCAAGCTTGTAATGTCATACCCAAGAAGACTTGAGGCTGTAATTGCTGTCAAAGGTGCTTCAACAAAGTACTGAGTAAAGGGTCTTGAATACTTATGTAAATTTGACATTTTATTTTTAATACATTTGCAAATAAAAAAAAACTGTTTTTGCTTTGTCATTATGGGGTATTAATGTAGATTAAATGTAAAGAGATCTGAATACTTTCCAAATGCTCTGTATGCTTCAGAACCAAAAAGTTGCGCGTCTTGATTGTTGACCAATGACTAGTCACCGGCATTGGCGCGCAAAGGTGAATGCGCATATCCTGATTAGTGACTAGAAATAACTTGTTTCATTTCCTCCAGTTTTTCCTGGCAAACAGAGCAGGCCTATGTTAATCACCCATATTAAATACAGTTCATCAATCTACTACAGAAAAGTACTGTACAGATGAAATACCTGATATATTGATTTAACTTTTAGTTTTTTGTTTAATATTCAATTTCATTTGTAAAGAGCACCTATTTAATTTCATAATTGAAGTCAAAGACAATTTTTTCCTTGATGTTAAAACAAGACTATTGCTTTCACCTATGTGTATGTTTCACTTTGACATTAAATGTGATGTTGTACCTTTACTTTTTTATTAAAACAGTATGTGATTGTATATTTTATTTGGCGATTTGATTGATAATTTTCACATTTCAGATGAGCCTAGTTTGGGTGCCTAGTGACTCACAAGTTTTGTACCACTCCTTTTTGGGGCGTTGTGGGTCAAAATGTCAGCAGGACCACTGGGATACATGATAATGGTAACACATGGAGTTGGTTTGGATATAGTAATGGACATAGTAATGGACATAGTAATGGATATAGTAATGGATATAACGGGTTGCCTGTTTTGAGCCCGTTTGTTTATTGTTCGTGTGGGTATTTTTGCCTTTGCCTTAGGACATTTTTGGTTTCGGCTGGTACTTATTAAATATCTTTTCACACGCAACTTACCTCCTAAATGGAGTCAGCAGGAGCAACAACACCAAACAGAGGAGTCGAGGAACACGTCCGAGAGCACTCGGTCATGTTACAACATCTTGGGGCCACTATGGATCACGTTGTCCAAACTCTGGACCACTGGGAGAGACAGGAGGTCTCCCCAGTGCCTCAACCACCCCAACCAGGTGTGTCTCCACCTAGCCCGCCGGAATCCGAACCCAGTGGGATTCATCTCTCCCTTCCCAGGCAGTATGATGGGACAGCAGCACGGTGCCAGGGGTTTTTACTACTACTGGACCTTTACCTGGCCACCGTGCATCCAGCTCCCTCAGGAAGGGAGAGAGTGTCCGCTCTTGTCTCCTGTCCCACTGGGAGAGTGGGCCAATTTTTCACCTTTCATTCAGTACTTAAATTGAACCTAACTTTGTCTGGATAATATATATTTTGGACCTCTTTTCAACTTAATTTAGCTTACTGGAACTATTCTAGTTTTGCCGGTGCATTTTTTTGGTCTTGCCTAGTGTGGCAGAACGGCAAGGACCGGCCCTGATCTCAGCTATAGCTATACCAGGAAGTGCAGACAGGCCACTCAAAATGGAACGCGGAAGTGGTTGAGCTGTGGTCTGTCTAAAAAGAACCCCACATCTAAACTCTATGTGTCTTAATGCAGTTGGTAGAAGGACATTCTCTATGTGTCTTAATGCAGTTGGTAGAAGTACATTCTCTATGTGTCTTAATGCAGTTGGTAGAAGTACATTCTCTATGTGTCTTAATGCAGTTGGTAGAAGGACATTCTCTATGTGTCTTAATGCAGTTGGTAGAAGGACATTCTCTATGTGTCTTAATGCAGTTGGTAGAAGGACATTCTCTATGTGTCTTAATGCAGTTGGTAGAAGGACATTCTCTATGTGTCTTAATGCAGTTGGTAGAAGTACATTCTCTATGTGTCTTAATGCAGTTGGTAGAAGTACATTCTCTATGTGTCTTAATGCAGTTGGTAGAAGTACATTCTCTATGTGTCTTAATGCAGTTGGTAGAAGTACATTCTCTATGTGTCTTAATGCAGTTGGTAGAAGGACATTCTCTATGTGTCTTAATGCAGTTGGTAGAAGTACATTCTCTATGTGTCTTAATGCAGTTGGTAGAAGGACATTCTCTATGTGTCTTAATGCAGTTGGTAGAAGTACATTCTCTATGTGTCTTAATGCAGTTGGTAGAAGTACATTCTCTATGTGTCTTAATGCAGTTGGTAGAAGTACATTCTACATTCAGAACTTTCACATGTATTGGAGATTCATGCTAAATATACACAAACAATGGTGCACTTTAGCACACAGAGCAAGAGGTTTTGAATGTAGCATTGCTGCACAGTGAAAGTCAGGTATTAGCTTCCGATTATTACTTGTTAAGACCCTGATCTAGATAGATATCCAACCACTGAACACATTTTAGTGGACCAAGTTAAGAGTAAAAACTTGACTAATCACTAATCAGGTGTGTCCTTTCTCTGACGGGAACATGAGGGGACCAACTCAGCCGACTCCTCTTTAAATGCTAGTCCTCCAGGTGACGCCCACCCAGACAGTTTAGAAGGACTTGACAATATCAGAGTTGCTCGATTCCAAACTCAGTTTTACTAGTTAAACTTAACAAAGTTATTTGCATTTTGAATGGTCTGAAAAAAAGTATAGCATATCCTGCTTTAACCACAGCCCTTTATCACTCTCTAATACATGATTGATCCATTGTCAACATTAGAAATGACTGTGGAAAAATACCTAAAGTAAATCTGATTTATCAACCTTATTATATGCACCTCTTGCACACTTTGAGTGACAGCATCGGGATACATTTTCTAAAACAATTCCGTATACTTTATTGGTGAATTTAGGCCCCACAGCCCTGTCACCATTAAAGGGATAACAGCCCTCCCATCAGTCCCATCCCCTGGATATCGTACCGTACTTACATATGGCCATTAGCCCAGTACATAGCAGCAGGATCTTCAGTTCATAGAGACCTGCCATGTCCAGGAGCGACGATCACCAGAGACCATACGTCCTAAAGGTAAAGCCAAAAGAAACTCTTACAATTTATCCGTTTTATTTTCAACAAACAAAACAAACAAAAAAAGTTGAAATTATGTATATTTGTCTTTACATATGTACAATGATCTTATCAGCGGACACAGCTTCCTGAATGTGTTCCCCTAACCCTAAACCTCGCCTCTGGTCCCTCAGCGCTACGCGACAAGTGATGTCATAGCTAGCTGAGACCAGGTACTTTACCTTATTTTACAGGAAGTCCCATTTCATCTTTTTTTTTTTTTTTTTATTTCACCTTTATTTAACCAGGTAGGCAAGTTGAGAACAAGTTCTCATTTACAACTGCGACCTGGCCAAGATAAAGCAAAACAGTTCAACACATGCAACAACACAGAGTTACACATGGAGTAAAACAAACATACATTCAATAATACAGTAGAAGGAAAAAAAATATCTATTTACAATGTGTGCAAATGAGGTAAGATAAGGAACATAAGGCAATAAATAGGCCCTGGTGGCGAAGTAATTACAGTATAGCAATTTAACACTGGAATGGTAGATGTGCAGTAGATGAATGTGCAAAGTAAAAATACTGGGGTGCAAAGGAGCAAGATAAATAAATGAATACGGTAGGGGAAGAGGTAGTTGGTTGGGCTATTAACAGATGGGCTATGTACAGGTGCAGTGATCTGTGAGCTGCTCTGACAGCTGGTGCTTAAAGCTAGTGAGGGAGATAAGTGTCTCCAGTTTCAGTGATTTTTGTAGTTCGTTCCAGTCATTGGCAGCAGAGAACTGGAAGGAAAGACAGCCAAAAGAGGAATTGGCTTTGGGGGTGACCAGTGAGATATACTTGCTGGAGCGAGTACTACGGGTGGGTGCTGCTATGGTTACCAGCGAGATGAGATAAGGTGGGGCTTTACCTAGCAGGGACATGTAGATGACCTGGCGCCAGTGGGTCTGGCGACGAGTATGTAGCGAGGGCCAGCCGACTAGAGCGTACTGGTCGCAGTGGTGGGTGGTATAAGGGGCTTTGGTGACAAAGTGGATGGCACTGTGATAGACTGCATTCAGTTTGCTGAGTAGAGTATTGGAAGCTGTTTTGCAGATGACATCGCCGAAGTCGAGGATCGGTAGGATGGTCAGTTTTACTAGTGCAAGTTCGGCAGCATGAGTGAAGGAGGCTTTGTTGCGAAATAGAAAGCCGATTCTAGATTTAATTTTTGATTGGATATGTTTAATGTGAGTCTGGAAGGAGAGTTTACAGTCTAGCCAGACACCTAGGTATTTGTAGTTGTCCACATATTCTAGGTCAGAGCCGTCCAGGGTAGTGATGCTAGTCGGACGGGCGGGTGCAGGCAGCGAACGGTTGAAAAGCATGCATTTGGTTTTACAAGCGTTTAAGAGCAGGTGGAGGCCACGGAAGGAGTGTTGTATGGCATTGAAGCTCGTTTGGAGGTTAGTTAACACAGTGTCCAAAGAAGGGCCAGAAGTATACATAATGGTGTCGTCTGCATAGAGGTGGATCAGAGAATCACCAGCAGCAAGAGCGACATCATTGATGTATACAGAGAAGAGAGTCGGCCCAAGAATTGAACCCTGTGGTCCCCCATAGAGACTGCCAGAGGCCCGGACAACAGGCCCTCCGATTTAACACACTGAACTCTGTCGGCAAAGTAGTTGGTGAACCAGGCGAGGCAATCATTAGAGAAACCAAGGCTGTTTTAGTCTGCCGATAAGGATGTGGTGATTGACAGAGTCGAAAGCCTTGGCCAGGTCAATGAATACAGCTGCACAGTAATGTCTCTTATCGATGGCGGTTATGATATCGTTTAGTACCTTGAGCGTGGCTGAGGTGCACCCGTGACCAGCTCGGAAACCGGATTGCACAGCGGAGAAGGTACGGTGGGATTCGAAGTGGTCAATGATCTGTTTATTAACTAGGCTTTCGAAGACTTTAGAGAGGCAGGGCAGGATGGATATAGGTCTATGGCAATTTGGGTCTAGGGTGTCACCCCCATTGAATAGAGGGATGACCGCGGCAGCTTTCCAATCTTTAGTGATCTCGGACGACTCCATAGAGAGGTTGAGCAGACTGGTAAAAGGACTTGCAACAATGGCAGCAGATAGTTTTAAAAAGAGAGGGTCCAGATTATCTAGTCCAGCTGATTTGTATGGGTCCAGATTTTGCAGCTCTTTCCGAACATCTGCTATCTGGATTTGGGTGTAGGAGAAGCTGGGAAGGCTTGGACAAGTAGCTGCGGGGGGGCTGTTGGCGTGGTTGGGGTAGCCAGGAGGAAAGCATGGCCAGCCAAAGAGAAATGCTTGTTGAAATTTTCGATTATCATGGATTTATCGGTGGTATTTCTGTTTGAAAAAGCTAGCCTTTGCTTTGCTGGCTGACTTGCGTGTAATGGTTCCTGACTTCCCTGAACAGTTGCATATCGCGGGGACTATTCGATGCAATAGCAGTCCGCCACAGGATGTTCTTGTGCTGGTCAAGGGCAGACAGGTCTGGAGTGAACCAAGGCCTGTATCTGTTCTTAGTTCTACATTTTTTGAAATGGGCATGCTTATTTAAGATGGTGAGGAAGTTGCTTTTAAAGAACGACCAGGCATCCTTGACTGACGGAATGAGGTCAATATCCTGCCAGGATACCCGGGCCAGGTCGATTAGAAAGGCCTGCTTGCAGAAGTGTTTAAGGGAGCGTTTGATAGTGATAAGGGGTGGTCGTTTGACCGAAGGCCCATAGCGGATGCAGGCAATAAGGCAGTGGTCGCTGAGATCCTGATTGAAAACAGCAGAGGTGTATTTGGAGGGCAAGTTGGTCAGGATAATATCTATGAGGGTGCCCATGTTTACAGATTTAGAATTGGACCTGGTGGGTTCCTTGATGATTTGTGTGAGATTGAGGGCATCTAGCTTAGATTGTAGGACTGCCGGGGTGATAAGCATATCCCAGTTTAGGTCACCTAACATGACGAACTCGTAAGATAGATGGAGGGCAATCAACTCACATATGGTCTCCAGGGCACAGCTGGGTGCAGAGGGTGGTCTATAGCAAGCGGCAACAGTGAGAGACTTATTTCTGGAGAGATACATTTTTTGAATTAGAAGTTCGAACTGTTTGGGCATAGACCTGGAAAGTATAACAGAACTTTGCAGGCTATCTGCAATAGATTGCAACTCCTCCCCCTTTGGCAGTTCTATCTTGGCGGAAAATGTTGTAGTTGGATATAGTGGCCTTCCTAAGCCAGGATTCGAACACGGCCAGGACATCAGGGTTGGGGGAGTGTGCTAAAGCAGTGAGTAAAAAAAACTTAGGGAGGAGGCTTCTGATGTTAACATGCATGAAACCAAGTATTTTTACGGTTACAGAAGTCAACAAATGAGAGTGCTTGGGGACACACAGGGCCTGGGTTTACCTCCACATCACCCGAGGAACAGAGGAGGAGTAGGATGAGGGTACGGCTAAAGGCTATCAGAACAGGACGTCTAGTGCATTGGGAACAGAGAATAAAAGGAGCAGATTTCTGGGTGTGGTAGAATAGATTCAGGGTATAATGTGCAGACAGGGGTATGGTGGAGTGAGAGTGCAACCAGTCAGGATGCTCTCGATGGTGCAGCTGTAGAACCTTTTGAGGATCTGAGGACCCATGTCAAATCTTTTCAGTCTCCTGAGGGGGAAAGACAACTGTCTTGGTGTGCTTGGACCATGTTAGTTTGTTGGTGATGTGGACACCAAGGAACTTGAAGCTCTCAACCTGCTCCACGCAGCCCTGTCGATGAGAATGGGGGCCTGCTCAGTCCTCTTTTTCCTGTAGTCCACAATCATCTCCTTTGTCTTGATCACATTGAGGGAGAGGTTGTTGTCCTGGCACCACACTGCCAGGTCTCTGACCTCCCTATAGGCAGTCTCGTTGTTGTCGGTGATCAGGCCTACCACTGTTGTGTCATAGGCAAACTTAATGATGGTGTTGGAGTCGTGCCTGGCCATGCAGTCATGAGTGAACAGGGAGTACAGAAGGGGACTGAGCACGCAACCCTTGGGGGCCCCTGTGTTGAGGATCAACGTGGCGGATGTGTTGTTACCTACCCTTACCACCTGCACGCAACCCTGGGGGGCCCCTGTGTTGAGGATCAACGTGGCGTATGTGTTGTTACCTACCCTTACCACCTGGGGGCGACACGTCAGGAAGTCCAGGATCCAGTTGCAGAGGGAGGTGTTTAGTCCCAGGGTCCATAGCTTTTTGATGAGCTTTGAGGGCACTATAGTGTTGAACGTTGAGCTGTAGTCAATGAATAGCATTCTCACATAGGTGTTCCTTTTGTCCAGGTGGGAAAGGGCAGTGTGGAGTGCAATAGAGATTGCATGATCTGTGGATCTGTTGGTGCGGTATGCAAATTGGAGTGGGTCTAGGGTTTCTGGTATAATGGTATAATGGTGTTGTGAGCCATGACCAGCCTTTCAAAGCACTTCATGGCTACAGACGTGAGTACTACGGGCCGGTAGTCATTTAGGCAGGTTACCTTAGTGTTCTTGGGTACAGGCACTATGGTGGTCTATTTAAAACATGTTGGTATTACAGACTCGGAGAGGGAGAGGTTGAAAATGTCAGTGAAGACACTTGCCAGTTGGTCAGTGCATGCTCGCAGTACACATCCTGGTAATCCATCTGGCCCTGCGGCCTTGTGAATGTTGACCACATCGGCTGCGGAGAGCGTGATCACACAGTCTTCCGGAACAGCTGGTGCTCTCATGCATTTTTCTCATGTGTTATTTGCCTCGAAGCGAGCATAGAAGTAGTTTAGCTTGTCTTGTCACCTCATGTCACAGGGCAGCTATCAGCTGTGCTTCCCTTTGTTGTCTGTAATGGTTTGCAAGCCCTGCCACATCCGTCAGAACCGGTGTAGTACAATTCGATCTTAATCCTGTATTGATGCATTGCTTATTTGATGGTTCGTCGGAGGGCATAGCGGGATTTCTTATAAGCTTCCGGGTTGGAGTCCTGTTCCTTGATAGCAGCAGGTCTAGCCTTTAGCTCAGTGCGGATGTTGCCATGGCTTCTGATTGGGGTATGTATGTACGGTCACTGTGGGAACGACGTCATCAATGCACTTATTGATGATGCCATTGACTGATATGGTGTACTGCTCAATGCCTTTAGAGGAATCCCGGAACATATTCCAGTCTTTGGTAGCAAAACAGTCCTGTAGCTTAGCATCTGGTTCATCTCACCACTTTTTTATTGATCTAGTCACTGGTGCTTCCTGCTTTAATTTTTGCTTGTTACCAGGATATAGGAGGATAGAAATATGCTTATATTTGCCAAATGGAGTGCGATGGAGAGCTTTATATGCGTATCTGTGTGTGGAGTAGGGCTTCAGACTTTAATCAACGACATACTGTAGGCTGCTAGCACCAGACATGTTCATCACTTTACTGTGATAACTACGGTGTGTTACACTGGAGGTCTAGAGACCAGGCTAAAACCTGTGTAAATGTCTAAAGATCATGGGTGGTAGTTTCACACAGGGATGCCTGAGTCTGTGGGTGGTAGTTTCACAGGGCTGCTTGAGTCTGTGGGTGGTAGTTTCACAGGGCTGCTTGAGTCTGTGGGTGGTAGTTTCACATTGCTGCCTGAGGCTGTGGGTGGTAGATACACTGGGCAGACTGAGTCAGTGGGTGGTAGTTGCACAGGGCTGCCTGAGTCTGTGGGTGGTAGTTACACAGGGCTGCCTGAGTCTGTGGGTGGTAAAATCACACGGCTGCCTGAGTCTGTGGGTGTTGGTTACACAGGGCTGCCTTAGTCTGTGGGTGGTAGTTTCACACAGGGATGCCTGAGTCTGTGGGTGTTGGTTACATAGGGCTGCCTGAGTCTGTGGGTGGTAGTTACACAGGGCTGCTTGAGTCTGTGGATGGTAAATTCACATGGCTGTCTGAGTCTGTGGGTGTTGGTTACACAGGGCTGCCTGAGTCTATGGGTGGTAGTTACACACGGCTGCCTTAGTCTGTGGGTGGTAGTTTCACACAGGGATGCCTGAGTTTGTGGATGGTAGTTACAAACGGCTGCCTGAGTCTGTGGGTGGTTGTTACACAGGGCTGCCTGAGCCTGTGGGTGGAAGTTACACAGGGCTGCCTGAGTCTGTGGGTGGTAAATTCACATGGCTGCCAGAGTCTTTGGGTGGTAGTTTCACACAGGGATGCCTGAGTCTGTGGGTGGCAGTTACACACGGCTGCCTGAGTCTGTGGGTGGTAGTTACACAGGGCTGCCTGAGTCTGTGGGTGGTAGTTACACAGGGCTGCCTGAATCTGTGGGTGTTGGTTATACAGGGCTGCCTGAGTCTGTGGGTGGTAGTTACACACCGCTGCCTGAGTCTGTGGGTGGTAGTTTCACACAGGGATGCCTGAGTCTGTGGGTGTTGGTTACATAGGGCTGCCTGAGTCTGTGGGTGGTAGTTACACAGGGCTGCCTGAGTCTGTGGATGGTAAATTCACATGGCTGCCTGAGTCTGTGGGTGTTGGTTACACAGGGCTGCCTGAGACTGTGGGTGGTAGTTACACACGTCTGCCTGAGTCTGTGGGTGGTAGTTACACAGGGCTGCCTGAGTCTGTGGGTGGTAGTTACACAGGGCTGCCTGGGTCTGTGGGTGGTAGTTACACAGGGATGCCTGAGTCTGTAGGTCGTAGTTTCACAGGGCTGCCTGAGTCTGTGGGTGGTAGTTACACAGGGCTGCCTGAGTCTGTGGGTGGTAGTTACACAGGGCTGCCTGAGTCTGTGGGTGTTGGTTATACAGGGCTGCCTGATTCTGTGGGTGGTAGTTACACACCGCTGCCTTAGTCTGTGGGCTGTAGTTTCACACAGGGATGCCTGAGTCTGTGGATGGTATTTATACACGGCTGCCTGAGTCTGTGGGTGGTAGTTACACAGGGCTGCCTGAGTCTTTGGGTGGTAGTTACACAGGGCTGCCTGAGTCTGTGGATGGTAGTTACACACGGCTGCCTGAGTCTGTGGGTGTTGGTTACACAGGGCTACTTGAGTCTGTGGGTGGTAGTTACACACGGCTGCCTTAGTCTGTGGGTGGTAGTTACACATGGCTGCCTGAGTCTGTGGGTGGTAGTTACACATGGCTGCCTACGTCTGTGGGGGGTAGTTTCACACAGGGATGCCGGAGGCTGGTTGTTACACAGGGCTGCCTGAGTCTGTGGGTGGTAGTTTCACATGGCTGCCTGAGTCTGTGGGTGGTAGTTACACAGGGCTGCCTGAGTCTGTGGGTGGTAACCGCACATGGCTGCCTGAGTCTGTGGGTGTTGGTTACACAGGGCTGCCTGAGTCTGTGTGTGGTAGTTACACAGGGCTGCCAGGGTCTGTGGGTGGTAACCGCACATGGCTGCTTGAGTCTGTGGGTGACAGTTTCACACAGGGATGCCTGAGTCTGTGGATGGCAGTTTCACATCACTGCCTGAGTCTGTGTGTGGTTGTTACACAGGGCTGCCTGCGTCTGTGGGGGGTAGTTTCACACAGGGATGCCGGAGACTGTGGGTGGTTGCTACACAGGGGTGCCTGAGTCTGTGGGTGGTAGTTACACACGGCTGCCTGGGTCTGTGGGTTGTAACCGCACATGGCTGCCTGAGTCTGTGGGTGTTGGTTACACAGGGCTGCCTGAGTCTGTGGGTGGTAGTTTCACACGGCTGCCTGAGTCTGTGGGTGGAAGTTACACACAGGGATGCCTGGGGCTGTGGGGGGTAGTTACACACGGCTGCCTGAGTCTGTGGGTGGTAGTTACACAGGGCTGCCTGAGTCTGTGGGTGGTAGTTACACAGGGCTGCCTAAGTCTTTGGGTGGTAAATTCACATGGCTGCCAGAGTCTGTGGGTGGTAGTTACACACAGGGATGCCTGAGTCTGTGGATGGTAGTTACACACGGCTGCCTGAATCTGTGGGTGTTGGTTATACAGGGCTACCTGAGTCTGTGGGTGTTGGTTACATAGGGCTGCCTGAGTCTGTGGGTGGTAGTTACACAGGGCTGCTTTAGTCTGTGGATGGAATATTCACATGGCTGCCTGAGTCTGTGGGTGTTGGTTACACAGGGCTGCCTGAGTCTGTGGGTGGTAGTTACACACGGCTGCCTTAGTCTGTGGGTGGTAGTTTCACACAGGGATGCCTGAGTTTGTGGATAGTAGTTACACACGGCTGCCTGAGTCTGTGGGTGGTTGTTACACAGGGCTGCCTGAGTCTGTGGGTGGAAGTTACACAGGGCTGCCTGAGTCTGTGGGTGGAAGTTACACAGGGCTGCCTGAGTCTGTGGGTGGAAGTTACACAGGGCTGCCTGAGTCTGTGGGTGGTAGTTTCACACAGGGATGCCTGAGTCTGTGGATGGTAGTTACACACGGCTGCCTGAGTCTGTGGGTGGTAGTTACACAGGGCTGCCTGAGTCTGTGGGTGGTAGTTACACATGGCTGCCTGAGTCTTTGGGTGGTATTTACACAGGAATGCCTGAGTCTGTGGGTGGTAGTTACACAGGGCTGCCTGAGTCTGTGGCTGGTAGTTTCACAGGGCTGCCTGAGTCTTTGGGTGGTATTTACACAGGGCTGCCTGAGTCTGTGGGTGGTAGTTACACAGGGCTGCCTGGAGTCTGTGCGTGGTAGTTTCACATGGCTGCCTGAGTCTGTGGGTGGTAGTTTCACACTGCTGCCTGAGTCTGTGGGTCGTAGTTTCACATGGCTGCCTGAGTCTATGAGTGGTATTTACACAGGGCTGCCTGAGTCTGTGGCTGGTAGTTTCACAGGGCTGCTTGAGTCTGTGGGTGGTAGTTTCACATTGCTGCCTGAGGCTGTGGGTGGTAGATACACTGGGCAGACTGAGTCAGTGGGTGGTAGTTGCACAGAGCTGCCTGAGTCTGTGGGTGGTAGTTACACAGGGCTGCCTGAGTCTGTGGGTGGTAAAATCACACGGCTGCCTGAGTCTGTGGGTGTTGGTTACACAGGGCTGCCTTAGTCTGTGGGTGGTAGTTTCACACAGGGATGCCTGAGTCTGTGGGTGTTGGTTACATAGGGCTGCCTGAGTCTGTGGGTGGTAGTTACACAGGGCTGCTTGAGTCTGTGGATGGTAAATTCACATGGCTGTCTGAGTCTGTGGGTGTTGGTTACACAGGGCTGCCTGAGTCTATGGGTGGTAGTTACACACGGCTGCCTTAGTCTGTGGGTGGTAGTTTCACACAGGGATGCCTGAGTTTGTGGATGGTAGTTACAAACGGCTGCCTGAGTTTGTGGGTGGTTGTTACACAGGGCTGCCTGAGCCTGTGGGTGGAAGTTACACAGGGCTGCCTGAGTCTGTGGGTGGTAAATTCACATGGCTGCCAGAGTCTTTGGGTGGTAGTTTCACACAGGGATGCCTGAGTCTGTGGGTGGTAGTTACACACGGCTGCCTGAGTCTGTGGGTGGTAGTTACACAGGGCTGCCTGAGTCTGTGGGTGGTAGTTAGACAGGGCTGCCTGAATCTGTGGGTGTTGATTATACAGGGCTGCCTGAGTCTGTGGGTGGTAGTTACACACCGCTGCCTGAGTCTGTGGGTGGTAGTTTCACACAGGGATGCCTGAGTCTGTGGGTGTTGGTTACATAGGGCTGCCTGAGTCTGTGGGTGGTAGTTTTCACAGGGCTGCCTGAGTCTGTGGATGGTAAATTCACATGGCTGCCTGAGTCTGTGGGTGTTGGTTACACAGGGCTGCCTGAGACTGTGGGTGGTAGTTACACACGGCTGCCTGAGTCTGTGGGTGGTAGTTACACAGGGCTGCCTGAGTCTGTGGGTGGTAGTTACACAGGGCTGCCTGGGTCTGTGGGTGGTAGTTACACAGGGATGCCTGAGTCTGTAGAGTCGTAGTTTCACAGGGCTGCCTGAGTTTGTGGGTGGTAGTTACACAGGGCTGCCTGAGTCTGTGGGTGGTAGTTACACAGGGCTGCCTGAGTCTGTGGGTGTTGGTTATACAGGGCTGCCTGATTCTGTGGGTGGTAGTTACACACCGCTGCCTTAGTCTGTGGGCTGTAGTTTCACACAGGGATGCCTGAGTCTGTGGATGGTATTTATACACGGCTGCCTGAGTCTGTGGGTGGTAGTTACACAGGGCTGCCTGAGTCTTTGGGTGGTAGTTACACAGGGCTGCCTGAGTCTGTGGATGGTAGTTACACACGGCTGCCTGAGTCTGTGGGTGTTGGTTACACAGGGCTACTTGAGTCTGTGGGTGGTAGTTACACACGGCTGCCTTAGTCTGTGGGTGGTAGTTACACATGGCTGCCTGAGTCTGTGGGTGGTAGTTACACACATGGCTGCCTACGTCTGTTGGGGGTAGTTTCACACAGGGATGCCGGAGGCTGGTTGTTACACAGGGCTGCCTGAGTCTGTGGGTGGTAGTTTCACATGGCTGCCTGAGTCTGTGGGTGGTAGTTACACAGGGCTGCCTGAGTCTGTGGGTGGTAACCGCACATGGCTGCCTGAGTCTGTGGGTGTTGGTTACACAGGGCTGCCTGAGTCTGTGGGTGGTAGTTACACAGGGCTGCCAGGGTCTGTGGGTGGTAACCGCACATGGCTGCTTGAGTCTGTGGGTGGCAGTTTCACACAGGGATGCCTGAGTCTTTGGATGGCAGTTTCACATCACTGCCTGAGTCTGTGTGTGGTTGTTACACAGGGCTGCCTGCGTCTATGGGGGGTAGTTTCACACAGGGATGCCGGAGGCTGTGGGTGGTTGCTACACAGGGGTGCCTGAGTCTGTGGGTGGTAGTTACACACGGCTGCCTGGGTCTGTGGGTTGTAACCGCACATGGCTGCCTGAGTCTGTGGGTGTTGGTTACACAGGGCTGCCTGAGTCTGTGGGTGGTAGTTTCACACGGCTGCCTGAGTCTGTGGGTGGAAGTTACACACAGGGATGCCTGGGGCTGTGGGGGGTAGTTACACACGGCTGCCTGAGTCTGTGGGTGGTAGTTACACAGGGCTGCCTGAGTCTGTGGGTGGTAGTTACACAGGGCTGCCTAAGTCTTTGGGTGGTAAATTCACATGGCTGCCAGAGTCTGTGGGTGGTAGTTACACACAGGGATGCCTGAGTCTGTGGATGGTAGTTACACACGGCTGCCTGAATCTGTGGGTGTTGGTTATACAGGGCTACCTGAGTCTGTGGGTGTTGGTTACATAGGGCTGCCTGAGTCTGTGGGTGGTAGTTACACAGGGCTGCTTTAGTCTGTGGATGGAATATTCACATGGCTGCCTGAGTCTGTGGGTGTTGGTTACACAGGGCTGCCTGAGTCTGTGGGTGGTAGTTACACACGGCTGCCTTAGTCTGTGGGTGGTAGTTTCACACAGGGATGCCTGAGTTTGTGGATAGTAGTTACACACGGCTGCCTGAGTCTGTGGGTGGTTGTTACACAGGGCTGCCTGAGTCTGTGGGTGGAAGTTACACAGGGCTGCCTGAGTCTGTGGGTGGTAGTTACACAGGGCTGCCTGAGTCTGTGGGTGGAAGTTACACATGGCTGCCTGAGTCTGTGGGTGGTAGTTTCACACAGGGATGCCTGAGTCTGTGGATGGTAGTTACACACGGCTGCCTGAGTCTGTGGGTGGTAGTTACACAGGGCTGCCTGAGTCTGTGGGTGGTAGTTACACATGGCTGCCTGAGTCTTTGGGTGGTATTTACACAGGAATGCCTGAGTCTGTGGGTGGTAGTTACACAGGGCTGCCTGAGTCTGTGGCTGGTAGTTTCACAGGGCTGCCTGAGTCTTTGGGTGGTATTTACACAGGGCTGCCTGAGTCTGTGGGTGGTAGTTACACAGGGCTGCCTGAGTCTGTGCGTGGTAGTTTCACATGGCTGCCTGAGTCTGTGGGTGGTAGTTTCACACTGCTGCCTGAGTCTGTGGGTCGTAGTTTCACATGGCTGCCTGAGTCTATGAGTGGTATTTACACATGGCTGCCTGAGTCTGTGGCTGGTAGTTTCACAGGGCTGCCTGAGTCTGTGGGTGGTAGTTTCACATGGCTGCCTGAGTCTGTGGGTGGTATTTACACAGGGCTGCCTGAGTCTGTGGGTGGTAGTTTCACATGGCTACCTGAGTCTGTGGGTGGTAGTTACACAGGGCTGTCTGAGTCTGTGGGTGGTAGTTTCACATGGCTGCCTGAGTCTGTGGGTGGTAGTTACACAGGGCTGACTGAGTCTGTGGGTGGTAGTTTCACATGGCTGCCTGAGTCTGTGGGTGGTATTTACACAGGGCTGACTGAGTCTGTGGGTGGTAGTTTCACAGGGCTGCCTGAGTCTGTGGGTGGTAGTTTCACATGGCTGCCTGCGTCTGTGGGTGGAAGTTACACAGGGCTGCCTGAATCTGTGGATGGTAGTTTCACAGGGCTGCCTGAGTCTATGGGTGGTAGTTTCACATGGCGGCCTGAGTCTGTGGGTGGTAGTTTCACACTGCTGCCTGAGTCTGTGGGTCATCGTTTCACATGGCTGCCTGAGTCTTTGAGTGGTATTTACACAGGGCTGCCTGAGTCTGTGGCTGGTAGTTTCACAGGGCTGCCTGAGTCTGTGGGTGGTAGTTTCACATGGCTGCCTGAGTCTGTGGGTGGTAATTCCACAGGGCTGCCTGAGTCTGTGGGTGGTAGTTTCACAGGGCTGCCTGAGTCTTTGGGAGTGTTGAAACCACAGAAGCTCTCTGAAGGCTATAGTGTCATTACTCAAACAGAGTTACGATGACACCGACATTATTAATAACTCACAAGGGTTTGTATTGTCTTCTTTACATATCTGCATGATCTCTGACAGGCATGCCTGGCAATACATTCAGACGTACAGTACATTTCCGAGAAATTAAGAAAAGTGTGGCGGAAGGAGGGACATCACACTCACCCTCACTCTCACTTCCCTATTCTCTCTCCCTGCTCAGAACTCTGGGTAAGAGCTTGTCAGCCTCTGATAGGTTACAGACTGACGTACAGCATGTTTCAGGAACATTTTAACTACTGTGCTCTTTAAATTAATAATGTGGAATATTTTCACTGTTTGTTAATGTTGTGAGAAGCCAGAGGCAACGTTCACACATACATATGTGGATAATATTTACCTAAAACAATTAACCAGGAACCTTTCTGTGTTGAGGTTAGGTTTCCCAGTGTCATGTTAGAATGTCCCTCCTGGCCAGTTCTTCTGGGGTGGCCAGAAGAAGGTCAGATTTGCCTTCACTCTTTAACAGTCAAAGTTAGGATTGGAAGGGTAGGCTGTTGCTAGATCTGTGCCTATAAGCCAGAGGTGTCAAACTCATTCCATGGAGGGCCTAGTGTCTGCTGGTTTGTTTTTTCCTATCAATTAAGCCCTAGACAGCAAACCGCTCGCCCACACGCCTAATACACGCCACCAGTCTGCGTGGCAGTTATGATTTTCATACGCACATATTCATGGAACAGTTTAATTAAATTTTTCATAGTCTTTGTATCTCAAAATCATTGTTTGTTGATCTAAATGAAAATTGTACAAATCTAAAAATAACTTTTATTGCCAACATTGTAAAAATAGCCTACATAAAGCCAACACATAAAAACTTTACAGCCTGCAGGTAGAAAATATCCTGATAAAAATAAATGTTATGAATCACATTGGCTAAACATGGTCTTTCTGCAAAGAACATGAGACTATCAACTGGATTGCCCAGAAACTTGAGCTAGCAAACTTGTAATATTGTATAAAATATTCTGGGCCCTCAGAGTTTCCCGTGCCAATGAGCTCGGGGCAGACACAGCAGTAGGCTATTTGTGCAAGGAATAAGAATTAATCATGTATTTTATGACATTTCCACTCGACCAGAGCATTACATTTTTCCCTTTCATGCCAAATGGTTATCGAAAGGGAGAGAGCTAGAAATATTGTTCAAATACCTTAAGGAACTATTGTCATTCCCAATTGATTATAAAAACAGACTTTATTTACTGTTTGAGGTGACGAAAAATGACATTTGTTTTCTCCACAGCTCATTAGTGGTGGTGTTAAGACAATCAGAAAAATGAATCAGACTTCCCCAAATGGGCACATTTATGGGCCTACTGTACATTTGTGCTGAGGCCAGGTAGACTAGTTCTACTTCTATATGCGTAACCAGGTACAGTGGCTTGCGAAAGTATTCACCCCCCTTGGGGGTTTGTATCATTTAATTTACACAACATGCCTACCATGTTGAAGATGCAAAATATTTTTTATTGTGAAACAATCAAGAAATAAGACAAAAAAACTGAAAACCTGAGCGTGCATAACTATTCCTTTCAGAATAGGTGAACAGTATATATACTGAAAACATATGACAGATCATGTGACACTTAGATTTCACACAGGTGGACTTTATTTAACTAATCATGTGACTTCTGAAGGTAATTGGTTGCACCAGATCTTATTTAGGGCTTCAGTAGCAAAGGGGGTGAATACATATGCACGCATCGATATTTCTGTTTTTATACATGCTCTTTTTTTCATTTCATTTCACAAATATTGACTATTTTGTGTATGTCAATTACATGTAATACAAATAAAATGTCATTTAAATTGCAGGTTGTAATGCAACAAAATAGGAAAAATACCAAGGGGATGAATACTTTTGCAAGGCACTGTATGCGTCCTTACTCAACATCGACAGGAGCGTTTCAAACAAAAGACAATGAATAAACTGACAAAACTCGTCAATGGAATCAAATAAACAAAAACTTGTTTCTGAGTGTAGCATTGGTTGTGAGTTCTGCAAAACACATGTCCACTCTGACAATGACAACTGTAAATGACTAATAATAATAATAATATATTGAATGCATTAACCAAAATTACTGTAAACAAACAAACACTGCAGATTAGAAATGATGGGAATTAACAGTAAATCTAAACTACTACTGGTGATACATGTCAGGGTTCCCAAGCTTTTCCACTCAGAGCCCCTGGCAGCATGGGGAACATCCTGCCTCCACTGTTCACGCTATTTCTATGGGCACAAGCACTGTTCATGACACAAATTGTGGAGAGAATGGGCACAAGCACTGTTCATGCTCCAAATTGTGGAGAGATTTTTGCAGGTTTAAAGCTTAGTTCCTGCAATTCTACACATTTTGTCTAATGTGCATTCATGTGATATTTGAGTGACAACAAAACCTGAACAAAAAACATCAGTTGACATGGGCTAGCTGATCTGGACATTTCTGGCAAGTTATAAATAGCTCTCTAAGGTCTGTAATGACTAACATGACAAGTGGAACTGATGATGCAATACCCAATTTCAAAATTGCACATTGTGCATTCTACTATTACAACTTCCAAAAAGTAAGTTTAAAGCCGGGAATGAGTTCCTTAATTTTTTTTTTTTTTTTGAGGGGTGGAGGAGGCCACGTTGCCCGATCCTTAAAGCCCCCGACAGTTTGAGAATCACTGATATATGTAATGGGGAATTGATAGACACATTAAACAATGCACACAATTAAGGTATGAAACAATGAATACCCATGAAATGCAGAGAGAGAGAGAGAGCACATTCGGGAGAGAGATGTGCCACAATCCCCATATTTTTGGACTGTGGCATCCACGTGGCCTCCAAAGGATTAGTCCACTGAGACAGATGCAAATCAGACAGGTGTCTTGTGTGCCATGAAAAAATTGGGAATGTTTTCAGTACATACAGTATTCCATATTACTTCTCAATTACCAGTGGGTCGCTAGCGGGCTCATCCCGACACTACCAGGGAAAATCTAATGCGCCAATTTTAAATTCCGAAAGTTGAATTATTAAACATCCAGCAATATACAAGTGTTCCATACTCATCAAAAGCTCTGTTTCTTGGCAATATCACAGCGTTGTCAGATTTCAAAAAGGCTTTACGGCGAAAGCAGCACATTCATTTGTTTGAGGCTAGCACCTCACATATTTTCCAATAGCCATGTATCGATTAGCCATTACCTGTTGAAGAACTTCTGCTGAGGTCATCCTAAGTGTCCAACGAAGACAATCCATGGTTCTTTTGTTAGAAAAAGTAACGTCTTTTATCCATAAATCCTCCATTTGGTTTGCGCGTTATAATCAGAAACGACAGCCTCCACTCCTGTTTTGAAACGCAGCGCCAACTCGTTCAAATTATACCTATAAACTTGTCCAAAAACAATCAAACATAGTTTTAAATGTATCCTTAGGAACATATTTACGTATATTTACTATTATAAATCAGCCGGAATATAAACTGAACGCTAAAGGCGATAAATAAGGCACAGCGCCTTCTCGTCTTGTGCGCAATCTGAAGACTTTTCATAACGTGGTGTCCCCATTCCATGCTGTGTATCAATGGCTGAAATTCCTCCAAGATGGAGTAAAACACCGTCTCGTGGTTGATGACATCATAAGGAAGCGACGTGCACTGCGTTCACATGCCTATATATGGTCATTTTGGATAGGGAGGGGTTCCAAAATGAGCAATGTGTCAAAATGACTTTTTCCAGGACAGAGATTCCTCAGGGTTTTGCCTGCCAAATGCGTTCTGATTGACCCACAGACAAATGGTTAACAGTTTTGGAAAATTCAGAGTGTTTCCTATCCAATCCAAATATATGCATATCCCATTTTCTGGGCCTAAATGGGAGGCATTTTACTTTGGGCACGCCAGGCTCTCCAAAACAGTCACCTCTGCTGCTGGTAGTTGTGAGGTTTATAAGGACCCAAGACCTTATGAAAGTTGCACAGCATACCCTTAATCTGGTAATACATCACATCTAGTGATGCAGAATTTGACATTTCTGCCATCCATTGTGACATTGTGGGAGGATAACCAACCTTCCAATGGATGACAATGCATTTCTTAGCCGCTATAAATTCTAGGCTACACAGTTTCTTCTGATAAGTCTCCAGTATCAACATTTCCAAGCAACAGAAACAGGGAGATGGGAGAATCTGCTGGGTTAAAGAAAATACTCTTTGCCAGAATTCAGCCAGCCTTCACAAGATCATAACATACACAAACATGTCCCCTTTTTGTGTTTTACACCTCCAGCAGAGGAATTACATTTCTGAGTGCATGATATTCAGTTTCACTGGCATATAGTAAATACTATGGATGGTCTTACACTGCAGTCATTTATGTCTGAGATTACATCTGTATCCATTCATCATCATCAATAGGTCTTCCCAGGTCTTCTTCACATTTTTGTTTGACATGCTTTGTGTCATCTGGAAAAGCCTCTATTAACCATTGATACAGTTTGGAAATCAACTTTAAGGGTTTGTCAAACTGCCTTAAAATAGATTCACAGAGAGAATAAAGTGTTGTATCTGCCCTAGCCATAGCACCGTCAGACTGGTCTTCCCTGGCTGCCTGGCCTTGCTGGGACACCTGTCACCATCTGATCCTGCTCAGATGACGCATTAAAAATAATTACCTTGGTGTACATTTATACATTATATTACCGAAGAATATAATCAATAGTTAAAAAATTGAAATTACCATTATTCCCAGATCCCAGACTGTAGCCTACCCATCAACTCAAAATGGAACTTTGTATCAATTCACTGATTGTTATAATATACTGCAAAATTCACCTGAGCTCCGTAGACTGGTCTTCCCTGGCTGTCTGACATGATGAACATAGTGTTGTGTACTGACTGTGCACCATGACTGTGTAGCATGTAGAGTTGTTAATGCCATGTCAGAGTGCAAAGTAAGGAAATTAACAAGGGAAACTCACAGATCAATAATGTTACATTGCTATACTGACTAATAAAAACTCACATTGCGCTGTCAAAAAACCTCAGAATGTCGGTCATCAATCGTTTGGCTGCTGGTTTCATCATTTGATTAAGGTCTAGTTTGATTGAGGCAAAAATAACAGCTAAAGTTTGTGAGCTAGCAGCTAACATAAGCCAACGTTTGGCTAGCTGTAATGGTACATCAACTGGTGAAAACTAGCCAAGTTAATTTATTTATGTTGAAACGGGACGAAAAGTCTACAAAACTATTTCCATACACACAACAGCTGTTAGATGCTGCTACCTGACAGATAGCTAGAGGCTAGAGTTGAACTGCGGTAGCTACTAGCTAGTTAATTCTCTTCATAAAGAACTTCAGTTGACGGAAACATGTAATGTTACATGTCTGTTACACTACTAGCCCAGCACTGGGAAAGAATATATATATTCTTTCTTCTGTGAAGTCAAACAGTAGTTACCTTGCCAGTTACAACGATCAAATAAAGAGTAGCCAGTTCCTGCTCTGCTTGTTTTTACAACTCAGAGAAAAAGCGCATTACACACACAGACAGCAGCACCACGTCATAATGATGTCTTTTCCAGACGACGGTCAGAGTTTGGTTGATTTTGAAAACGATGTGGACACTTGCTTGTGGAACAGCTTATTCCAAAATCATGGGCATTAACATGGCATTGGTCCCTCCTTTGCTGCTATAACAGCTTCAACTCATCTGGCAAGGCTTTCTACTAGATGTTGGAACATTGCTGTGGGGACTTCTACATTTTAGCAGATGCTCTTATCCAGAGCAACTTAGAGTAGTGAGTGCATACATTTTCCTACTGGTCTCCCATGGGAATCAAACCCACAACCCAGGCGTTGCAAGCGCCATGCTCTACCAACTGAGCCACACAAGACTACTTGCTTCCATTCAGCCCAAGAACAATAGTGAGGTTGGACACTGATGTTGGGCGATTAGACCTGTTAACATTTCCCTTCACTGGAACTAAAGGGCCTAGCCCGAACCATGAAAAACAGCCCCAGAGCATTATTCCTCCCCCACCAAACTTTACAGTTGGCACTATGAATTGGGGCAGGTAACGCGTTCTCCTGGCATCCGCCAAATCCAGATTTGTCCGTCACCCAGATGGTGAAGCGTGATTCATCACTCCAGAGAACGTTTCCACTGCTCCAGTTTGGAACTCGGTAGTGAGTGTTGCATCCGAGGACAGACAATTTGTAAACACTACGTGCTTGATCACTCGGTGGTCACATTCTGTGAGCTTGTGTGGCCTACCACTTCGTGGCTGAGCCGTTGTTGCAACTAGACGTTTACACTTCCCAATAACAACAATTACAGTTGACCAGGGCAGCTCTAGCAGGGCAGAAATTTGACAAACTGACTTGTTGGAAAGGTGGCATCCTCTGACGGTGCCACGTTGAAAGTTACTGAACTCTTCAGTAAGGCCATTCTACTGCCAATGTTAGTCTATGGAGATTGCTAGGCTGTGTGCTCAATTTAATACACCTGTCAGCAACGGGTGTGGCTGAAATAGCTAAATCCACTAATTTGAAGGTGTGTCCACACACGTCCTCAATATGACGTCTTCTAGGAAACGTCTAAAATTCAACCAGAATCCGACCTGATTAAGACGGCTTATTTCTGACGTCCTTATAACTCAAATCCAACCAGAATAAGATCCGTTTAGGACCTCCCAATATTACTTATGTCATGCATCTCACAGCAGCAACGTTACCAGTTTAAGACATACTTAATATTTCACATCTATACTCAGAGGCTAAAATAAATGTTGAGGATGAATGCCAGCAAAGCCACTACACAACACAACATCAAACAATACATTAATTACACTATGATGGTGACAAACTGTGCCCACAATCTGTTAGGGCCTAAATAAAGCTGTCCCAACAGCAGAGTCCCAACAGCAGAGTCCCAACACCTTACCACTGCTACACCTTACCTTTAGCGAAGCCTTGTCTGGCAGCGAAACAGTTAATTTAACCTCATTTACTACCTTTTAAAAAAACAATGCTGATATGGCTGACTTGCTTAAATAAATGTGGTTTCCACTGACAATTGAGATGTACAAACTATGGCATAAGGGTGTGACAAGCAGATAAAAGGCAATCCGTAATTTCGATTAAGACATTAATGAGCGAGCTAGGATGGACGTAGTCAATATAATTATTTGTTCAGCACTTTTGAAAAGTACAGCGACAGAATTCAGAACATGGGCCGTTCTTACAGTGTTCTCCCTGTACACCAAGTCAGAACTGTAGGATAAATAAAGGGCGCATATAAGCAGACAATGAGAGCTCTTACAATATTCAATGATTAGATTTCTCTAAAACAGGTTATAGGCTCCATGTGCACCACCAAGTCAGAACAGTAGGTGAAATTAAGACAGGGAAAATAGACCAAATAATTACGTTGAGGTACATAGGCTTATTACACAACATACAATTAGTATTACTTTCTTAGCTACAGTATACATATCTCCCTGGCATATTACATAATTTATGCAGCAGCGTACAAGACATTTTTGGACTCACCTTGTTGTGCTGTGCTCACTTGAACAGGAAGGTGGCCCGGCAGTCCTTTGTGGGCACATTTCGTCATCAAACTGTCATCAAAGTCTGGCATTCTCTAGATTTATAGTGCTTTCAGGACAACTGAGAACTCTGAGAAAAGAAGGTAGAATCATGATGACGTCCAGTGATCTTCAGGTCGTAGCTCTAGAAAGAGGCCCTAGTTCCCGACTTCCAATTCCGAGATGGATCACCGTTCAAAACATATTTTCCCAGACTGAGCTCGTTTTTCCCCAGGATTCCCAGTTGTCTTGAACTCATTGAAGTTAGATTTCCCAGTAGCTAGTTAACAGTTGTTTTGAACGTGGCAGAAATCATGCTGAATTGACAGCATGGCCAATGTTGAATGTTTATCATTTTAAGCTTGGAAAAGAGACCCTTAAACCCAGAATTGGGACCATGCACCCACTGCACTGAATAGTGGACTAGTGATTGCTTTGCAATGCTTGCAGTTAGCCACTGATTCTTTCCAAACCAGTCATTGTAGAATTAGCTATTTTCAAACTTGTTGTTCATTATTTATCTTCATATGACAAGGATTAAAAAGGATTTGCCAGTAGATTGTCAACTTGATTCATGATGATGACTGCTAGCCAACATTTTGAAAGTATGATGTTGACATGATCAGTCCAATCAAAGGTACTGTACATATAACGTGATTTGACGTCATTGTATCTGTGGCCAATGACCCTGAGCCTTCTTGGACGGGCACTTCTAATGTAACTCTATGGCAGCATCCAAGGGGCTTGAATTTTCCAGATTTGGCAGTGACTTAGTGTCCCCATGAGTGATAGAACACTGAGCCAATCATGACAGGACATTGAAGAGAGATACAGATAGTTTGAAAGCTTGTGGTGAACAGATCAAAACCTTTAAAGAAGAAATTCAACAATTACAGACAAGGGTCGTAAAAACAAACTTGACCCCCACCTGTGGATTATTTGTTCTTTCAATCTACCCTCAGGCCGAGTTGTGCAAGGCAGATCAGGTTTCAAGCATCTGGTCAGCACTGCCTGGCTTTGAGTCAACAGATACTGACAGCGGTGACTAGCGATGTATTAGGCCAACCAGAACACAGGCTGTAAAAGGTAGTAAAGACAAACCTCCGGTGACAGTAATCACACACAAATCAGCATCTCCAAAACAGTTGGATGAATGGTAAAATAATGTTGAAACATCCACGAGAAGTCGGTATTAAAACATGGGACCATTTGAAGCGTTATAAGAAACTCTATGATCTACATCCTTATGATGGGTTACAGTTACTAGACTTTTTTCTGAACAACCGTGAACATGGTGTACTTGAAGAAAAGGTTTATAGAGCTGTGGGTGGTGAAGAGCAAGATGTGGCCGATGGATGGAGAGCCATACACGTTTTCCTTAAATGTCTGACCAATGCAACTACAATTGGGGAGAGATAACCAAATGTGTTCAAAAACTGAAAGAACCGTTTGCTGAATTTGAAGAAACGTTTAGAGCAGAGGTGGTTAGACACAGTGGGTTACCTGACTTTGTTTGAAATCAATTTGTTATTGTAACAGCAAGTACAATATGCCCTTTGTGTTTTATAGAAATGGAAGGTGTTTAATGTGAATAATTTATTCTTACTGCTAATGTTTTTTATGTCTTTTTTACATTTTCTATTGTTTTCTACAAATAAATTGTAAGTATATTTATTTTTAAAATGGTCTAGGGGAGTATAATAACATTTTGGAGATAAATACACAACGCAGAGACAGAGGACGAGAGGTCAATACAGTACTAACGATCAAGGGAAATAGTGGTTTTTCTGTAATAGGGGATTAATGCAGACATGGGAGGAATTTGTCTATGTATTGAGTCTGAAATAGGAAACTTGTTATTTGGCCATTGGTCCAGTTGTATTGCAAGGATTTTTAATTGGTCAACCACAGGCTAGGGCTGGGTTATAAACTACATCCTGTCCCTTTGTTCACTGGAGAAAATCACAGGAGAGCATCACTGAGGACAGGGGAGAATGACAATCTACTTCCAAACAAAATGTGTCCTATTTGAATAAACCTATTTTCCTCCCCCTGATATGCTTTGAGTCTGTGTTATTAAAGAATAACATCAACTGCAAACATTAGGATCATTAATGATGTAACTACTGCAGAACACATGTTTCTCCAAACCTCTCGATGTGGTGTGAAATCAACACCCTGACCATGGATTGTGTCTGCTTGATTGAGATGCATGGGTGGCAGGTAGCCTAGCAGTTAATTAAAACCGTTGGGCCAGTAATCGAAATGTCTCTCGTTTGAATACCCAAGCCGACTAGGTGAAAAATCTGTTGATGTGCCCTTGAGCAACAAATTGTGCCTGTAAGTCACTCTGGATAACAATATTTGGGCACTGCATCACAGTGCTAGAGACATCACTACAGACACTGGATCGATTCCATGCTGTATCACAACCGGCCGTGATTGGAATTTGTTCTTAACTGTCTTGCCTAGTGTAATGAAGCACCCTGAGAGTGAGGATCCATTTGCAGTTTTATTACAATCTTGGTCGTACGAACAGGGTCAATCGCCAGCAAACACAACAGCAGGGATAAGGCAAATCGTAATCCAGGTACAGGCATGAGGTCAGGGCAGGCAGCAAGCTTACAAAAATCAGTCCAGTAAAGAATATAGTCCAGGGCAGGCAGCAAGAATCAAAAGCGGGAAAACAGTCCAGAGTATAACCACGATATGACAGACACGGGAGAAAACGCTCAGAATTGATCACCAGGGAAAACAAGACTTCGCCAAGGAGAGAAAGGGAGAGAGAGCCTAAATAGTCTATTAATGGGAGACAGGTGCAACGGTGATTGGAACCAGGTATGTGGGAGTTGTAGTCCAGGGCTTAATATTCAGGAGAGGGTTCCTCTGGTGGTGAGCAGGAGGAACCGCGGGAGTCTCGTTTGTTACAGAGCCCCCTGTGAGCGGCTCCTGGCGAAGAGGCGAACGACGCCGGGTCTTCCTCGAGGTCGGGGGCCGGTTTCTCGGTGCGTCCTATGGAACTCAGTCATGAGTGCGGGTCGAGTATGTCCTCTGCATTAACCCAGGATCGCTCCTCCGGTCCGTACTCTCCCAATCTACCAGATATTGGAGGAGCCTGCCCGGCGTCTGGAATCGAGTAGATCTCGGCCGATATACCTCCTCGCCGTCCACCAGGATGGGTGGGGGCCCTGCTCACTGGTCTGCTCCTCCTCCTCCGCTCTCGGACCACCAGCGGGTTTGAGAAGAGATACATGGAAAGTAGGAGAGATCGGTAATTAGCGGGTAATGCCAAGCGGAAGGAAACTGGTGTGATTTGTTTGACTATTTGGAAAGGACCCACATACCTGGGACTGAGTTTCTTGCAGGGAGTTTGAGGCGTGGGTCTCGAGTGGATAGCCAAACCCATTGACCTGGAGTATATTCGGGTTGGGGCGGCGGTGGCGATTGGCCTGCACCCTCTGTCTCCTGACTGCATGTAGTAAGTGGGTATGGGCCTGACTCCAGATGTCCTCGCTTCTCTGGAGCCAGTCATTGACAGAGGGTACCTCGGTGGGTTCCCCTGACCAGGGAAACAGGAGGTTGGAAGCCCATTACACACTGGAATGGGGTTAAACCGGTGGAGGGTTTCTGGAGTGAGTTCTGTGCATACTCCGCCCACATGAGGAATCGACTCCAGTCTGCTTGGTTCTGATGACAGTAGGATCTGAGAAACCGGGTGATTTCTTGATTGAGGCGTTCTGTTTGACCGTTAGATTGTGGGTGATACCCAGAAGTGAGGCTAATGTTGATGTTGAGTTGTTGGAAGAATGCTGACCATACTCTGGATGTGAATTGGGGCCCTCGGTCCGACACGATGTCCTCTGGCAGACCATAGAAGCGGAACACCAGGTTGCACATGAGTTCGGCAGTTTCCAATGCTGTAGGCAGTTTGGGGAGTGGAATCAACCGGCAAGCCTTGGAGAAGCGATCTATGACAGTGAGTATTGTGGTATTCCCATTGGACTTGGGGAGATCGGTAATGAAGTCTATGGCGAGATGGGACCATGGTCGGTGGGGAACTGGTAGTGGTTGCAGTAGGCCCGATGGTAGTTGTCTGAGATGTTTATTTGTGTTACAGATGGTGCAGTCGTTAATGAACTTTATTGCGTCTGCCCGCAAGGTTGGCCACCAGAAGCTGTTCTGAAGCAGGTGAACCGTGGCGCGATTCCCGGATGACCGGAGCTGAGTGCGAGTGAACTTGCTTTAGCACTTTCTGACAGAGGTCCTGAGGTACAAACGTTTTGTTAGGAGGGCATTCGGGCGGAGGGGTCCTTTGTGAGTTGGCTTGGGTGAGCTCTGTCATGATGTCCCACTGAATCGGGGCCACGATTAACGATTCAGGAAGCAGGGTTTCCTTGGGTTCAGTGGGCGCTATACCGTCGTGTTGGCGTGATAATGCGTCTGCCTTGGTGTTCTTGGAACCGGGACGATAGGTAACAGTGAAGTCAAATCGTGTGAAGAAGAGTGCCCACCTCGCTTGTCTGGGGTTCAGTCTCTTGGCAGACCTCAAGTATTCCAGGTTCTTGTGGTCCGTTAGAATCACGAAGGGATGTTTAGCTCCCTCCAGCCAATGACGCCACTCCTCCATAGCTGCTTTCATGGCCAACAGTTCCCGGTTTCGGCGTCGTAGTTCTGCTCGGCTGGACTAAGTTTGCGGGAGTAATAGGCGCACGGATAGAGCTTGAGTGGGGATCCGTGCCGCTGTGAAAGAATAGCTCCAATGCCCGTATTAGATGCGTCTACTTCAACTGTAAACGGAGTTCAGGATTAGGGTGGTGGAGGATGGGAGCCGATGTGAAAGCGTGCCTTGAGTTCTGCAAAAGCCTCCTGTGCTGTAGTTGACCAGGTGAGGTGTGATGAGTTTCTTTTAGTCATAGAGGTTAAGGAGCGGCTACCGAGCTGAAATTCCTGATGAAGCGTCGGTAAAGTTAGCAAATCCCAAGAAGCGCTGTAACTCCTTTAAGGTTACTGGCAGGGGCCAGTCTAGAACGGCCTTGACCTTCTTCTCGTCCATGGCGACTCCTCCTGGCTGATGATGTAGCCCAAAAAGGATGTGGAAGTCTGGTGAAATTCGCACTTCTCTGCTTTGGCGTATAGCTGGTGATCTATGAGTCGTTGCAATACTGTTCTCACATGTTGCACATGTTCTTCATAGGTGTGGGAATAGATGAGAATGTCATCAATGTACACAATTACCCAGCGATTCAGCATGTCCCGAAAGACGTCATTGATAAATGATTGAAACACGGAGGGACTATTAGACAGCCCGAAAGGCATAACCAGATACTCATAGTGCCCAGTGCTGGTAGAAAAGGCTGTCATCCATTCATCACCGTCCCGGATGCGAATGAGGTTGTAGGCGCTGCGGAGGTCCAGTTTGGAGAAGTACTTGGCTTGGCGGAGTTGTTCTAGGGCAGCTGGAACCAGCGGTAACGGATATCGAAACTTGACAGTGATGTCGTTGAGGCCCGGTAGTCAATACAGGGGCGTAAACCACCGTCTTTCTTTTTAACAAAGAAGAAGCCCGCGGCTGCAGGTGATGTCGATGCTCTAATGAACCCCTTCGATAGTTCTTCCTCGATGTAGTTCTTCATGGCTTCTGATTCGGGTTGAGATAGGGAAAGATTCGGCCCTTGGGTGGCTTTGTACCTGGTAGCAGCTCGATGGCACAGTCGCTTGATCGGTGAGGGGTAGTTCCATCGCCTTGGTCTTGCTGAAAGCTTCGATGAGGTCAGAGTATTCAATGGGTAGAGTGGGGAAAGAGCTGGCTCGTCCTTTACCGTAACGGCCTGAATGGAGAGTGAAGAACTGCCCGTTAAGCAGTTGGAGTGGCATGACGGGTCCCATTTGATGATACGACCCTCCCTCCATGAGATGAGCGGGTTATGTTGCCGTAGCCAGGGAAGCCCAAGGATTACCGGGTTATGGGGTGATGTGATGACGTGAAGCGAATTACCTCCGTGTGGCGGGTCCCGGTCTGGAGTCGGAGGTCCACGGTGGTGTGCAGGACCCTCCCATCGCCGAGAGGTCGTCCATCTAGCGCCTCCACTGCCAATTGAGAGTCACAGGTGATTAATGGAATTTGTTGTTGTTGGGCAAACTCATGAGACATAAAGTTGCCGGCTGCTCCGGAGTCTAATAGTGCTGATGTGGTTATATGATTGTCCTCTAGAGATAATACAATCGGCACTTTGATACAAGAACTGGAGTGGTGTGCTTGGGCGCTTGCGGACTCACCGAAGAGGGATTACGAGGAGGTGGTCTTGTGGGGCAGAACGCCCTTAGATGGCCAGGTTGACCACAATAGAGGCAGAGATGTTGGCGTGTCATGCGGCGTTCACGTTCCTCGAGTCAGGTGAGTATATCCGAGCTGCATGGGTTCGGTTGGAGGCAGAGTCACGGGACATTGTGTGCTGGTGGGTCCCGTTCTGAGTGGGCGCCGTGATCGAATCAGATTGTCAAGCTGTATGGTGAGTTCGATGAATTGATTCAGCGATCTCCTCATCTCGGCAGGCCAGTTCAGACTGTAATTCCAAGCTGAGTCCCTTGCGAAAGAGCAGTTTAAGCGTGCTCTCAACCCAGTCGGTTTGAGCTGCCAGAGTGCGAAATGTCAAGGCATATTCTGCTGCAGTATTTCCGCCCTGGTTCAATGCGAGTAGTCGGTCACCAGCTCTCATGCCTCCCTCCGGGTGTTCAAATACCTCCCGGAAGCGTTGTAGAAAGGCACCGAAGCGAGGGAAAAGCCGTGCCATCCTCTCTCCAAACCGCTGTTACCCACTCTAACGCTCTGCCAGTGAGGAGAGAACATACCAGGGAAATCTTGCTAGTGTCAGTGACATACATCGCTGGTTGTTGATCAATGAATAATGAACATTGCAGTAGAAATCCCTTACTCTTAGTGGGGTTACCGTCGAATTTATCAGGGAGAGCCAGGCGTGGGTTAACTGTGGGTGCCGGTGGTGGAGAGGTGCCCATACCTGCGTTCGGCTGAGGAGGGGCTGAGTTCGAAGCGACATCTGTAACCTCTGTAGCGTCGGACGAGTTCCTCCGTTACCGTAGTTAGATGGGTTAGCTGCTGTTGATGAACGGCGAGCTGGTTTGCTTGAGTGGAGATCTCCGTGGACATTTGGACCAGAGCTGCTGGATCGCGAAGTGGCGAAGTCTTCTGTAATGAAGCACCCTGAGAGTGAGGATCCATTTGCAGTTTTATTACAATCTTGGTAAATGCGAACAGGGTCAATCGCCAGCAAACACAACAGCAGGGATAAGGCAAATTGTAATCCAGGTACAGGCATGAGGTCAGGGCAGGCAGCAAGCTTACAAAAATCAGTCCAGTAAAGAATATAGTCCAGGGCAGGCAGCAAGAATCAAAAGCGGAAAACAGTCCAGAGTATAACCACGATATGACAGACACGGGAGAAAACGCTCAGAATTGATCACCAGGGAAAACAAGACTTCGCAAGGAGAGAAAGGGAGAGAGAGCCTAAATAGTCTATTAATGGGAGACAGGTGCAACGGTGATTGGAACCAGGTATGTGGGAGTTGTAGTCCAGGGCTTAATATTCAGGAGAGGGTTCCCTCTGGTGGTGAGCAGGAGGAACCGCGGGAGTCTCGTTTGTTACACCTAGTTAAAAGAAAGGTTAAATAGTCTGCTAAAATGTAATGCATAGCCCTACATTGAGGCTGGCCCCAAAGACCTTTGCCTTCCAGTGTTTGTCTATGTTCAAAACAGTTCCATTTGAGTCTTTCACTTGATCTGCAGCCAATAAGAGAACTTACGAATGATCCCAGCGGAATGATTCCCCTGGTATATGATGCAGAGCCTTAAAGAAGAATATAAAAACGCATTGTTTGTCACTGTTTTCATATAGTCAAACTACGTGATAGATAATGCATACAGCCTACAGCAGCCCTCCTGACAGCATAAGGAATTAACTGGAAGCCATGTTGAGATGGTGTACTGCACTTAGATGTGTGAAGAGATCTTTAAAGTTAGCAGCAACTTTTTCTTCTAAACCACATCTTTATCTACCATGCATTTACTGTTAACCAATCTTTGTGATGCAGGCCTCTACAGTGCGACCATTTTACTCCCATACTGTATGTACCAACAAAAATTGATGTGAAAAACTCAAAGTCAAGTATGAGCATGTGTGAATTGTGCTTTACATCAATTGCTGCCATAGTTATTTTAAAGTATTTTGTTTTCCGCTGTTTTGTTTCATAGAGGTAGCTAATCACACAAACATCTATGAATCCCATAAAGCCCACCTCAAGCAGCAACAGTACTTGGGGGGGCTGTGCGCAGTGCTGAAAGATACAGTTTTAGAAGCACACAGGCACAGAAGTTAAAGTCTAAGTTAAACAAAAGTCCACTAAAGTGTGACTGTCCTTGTGTTCCTTGGCTATTTACATAATTTTGTTCACACTCTAGTTTGTTTTTCAATTATATTTTAAGCTTGCTCAACTGCTAGCGAATAGACACGTCAGAGAATCTCATCTCTCACAGACAGACGTGTGAATGCGAGTCCCACCAGAGTATTTGAGAAAGTTTTTATTTAACAAGTGTTTTTATGACAAGCAACGACCAACAGTTTACGAGTAAAAGGTTTTATCCAACAAGTTTATCATTTATTTTGATAAAAACACTCTTCCTCAAATATTTTCATTGCGCTTCTGTCACACAAGCCTCTTGCAGGGCACGCAACACCCTGCTACTCTCAAATCCCCCGTGGAGTGAAAGAGGTATGTGACTGCAGGTGCGGTAAGGATGACAGAGGCAGAGAATTTTACCGTTAACAGGGAATTTATTTCCTTCACACGGTAATTTGGGGAAAGTGGCTGGACGGAACCAAAGCAAAGAAAGTAAAAGTTAAAGAGTCCTCTCTCTCCTACGTTACCTACCTACCCACTACTCACCTAACCTTAACGCCACCCGGAGCACTAACCAAAATACAGGGGGATGGTCCGCCCAGGTCTTACCTAGTGTGCATAGACATAGTACATACTATGGGTATATGTATGTGAACCCCAGTCATTAGACCAAAACAAATATTTAGTATTTGGCCAAGGGTGGTTGTAAGTTGTAGACAGGGCTACTTCATCACTATAACATTTTAACTCACCTCTGCTACACTTATCCTTAAAGAATTATTACACATTTTGGCCTAAATGACTTATCATTGTAATATCCTGTGTTACTGTCAAACCTTTTGGTTTTCAGTAGATCCAGGGCCAGAAATATTTGCAAGAAATGTATTAATTTTAAAAGGCAATTACTTTTTGTGGATTAAAGATTTGTAAAATAGTGGTACAGTCTGCAGCCTTCTAGTAAAATGGCTGACACGGCCCCCAGTGGCCAAATCTGTGGGGGTTCCATATCTAAATCTTGTCAGGGTACCTACATTTACCTCTGTCACATTTGGTGTGTTCATCTCAAAATAGGAAAACTCTAAATTGTATTACTGTCTGTGGACATTTCATAAGATGACCGCAACGCCCCTGGGGGGTCCATAAGCCTACCTCTGTTCCAAATTGTACCTCTCTTCTGAATTGTAAAATAATGGTAGCCCCACTGTTTCTCACTGGCATATTCATTGCAGATTGTGCATTTACTGACATAGTCTTTGATTTCACTCTGCATTCCTGGCCAATACAGCGTGTCACGTGCTTGTCTGTAACAGGCCTCACCTCTTATGTGACTTGAGTGCACGCGCGCCAACATCTCAGGGCGCAGAGACTGAAGAAAAAAAAGAAAAATACAAAAAAATAGAAAAACTAAACTGTTCATGTTGGAAATTGTTACTAGGTTTGTTTTGTTAGTGAATTGACAGCTTCTGTCCCATTTTATTAAAGGGAAGATGTTATGGGTGTAGATGGCACAGTGCTGCCATCTGTTGGTAAATATTAAGTACTGCAACTCCAGTGTTGTTACCGGTGTGCTTGAGATACCCGGAGGTATTGCAATGTACTGAACACGACTGGTTACTCGCTTCAATGCCTCTGTCTCGTCATTTAACATTCAAACACTATTTTGAAACGGAATAAATTCTGCACTTATTAACAATAACCAACACAATTCCAGTCAAAATAGATGGAAGATGTACTGTAATATATTGAAAGTAACTCAAAATGTTTCCTGTCATTGCAGCCATAAAGGTGATGTATTTTCAAAACGCAACATCATTTCTGTAGCCTAACTGTGTTTTTACACCTGCATTTGGAGCTGAAAGTCATTCATGTGAGCAGCCATTAACAAGTTATACATCATGTCACATCTCTGGAGTCCAGAGCAAGCTAAGTCATACAACCATACAGCCTGTTTGTAGCAGAAGAGGCAGAATCAGATGGAAAGCAGGTTCTGTCTGCACCATCACGTTGGAGGGTGTTTTCTATGGTGTTTAATCTATACAAGCGCAAGGTAATATTGATTATCAAGTCTTTACTTCAGCATCACTCTGTAGCATGCATACAGTTCCATTCAGTGCATAGTAAGTAATGCCTAACTTGGCTCACAGTACTAAATAGTATCACTCCATAGAAACACATAACAATAGATAGTGCTATCTATTGGCTTGGCGACATCTCGTAACATCTTCTTTAACCCAACAAATGAAGATAATTCCTCCTCGACTCATAAACAAGAGAACTGGGGTTAGACCCTTGCCAGTGAAAACATTTACACTGGTAACAAAAACATATAACTGTGTACTTTGTCAAGTACCTTCAATAAGCATCAACATTAAAGTCAATAAGCAGACTACCCTCTTCCCTCAGGCAGTGGGGCTGCTTCCATATCAGCAGCCTGTTGTTCACCACCTGCTGGGGTGGTGGGTTTGTTCCATGGTCCTCAGTCATCCTCATCCGTGTTTGTTTGGTGGTCGGCGATGGGGGATCCTGAGTTGTTCGGTCAGTCGGTTTCTGTTTCTGCTGTATTTTTTACCATTCGCTAGTACTTCATACGACCGGTCACTAAGTTGATCAGTGCATATGCCCAGCGTCCAAGTGCTGGCTGAGATGTTGGAGTGGAGAATAACTCCTACTGTTTGTCCATGGATGATGTTGGGCATGTCACAGGCATGTGTGTCATAGTGGTGTTTTACAGTCAGCCCTTGGGCTTGTTTTCTTAGAATTATATTTTGTAACACTTGGGGTTTGAGCAGTTTTTTCATGGTGGGTAGGATTGTGCGTCTGAACATGAGTTGCTGTACCGGAGAACTGTTAAGTCTCTCTGTTGGAGTATTCCTCCATGCCAACACTGCTTTCCATGGGTCTTCACCATCCATCGCAGCCTATTTTTAAGAGAGTTTTGGCAATTTTCACTGCTGATTTCGCTTTGCCATTGCTTTGGCTGTGATCAGCACATTTTTGAAAGTCCATTCCGGAAAAGGGGGCATTATCAGAAACAACAGTGTGGGTAACGCCATGTCTGCTGAACTGCTTTTCTCAGCATTCAATGATGGTGTCTGATGTGGTGTCAATCAGCTGGTCGAGCTCCCAGTAGTTTGAGTAATAATCAACCATGAAGAGGTAGTTGCTTTTGTTTGCGAAATAGGAAGCCGATTCTAGATTTAATTTTGGATTGGAGAAATGTAATGTGAGTCTGGAAGGAGTCTAGCCAGACACCTAGGTGTTTGTAGTTGTCCACATATTCTAAGTCAGAACCGTCCAGAGTAGTGCAGCTGGACGGGATGCGGGTACGGGCAGTGATCGGTTGAAAAGCATGCATTTACTTTTACTTGCAGGCCTTGAAGCTTGTCTGGGGGTTAGTTAACACAGAGTCCAAAGAAGGGACAGAAGTATACAGAATATTGTCGTCTGCGTAGAGGTGGATCAGAGAATCACCGGCAGCAAGAGCGACATCATTGATGTATACAAAGAAGAGAGTCGGCCCGAGAATTGAACCCTGTGGCACCCCCATAGAGATTGCCAGAGGTCCAAACAACAGGCCCTCCGATTTAACACACTGAACTCTATCAGAGAAGTAGTTGGTGAACCAGGCGAGGCACTCATTTGAGAAACCAAGGCTGTTGAGTCTGCCAATAAGAATGTGGTGATTGACAGAGTCGAAAGCCTTGGCCAGGTCAATGAATACAGCTGCACAGTAATGTCTCTTATCGATAGCAGTTATGGTATCGTTTAGGACCTTGAGTGTGGCTGAGGTGCACCCATGACTAGCTCTGAAACCAGAATGCATAGCGGAGAAGGTACAGTGGGATTCGAAGTGGTCGGTAATCTGTTTGTTAACTTGGCTTTCGAAGACCTTAGAAAGGCAGGGTAGGATAGATATAGGTCTGTAGCAGTTTGGGTCTAGAGTGTCACCCCCTTTGAAGAGGGGGAAGATCGTGGCAGCATTCCAATCTTTGGGAATCTCAGACGATACAAAAGAGAGGTTGAACAGGCTAATAATAGGGGTTGCAACAATTTCGGCAGATAGTTTTAAAAAGAGAGGGTCCAGATTGTCTAGCCCGGCTGATTTGTAGGGGTCCAGATTTTGCAGCTCTTTCAGAACATCAGCTATCTGGATTTGGGTGTAGGAGAAATTGGGGAGGCTTGGGTAAGATGCTGTGGGTGAGATGCAGTGCTGGGGTAGCCAGGTGGAAAGCATGGCCAGCCGTAGAAAAATGCTTATTGAAGTTCTCAATTATAGTGGATTTGTCGGTGGTGACAGTATTTCCTAGCCTCAGTGCAGTGGGCAGCTGGGAGGAGGTGCTCTTATTCTCCATGGACTTTTCAGTGTCCCAGAAATGTTTTGAGTTTGTGCTACAGGATGCAAATGTCTGCTTGAAAAAGCTAGCCTTAGCTTTCCTAACTGCCTGTGTATATTGGTTCCTGACTTCCCTGAAAAGTTGTATATCGCGTGGCTATTCGATGCTAATGCAGAATGCCACAGGATATGTAGACGATTTGTAGACGGGACAAGACAAAAACAAACGTCCGACTGTACCTGAGTGTCCAAAGCGTATTTTGTGTAGAAAGTCAGGGATGAAGACCCTGTTTCCTTTAAATATCAGTCCATTTTCTGTGGTGAGCTCCTCTTTTGTACATCCAGAAATATTCAGTGTGTGACTCACAACCTGTTTTTGATTTGTGCGTACTGAGCCTGAAACAGTGGGCCCTGGGAACAGTGTGCTTTGATTGACTCCGTTGTCTTAGTTGAGATGTTGACATCACTGGTCAGTTGTGGCTAGACCCATAGCGTAGACCATGGCTGTTGTTTGCATTTGTCTGTACTCTGTGGTTGATTGAGCTGTTCTGGACAGGAAGTCAACTACATGTAGTTCTTTGCCTTGTTTGTATTGTACGTGGAGTTGGTATCTTTGTAGCCTTAGCAATATTCTCTGTAGTCACTTGGGTGCCGTGAGTAGGGATTTCTTGAAGATTGTAAGGTGTACGCTAATAATCGGGAAGCAAGTACAGGGAGTGAATTTAATAAATAAACGAACATGGAACAAAACAAGAAACATAAGTAGCGTACAGACATGAAACAGAAACAGAAACAATAACGCCTGAGGAAATAACCAAAGGAAGTGATAGATATAGGGGAGGTAAGCCAACCCCTACTTTTGCCACCTTTCCTTCCAGTTCTCTGCTGTCAATGACTGGAACGAATTGCAAAGATCGCTGAAGCTGGAGTCTTATATTTCCCTCACTAACTTTAAATATCAGCTATCTGAGCAGCTAACCGATCGCTGCAGCTGTACATAGCCCATCTATAAATTGCCAATCTAATCTACCTACCTCATCCCCATTTTGTTTTTCTTTACTTTTCTGCTCTTTTGCACACCAGTATTTCTACTTGCACATCATCATCTGCTCATCTATCACTCCAGTGTTAATTTGCTACATTGTAATTACTTCGCTACTATGGCCTATTTATTGGCTTACCTCCTCACGGCATTTGCACACACTGTATATAGACTTTATATTTTTCTATTGTGTTATTGACTGTACGCTTATTTATTCCATGTGTAACTCTGTGTTGTTGTTTGTGTCGCACTGATTTGCTTTATCTTGGCCAGGTCGCAGTTGTAAATTAGAACTTGTTCTCAACTAGCCTACCTGGTTAAATAAAGGTTAAATAAAAATATATATAATCAGGAAGGTGATGGAGTCCAGGTGAGTCTCATGAGGCACAGGTGTGCGTAACGATGGTGACAGGAGCAGGCTGGTCGCCTCTACTGAGGCACGGGAACCTGTAGAACCAGCTGAGGCACGGGAACCTGTAGAACCAGCTGAGGCACGGGAACCTGTAGAACCAGCTGAGGCACGGGAACCTGTAGAACCAGCTGAGGCACGGGAACCTGTAGAACCAGCTGAGGCACGGGAACCTGTAGAACCAGCTGAGGCACGGGAACCTGTAGAACCAGCTGAGGCACAGGAACCTGTTGAGCCGGCTGAGGCACAGGAACATTTAGAAACCTCTTGGACCTAGCTCCGGTACCGCTTGCCGTGTGGTAGCAGGGAGAACAGTCTATGACTAGGATGGTTGGAGTCTTGGTTGTCAGGTCTTGGTTGTCAAGGGTAGGTTGTTACCTACCCTTGACAGTTTTTTGTGCCTTCCTCTGGCACTGCCTGGTATAGAGGTCGTGGATGGCAGGAAGCTTGGCCCCAGTGATGTACTTGCCGTTCGCACTACCCTCTGTAGTGTCTTGTGGTCGGAGGCCGAGCAGTTGCCATACCAGGCAGTGATGCAACCAGTCAAGATGCTCTCGATGGCGCAGCTGTAGAACCTTTTGAGGATCTGAGGACCCATGCCAAATCCTTTCAGTCTCCTGAGGGGGAATAAGTTTTGTTGTGCCTACTTCACGACTGTCATGGTATGCTTGGACCATGTTAGTTTGTTGGTGATGTGGACACCAAGGAACTTGAAGCTCTCAACCTACTCCACTGCAGCCCCGTCAATGAGAATGGGGGCTTGCTCAGTCCTCTTTTTCCTGTAGTCCACAATCATCTCCTTTGTCTTGATCACGTTGAGGGACAGGTTGTTGTCCTGGCACCACACGGCCAGGCCTCTGACCTCCTCCCTATAGGCTGTCTTGTTGTTGTCGGTGATCAGGCCTACCACTGTTGTGCCATCGGCAAATTTAATGATGGTGTTGGAGTCGTGCCTGGCCGTGCAGTCATGAGTGAACAGGGAGTACAGGAGGGGGCTGAGCACGCACCCCTGAGGGGCCCCTGTGTTGAGGATCAACGTGGCGGACGAGTTGTTACCTACCCTTACCACTTGGGGGCAGCCCGTCAGGAGGTCCAGGATCCAGTTTCAGAGGGAGGTGTTTAGTCTCAGTGTCCTTAGCTTATTGATGAGCTTTGAGGGCACTATGGTGTTGAACGCTGAGCTGTAGTCAATGAATAGCATTCTCACATAGGTGTTCCTTTTGTCCAGGTGGGAAAGGGCAGTGTGGAGTGCAATAGAGACCGCATCATCTGTGGATCTGTTGGGGTGGTATGCAAATTGGAGTGGGTCTAGGGTTTCTGGGATGATGGTGTTGATGTGAGCCATGACCATCATTTCAAAGCACTTCATGGCTGCAGACGTGAGTGCTACGGGTCGGTAGTATTTAGGCAGGTTACCTTAGTGTTCTTGGGCACAGGCACTATGGTGGTCTGCTCAAAACATGTTAGTATTACAGACTCGGAAAGGGAGAGGTTGAAAATGACAGTGAAGACACTTGCTTGTTGGTCAGCGCATGCTCGCAGTACACATCCTGGTAATCCGTCTGGCCCTGCGGTCTTGTGAATGTTGACCTGTCTAAAGGTCTTACTCACATCGGCTGCGGAGAGCGTGATCACATAGTCTTCCGGTACAGCCGGTGCTCTTATGCCTGTTTCAGAGTTATTTGCCTCGAAGCGAGCATAGAAGTAGTTTAGCTTGTCTGGTAGGCTCGTGTCACTGGGCAACTCTCAGCTGTGCTTCCTTTTGTAGTCTGTCATGGTTTGCAGGCCCTGCCACATCTGACGAGTGTCAGAGCCGGTGTAGTACGACTCGATCTTAGTCCTGTATTGACGCTGTTTGAACTGTTTGATGGTTCGTCGGAGGGCATAGCGGGATTTCTTATAAGCTTCCGGGTTAGAGTCCCACTCCTTGAAAGCCGTAGCTCTAGCCGTTAGCTCAGTGCGGATGTTGCCTGTAGTCAATGGCTTCTGGTTGGGGTATGTACGTACAGTCACTGTGGGGACGACATCATCGATGCACTTATTGATGAATCCAATGACAGATGTGGTGTACTCCTCAATGCCATTGGAGGAATCCCGGAACATATTCCAGTATTTGAAAGCAAAACAGTCCTGTAGCTTAGCTTCTGCTTCATCTGACCACTTTTTTATTGATCTAGTCACTGTTGCTTCCTGCTTGAACTTTTGCTTGTAAGCAGTAGTCAGGAGGATGGATTTGCCAAATGGAGTGCGAGGGAGAGCTTCACATATGGAATCATGTAGTAACCAAACAAGTGTTAAACAAGTTACATTTATTTTTTTAAACACTCTTGGCATTCTCTCAACCAGCATCACCTGGAATGCTTTTCCAACAGTCTTGAAGGAGTTCCCACATATGCTGAGCACATGTTGACTGCTTTTCCTTCACTCTGCGGTCCAATTCATCTCAAACCATCTCAATTGGGTTGAGGTCTGGTGATTGTGGAGGCCAGGCCTTCTGATGCAGCACTCCATCACTCTCCTTCTTGGTCAAATAGCCCATACACAGCCTGGAGGTGTGTTGGGTCATTGTCCTGTTGAAAAACAAATGATAGTCCCATTTAGCGCAAACCAGATGGGATGGGGTATCGCTGCATAATGCTGTGGTAGCCACGCTGGTTAAGTGTGCCTTGAATTCTAAATACTTATTTTCCACCATAATTTGCAAATAAATTCATTAAAAATCCTACAATGTGATTTTCTGGATTTTCTTTCCTCATTTTGTCTGTCATAGTTGAAGTGTACCTATGATGAAAATTACAGGCCTCTCTCATCTTTTTAAGTGAGAGAACTTGCACAATTGGTGGCTGACTAAATACTTTTTTGCCCCACTGTATGTGTCCCACTTTGGTCTCAGGACAATTAGTGTTTGTTTTTGATTTTGTGTATAGCGTAGTAGAGTTCTGAAGTTATTTAGAATGTTAAGACAATGGGAGGATTCTGGAAGGTGTACCCGGAAAACACATTTTCAGAAAGTGCCAATACTCACCCTACTTCAAAGGGAAAAATATCCTTCCCATAGTTTGTCAGTCTATCTACTGTGTACTGTTTCTTCTTTCTCTTGTGAATGTTAATACTGGTGTTATACATAGAATAATAGGCAATCATTTGGAAAGGAGGAATTATATTATGTTAATAATAATAATAGTTGACCACTATCAAAAGGATCAATGTATTTATACAGCTATATTTTATATTATATTAGACCACTGCTCCCGAGTGGCGCAGTGGTCTAAGACATTGTATCTCAGTGCAAGAGGCGTCACTGCAGTACCTGGTTTCAATCCAGGCTGCATCACATCCGGCCGTGATTGGGAGTCCTATAGGGCGGCGCACAATTGGCCCAGCGTCATCCGGGTTTGGCCGGTGTAGGCTGTCATTGTAAATAAGAATTTGTTCTTAACTTGTTCTTGAGCAATTCAAAAATGCAATTACTGTGTTGATAATGTATGCTTTTTATATATTATAACACAAGAGCTTTGAGCAATAGTTAAGAGAAATCAATCAATGACAACATTTTTACAGTTTTGATTACAAAATTACACTTAAATAAAAAATGTATATATTTTTTTCTGCAATAGTACACTGACATACAAATATAGGCATAATAACAGAAGCCATTTGAAATCCTTTCTACTAATTTCTGGTTGAAAAACAGACGGGTATTTTTCACCTCCACCATTCCTACTGTACAGCACCACATGGTTTGATGTTTTTCAAGCTATAACATATACAATTTCCTGAAATGAAATACAATTCTTTAAAAATATTGAAATTAAATCAGTCATAAAACTATGATATTATACTAATGCACAGTATACAGTATATCTTCTTTCTTACATGATTCTGGATCTTGATAGAAAGCAAGCATATAACGTCACAGGAAGGGTATAGCTCTAACGTGTGTATATCCTCAGATCAGGAGCGCTGGTTGGGTTGTGTGTCTTCATCCCCCTGGGCAACACCTCTGCTCAGTTTGTCCTCCCCTCTGTCCACTTCCTCTCTTTTCTCCTGTCATCTGTCTCACGCCTCTCTGCTGTGTCTGTGTCTCATCGTGCCCCTGGGAACCCTGTAAGGGAGAGGGAGCTGGAGAGAGAGGAGAGGCTCATGTTAGGGATAGTTCTAAGGGACAAGTGTTGAAACAAACACCAGGCTACAGAGAATTGATGTGTGTGTTGGTACCCTCTTCTCTTTGACCTAGGGGTCATCAATGTTCACTGTAACATGACTACTTGATTTTAAAAAAATTATAAAGAATGTGGGGATAGACCAAAAAAAAAGGTAGTTATTTACAGTGGAGCAACTTTGGTTTTAGAACAGCCTACCCGACCGCTCGGAGGCGTCCGCATGGTCCTAAAGCACACTGTTGCCTTATTTTGGCAATGATAGAACTGGGGGAATGAAAATGCAATTTCAGAATTTCAGACATGTCCCCCCCGAGTGAAAGTTGCGCCCCTAGTTATTTAAGACTTTTTGTCATTTATAATCTCTCATTTATAATCTCTCATTTATAATAACTAATCTCTCATTTATAATCTCTCATTTATAATCTCTAATTTCTCTCATTTATAATCTCGAAGTTCTCTCATTTATAATCTCTCTTTAATGAAAAACAAAGAAAAACCTATCAAGCTCATTTAGATCTTGCTGTGAAGCTCTGTGTGTGTGTTTCTTTTAAAGGGCAGCCAAATTCCTTATATAGGCTAGTACACAACTTTTGACCAGAGCCCTATATGGCCGTGTCAAAAGTGGTGCACTACATAAGGAATAGGGTTCTACTTGGGACAAAACCATTTCTGAACGTTGATGTATAATTTATGATTTATTTCACCCTTTCTGAACATTTTTTTTTATTTATTTATTTTATTTTTTCCTTTATTTTACTAGGCAAGTCAGTTAAGAACAAATTCTTATTTTCAATGACGGCCTAGGAACAGTGGGTTAACTGCCTGTTCAGGGGGCAGAACGACAGATTTGTACCTTGTCAGCTCGGGGGATTTGAATTTGCAGCCTTTCAGTTGGTAGTCCAACACTCTAACCACTAGGCTACACTGCCGCCCCATTGATGTATAATCTGATTTATTTCTCTCTTTCTGAACATTGATGTATAATTTATGATATTTCACCCTTTCTGAACGTTGATGTGTCATTTATGATTTATTTCTGTTACGTCCAGCCCTGGGTTTCAGGCTGGCGTGTTTAGTTTGTTTTGTTTAGTAGGGTTTTTTGTGTTCTAGGTTTTCTATTTCTATGTTGGGGAAAATGGTTCCCAATTAGAGGCAGCTGATTGTCGTTACCTCTAATTGGGAACCATATATATGTTTGTTTTCACTGGGGTTTTTGTGGGTCATTGTTTGGTTGGTGTGTTTAATGTACACTGTAGTTACGATCTTCGTTTTGTTATTTATTTTCCCAGTTACGTCGATAAATAAATATGTATACTGGAAGCGTCGCTGCGTCTTGGTCCGTCACTACAGAAGATCATGACAATTTCACCCATTCTGAACGTTAATGTATAATTTAGGCTTAATTTAAATGGGTTTTTTAAATGATGGTCTTCTACGCTAATGTAAATAAATGTATGTCTATTGTAAGAACTACACATTTTTAAACCTCGTCACATTTTCTGTAAAATAGTAAATTAGTCAAATACTTTATTTTCTAAGTGATTAATCTACTCCATCCTTTAAGGACCTGCAGACTTCCAAACCAAAAACCATTGGCTATAACAGAGTAGGCTTAAGTTAACTTGTTCTGCATTTGGCGGTCCCTATGGCAGAACCCTTTGAAGAACCCTTTTGGGATCCATGTAGAATTCTTTCGGGTTCTATGTAGAACTCTTTCCACAGAGGGTTCTACATGGAACCAAAAAAGGGTTTTACCTGGACCTAGAACCTTTTCTCTATAAGTGTAGCCTAAGTTACTGATCCAGTCAAGTTGCCTTCCTTTTAAGAGTGAAAATTATCATAAACTTTCACAGGATTAGAGAAAGAAAAAGAACGAGATGTCAAGCAGAGAGGCTCAAAAGGTAACTGATACTTTTACATTGTCAACAGACACATGTTTTATTTAGCCAAGTCATGGATCCAAGTGTCCACTGTGATTTAACATGTACATTATGGCCATGGTCTCTCTTGTGAACAGAGTAAGCCTCAGCCAGAGAACTTGTTTGAACCAGAGGCTGGAACACCTGGCAGGCCAGAAGAGGACCATCAGCAAGCTGAAGGCTGGATTTGCTGCCAAATCTCAGCGGCTGATACGGCCCCCTACCTAGAAGGAGAAGCTGGCTGACAGCCAGAAGCTACTATTGAAAACTGTGGCAGCTCAGAAAAATATCAAACATTTTAAGGCTGGAAATAGTAACTGTGGTCTGGAAGTCCTGAGTGGCGTAGCAGTCTAAGGCACTGCATCTCAGTGCTAGAGGCGTCACTAAAGACACCTCCAGGCTGTATCACAACCGGCCGTGATTGGGAGTCCCATAGGGCGGCGCACAATTGGCCATGTGTCGTCCGGGTTTGGCCGGTGTAGACGTCATTGTAAATAAGAATTTGTCTTAACTGACCTGCATAGTTAAATAAAGGTTTAAAACACTTTTCAACAGACCACAAGGAAGGTAAATCAGTCATATGTATGTACAGTATCTAGAACAGTGTGGTAGAAAGTTGTTTCACCTTAAAACAGTCCAGTAGTATTTGGGTGTGCAGTAGGACAGAGATAGTGTATTTGGGTGTGCAGTAGGACAGAGATATAGTGCATTTGGGTGCGCAGTAGGACAGAGTGTATTTTGTCAAATAATTAGCAATGTAATAAAATCTGTTCTGTGTCATTGTTTCATACACAGTAGACTAAATAACCACATTCTGCTTTGTCTCCAGATAACAATAATAATACTAGTTACCCAGATTATATTCAAGAAGAAACACTGGTTCCTATTCTTTTAAATGGCAGGTATCAGTTTTTATCATTCAAAAACAAATAACTCTCCGGCTGTGTTCTGGTCGAATTGAACCGATTTACTAGTTCTCTCTCTGAAAAATGTAGTTCATTTCATCTGATTGTTATAAGGTTCCGTGACTTTGTCCACACAGGGAATCTGAACACACGAAATACATGTTGAGGATTTTCATTATATTTTGGGTGTTTTATTTAACTTCTGTACACCTGTGGTGTTTCCGGTCAAAAATGACTGGTCATTAGAAATGAATGGGTGAGACTACAATTAGAGTATAAATTTGAGTTCAGGCACATGCCCATTCATCAGACGGACACACTTCCTCTCCCAGACCCCCACATGCATGTGAGTTTGAGCACACACACCTCACTCCCCTTCTTGGCTTCCATGGCAACCCCCACTGGAACCTTTCCCCAATAGAATCTTTCCCCCACGGAAACCACACCTGTTGGCATTCTCACAAACAATCGCAACATTGTTTCAAAAATATATAGACATTTTCTAGCAGCTCTGGTATATAAAGCTTTTTTGAGGCCCTGCTCACAATTCATTCTGTGGCAGCACAATGACCAAACGATATACTGTATGTGAGGCTCTTGATCATATCTTTGATCATGACACTGGTGAGGAGGAGAGAGTCCTTGTTAAACTTTGACACAAAGTAGTCAGTGTAATCCATACATTATGTTTTTTTTTACTCAAAAACGAGTTGTATGAGCTCAGGTCAATGAGGCCTAAAGGCCATAAATAGCAAATAGAAGTTCAAAACTTTTATTGTGAACATTACCTTAAGTTGATGAAAAGATCTAACACAACATTAGGTGATAATATATGGATTTATAATCAGCTATAATGTGGCGGTCATTTTGGACCGGGAACACATAATTAATTAACATGAAACGAACACAACAGAAGGGTTAATGTAGTAATATTAGCAATCCTTGTCTAAATAAATCTGTTTAAGATGATGTACAGGCCACATAAAATCCATCCTGTTACAGGCTGGTCAGCTTATGGAGATGACTTTGAGTCCTAATCCTCCATTTCTGAGGACATCAAGGACCAGCCTAACTCTTCTCCCTCCTCCATACATGCCTCCTCATCCCACAGCGTCAAAACTGAGGACAAGCAAACTGAGGTAAGCGACAAGTCCTTTCTAACTCAATTTGATCCTGGATTTTTGGTAGTGGGTAAAGATGCTGCTCAATGAGGGATCAATACTAACATTATACACCTCTGCTTCATGTGATGTTGATGCTTCAGGACCTTTATGAAGAGGACTTCCTCCATCGGGTGAGGACATCGAGGAGCAGCCTGCATCTGCTGCATCCTCAACCAGCCACAGAGCTGCTGCCCAGTGCCACTGCCTCCTCTTCTCACAGAACTCCTATTGTTGCGGAGCAGCAGGAGCAGTCAGACAAGGAGGTGCCTGAGGAGTCAGCCAAGGAGCAGTCAGCAGAGGAGGTGCAGGAGGAGTCTGCCAAAGAGGTGCAGGAGGAATCTGCCAAGGAGGTGCAGGAGGAATCTGCCAAGGAGGTGCAGGAGGAATCTGCCAAGGAGGTGCAGGAGGAGTCAGACAAGGAGGTGCATGAGGAGTCAGTCAAGGAGATGCAGGAGGAGTCAGCCAAGGAGCAGTCAGCAGAGGAGGTGCAGGAGGAGTCTGCCAAAGAGGTGCAGGAGGAATCTACCAAGGAGGTGCATGATGGGTCTGCCAAGGAGGTGCAGGAGGAGTCAGACAAGGAGGTGCATGAGGAGTCAGTCAAGGAGATGCAGGAGGAGTCCACCTCCTCCATTCTTGAGGACCAGCAGGAAGAGTCAGGCACCTGTATTGTCAGCTGCCCAGCAAAGGGTTACCTGTCATCAGCATCTGGCTCCAAGGAGCATTCCTCTGAGACGAGGTGCCATACCCCAAAGTATCTAATGCAATTCCATATTGCATTCTGTCTCTGCTGTTCATTCAATTAATCCTGTACTTGATAGAACAACTATTGAGTGAACTGGTCACAATAATTCTGCTGTTCTTTGGGTGAGTTAATATGTTGTGGGATGAGGATGGTTACACTTAAAATACTGTAATATATTGTGTTACAGGTGCCTGTGTGCCCTGAGGTCCTCAGTGATGATAGGAGGGATTCAGAGCTGGCCTCACAGAGAGGCTATGGTAAGGGCGAGGGTAGCCAAAGTTTATCTTCAGGCTTTGCTAGCTGTGGAGCAATGGAAGCAATGTCAAGCTCCAGCTGGAAGCCAATAAAATAGGCTCAGCTTTCGAGGCAGAGAAGGCTCACAGTGCCAATATGCACAGCATCCTACTGGCTTTGAAGGCCTTGCAGTAGCAGAACACAGCAAAGGAAGCTTCCCTGGATTCCCTGCACCTTAAAGCCGACCAGCCAGGACCTCCAGGCTGCCCTTCAGGCTTCCCTCTCTCAGCGTCAAACAGCACTAGAGGAGTGTGCTATTCTGGCTGCAGAGAGGCATGCCAGGGTTAAAGAGCTGCAGAAGCTGAAGCTGTGGATGCACAGAAAGCACTAAGTGCCCCGGGTGGATGCGAGCCTCCAGAGAGAGAGCATCTATAGAGAGAGAATCCAGAGAGAGAGACTCCAGAAAGAGCCTCCAGAGAGACAGTCAACAGCTCCATGAGCACACTCTGGCCTTGGAGAAGAGCAAGATCTCAGGTCCTCCCTCCAGGCTGAGCGCAGCTGCTATGAGAGTCTGGCTATGGAGAGCCAGACCACAGTCACAGAGCTACAGGAGTTAAAGGCTGAACACCGGGCACTGGAGAACAAACACCAATAACTCTTCTCTGAGTTCCACACCAGGAGCCGAACACCAGGAGCTGATCCCAGAGACCCAAGACCTCCAGAACAAGCTCCAGGATACAGTTGGTGAGTATTTTGACCTCCAGTCTGAGCTCAAGGCCATTGATAGGGAGCATAACAGCCTCCTATCTCAGCTTCAGGCCTCATTGAAGGATAAATGCTCCAGCTTGAAGTTTCAGCTTCAAGCGAAACAACTCAAGTCACAGAGGAGCAGACCAGGGACACAAAAGCTCCAGAATGACCTTGATTCTGCCCTCACTGATCAGCAGAAGGAGACCAGAGCTGTCTGCTTAGAGCTGGAGCAGGCTGTGGCCAAGTAACTGGCTGAGTCAGAAACACTCTCAGATCGGTTGAGGGACTTTAACCAGCAGATTCATGAGCAAACTCTGGCCTGAAGATGAGCAAAATTGCTTAGGAGATGAGTTTCTCACAAGATGCTGAACGCACACGCTCACACGCTCAGAGAATCTGGCTACGGAGAGCCAGACTACTAATCACAGAGCAACAGGAGTATAAAGCCAATCACTAAGGGCTGGAGGGTGTGAATACTAACCTGTTTGAAGGACTTACTCACATCGGCTACGGAGAGCATGATCACACAGTTGTCCAGAACAGCTGGTATTCAGTGTTGCTAGCCTTGAAGTGAGCATAGAAGGTATTTTGCTCGTCTGGTAGGATCGAGTCACTGGACTGCTCACGGCAGGGTTTCCCTTTGTAATCTGTGATAGTTTGCAAACACCTGCCACATCCGATGAGCATCAGAGCTGATGTAGTAGAATTCATTCTTAGTCCTGTATTGACGTCTTGTCTGTTTGATGGTGGTCGGATGCTGTAGCAAGATTTCTTATAAGCGTCCGGATTAGTGTCCCGCTCCTTAAAAGCGTCAGCTCTAGCCTTTAGCTCAGTGAAGATGTTGCCTGTAATCCATGGCTTCTGGTTGGGATATGTACAGTCATGGGCAAAAGTTTTGAGAATGACACAAATATTAATTTTCACAAGGTCTGCTGCCTCAGTTTGTATGATGGCAATTTGCATATACTCCAGAATGTTATGAAGAGTGATCAGATGAATTGCAAAGTCCCTCTTTGCCATGCAAATGAACTGAATCCCCAAAAAACATTTCCACTGCATTTCAGCCCTGCCACAAAAAGACCAGTTGACACCATGTCAGTGATTCTCTCATTAACACAGGTGTGAGTGTTGACGAGGACAAGGCTGGAGATCACTCTGTCATGCTGATTGAGTTAGAATAACAGACTGGAAGCTTCAATTGGAGGGTGGTGCTTGGAATCATTGTTCTTACCTGCAAGGAAACATGTGCCGTCGTCATTGCTTTGCACAAAAAGGGCTTCACAGGCAAGGATATTGCTGCCAGTAAGATTGCACCTAAATCAACCATTTATTGGATCATCAAAAACTTCAAGGAGAGCGGTTCAATTGTTGTGAAGAAGGCTTCAGGGCACCCAAGAAAGTCCAGCAAGCGCCAGGACCGTCTCCTAAAGTTGATTCAGCTGCGGGATCGGGCACCACCAGTACAGAGCTTGCTCAGCAATGTCAGCAGGCAGGTGTGAGTGCATCTGCACGCACAGTGAGGCGAAGACTTTGAGGATGTCCTGGTGTCAAGAAGGGCAGCAAAGAAGACACTTCTCTCCAGGAAAAACATCAGGGACAGACTGATATTCTGCAAAAGGTACAGGGATTGGACTGGTGAGGACTGGGGTAAAGTCATTTTCTCTGATGAATCCCCTTTCCGATTGTTTGGGGCATCCGGAAAAAGCTTGTCCGGAGAAGACAGGGTGAGCGCTACCATCAGTCCTGTGTCATGCCAACAGTAAAGCATCCTGAGACCATTCATGTGTGGGGTTGCTTCTCAGCCAAGGGAGTGGGCTCACTCAGAATTTTGCCTAAGAACACAGCCATGAATAAAGAATGGTACCAACACATCCTCCGAGAGCGACTTCTCCCAACCATCCAGGAAAAGTTTGGTGACGATCAATGCCTTTTCCAGCATGATGGAGCACCTTGCCATAAGGCAAAAAGTGATAACTAAGTGGCTCGGGAACAAAACATCTATATTTTGGGTCCATGGCCAGGAAACTCCCCAGACCTTAATGCCATTGGGAACTTGTGGTCAATCCTCAAGATGCAGGTGGACAAACAAAACCCCACAAATTCTGGACAAACTCCAAGCATTGATTATGCAAGAATGGGCTGCCATCAGTCAGGATGTGGCCCAGAAGTTTATTGACAGCATGCCAGGGCGGATTGCAGAGGTCTTGAAAAAAGGGTCAACACTGCAAATATTCATTATTTGCATCAACTTCATGTAATTGTCAATAAAAGCTTTTGACACTTATGAAATGCTTGTAATTATACTTCAGTATTCCATAGTAACATCTGACAAAAATATCTAAAGACACTGAAGCAGCAAACTTTGTGAAAATGTGTATTTGTGTCATTCTCAACTTTTGGCCACGACTGTACACAGCTACCTCTTCAAATACAATCTGAAGGTCATCTGAAGCCTACTGTAGCATTTAGAGACTTCCAGGGACTGACTAAATACTTACTTGGACTTCTTGCGCTGCAGGATGTAGATCTTGTAGAGAACGAAGAGGAGTGTCATGCTTTTCTTCCCTCGGGAATGACCAAAGCGCAGCGACGTTGCCAGAATACATGTTTTATTCACCAAACGGGACGAGACGGAACAAAACAATAAACGGAGAACAAGACGTGAACCCTAACACTAAATCCTAAACTGGACACAGAGAACTAAACCTAAACATGACTAGCGAAACCTAACCAACCACGAAGGGCAGAACCTAACCAACCACGAAGGGCAGAACCTAACCAACCACGAAGGGCAGAACCTAACTAAACACAAGAACCTGATTGAACATGATAAGCATAACATAATCAATAACCCACAAAACGAAAGTGCAAACCCCAAACATATATATGGTTCCCAATTAGAGGTAACGAGACTCAGCTGCCTTTAATTGGGAACCATTATCCCAACATAGAAATAGACACCATAGAACAGACAAACCCTACACCAAAACGAAACCAAAACACTCCAGCCTGTCATCTCAGGCCTGGGCGTTACAAGGAGAGCCAGAGACGTCAGGACGATGAGGAACACAAGGAACCCAATCACAGCTTTGTCATTGTCTGAAAACAGATGAGAAGAGTGGTAAAGGGACATTTACACACCAATGTAATGTCAACTCTGAATGCTGTTTAGCCTACCATTCATGTAGGGAGGAGGAGTGACAAACTGCTAATTGGTCAAGTAGTTGATCAAAGTCATTTTATTTTGTTAATAGGAGTCAGAGAAAGGTGATATTCATCCAAAGAGTATCATTTTAATCAGTCTGACTTGAGTATATTTATTGCAGGCTTCTTTCTACGTAGGATTCTGGAAATGTAAAACTAATTACATTGAGTAACAATGTGTGTTTCTATTGGTTTACTCTTTTGTTTCCCATTGTGTGTAAATATCTGAAAAAAGAAGACATTCATATATGATCCACCCACCACAACAGTTCCCCAATCCTGGTCCCCACAAACCCACTGGCTTAACAGGAACGCACAATAATCAAGACAATACTCTCTTCAATGATCATCCTGTTTATGTGAACACATTACCTGAGAGACATACTGGTAAAACACATTTTCTACATCTTCTGTTTAACTCATCTACGTACAGTACATAGAGCATTTCATTCAGCAGTATCTAACGCCACGATATATTACAGCATAGTCAATACATTAGGTTTTACTGTATGAATGTTGAATAACGTACCTCAACTGTGTAGACTGTTAAATAGCTGAGGTCCACAAATGTAAAACTGCACGTTGTATTTTGTTGTGTCTGATGAAGACCAGACCCAGTGATCGTTGCAATGTACAACCTTTCCTTTCCCCTCCACTCTTTTCCCTCCAAATGCGTACATTTAATGGTAAAAGCATTATTCTGAGTCAAAGTCAAAGACACAGATGGGAAGTCCACCATATCAGGCACTGTCAAACACAAACATAGGCCACAGATTACATTGTGGTCATCCTATTCACCAACAGATTGCATGTAGTTATCTCATGTACATATCATACTCTGTGACTTTGTCCCAGATCACTGCAACATGTTTAGAGACATAGCTGCCATTTAATACAGTGACTTCTTCAATAACTGCATAGCTGCCATTTAATGCAGTGTTTTCTTCAATAACTGCATAGCTGCCATTTAATGCAGTGTTTTCTTCAATAACTGCATAGCTGCCATTTAATGCAGTGTTTTCTTCAATAACTGCATTGCTGCCATTTAATGCAGTGACTTCTTCAATAACTGCATAGCTGCCATTTAATGTAGTGTCTGAAGTTTATGTAGTTCTTAACGTCTATGAACGATATGAAATACAGAATGATGCACCTACCTCCAGGAGAAGTCTCGATTGGTGCTAGTTCTGTTGGAGATATGGTGATGGTTTTCTCCTTGTACTTTACTGGCTGTATAGAGCAGGTATAATTTGTGTACGCATTCCAGGCCATCGCTGACACATTCCTGTGTTTTAGTTTCTTTGCAAACTGGAAAGGAAGAAGAGATTAATAAAGTGTACAATGAACTATCTCTATTAACTATCTCAACCAATGTTTCATATACACGTATATATAATTAGCGGAAAATTAAGAAAAAGAGAAATGAAGAACGATCAATTTAATTTAGTGGTAGAATATTTGTTTTGGTCAGAGACAGGAATTTAGATTGTATATCTTACCATGTTTACTATATTTGCTATGTTTACAGCAGCACTCGTATGTGAGGTGCTGAAGGTCAGAGTGTCGGCACTTATCAGTGGACATGCCCCATTCCAGCCTGATGGAGCTACTTGTGGATACTTTCTTCTTATCCTTTATGAGCACATCTGTAGGATACAACAGTAGGAATTACACCAATAAGCAAACTGACGTGATATTCAACAGCACCAAATTGTTGTGTGTGGCTGCTATTTTTTAAGATTTTAACATGCCATTCGAGAACATACTAGCAGTAGTAGGACTGTAAAATAAAGGGGTACCAAATCAATGTTGAACTTACCACAGTCAATCCTAAATGAAGTGGTATTTTCAATTGATCTATTGCCGTGGTTAATACGTCCGGTACAAGAGTAGTTTGTGAAGGGTTCCAACTGAGACAAATTCAAAGTGTTGGTGTTGTCTAGGTCTGATGGAGGGAAATGAGAAACGGATACATTTTAATCATCCATTTTGTAGAACTGTCCACTATACAGTATAAATCTATTCTATAGAAATTATGAAATAAATAAATAGTATCTTATCACATATATTAATGAGGATGAGTTATTTATTCCCGTGCTCCCTCAGCACAGCAGGACATTCATAACCTTCAGTGTGGTTTTGATTCAGTCCCTTACTGATCTTAAATTAGTGCTAAATGTTAACAAAACCAAGTTTATGTTGTTCTCTAGGTGTTATAAAATGTATCCTTAAGACCTGCGTATCTGCACCTTTAAATGAGCCCAAATTGAGCAAGTACCCCCATTATAAGTATTTCGGTATTTGGATTGACGACAGCTGACCTTTAAAACACATATTGAAAAATAAATAAATAAAAAACGGAGAATTAATATTGGCTTCCTGTATAGAAACAAATCCTGCCTCACTTTTGAAAATGAGAGGAAGATTGTTCAAGCCTCTCTTCTCCCAGTATTTACAGACCCCTTGACTTTTTCCACATTTTCTAAAATGGATCAAATCGTTTTTTTCCCCTCATCCATCTACACACAATACCCCATAATGACAAAGCAAAAACAGGTTTATTTATTAAAAATAAGAAACTGAAATATCACATTTATATAATTACTCAGATCCTTTACTGAGTACTTTGTTGAAGCACCTTTGGCAGCAATTACAGCATTCAGTCTTCTTGGGTATGATGCTACAAGCTTGGCACACCTGTATTTGGGGAGTTTCTCCCATTCCTCTTTGCAGATCCTCTCAAGCTCTGTCAGGTTGGATGGGGAGCTTCACTGCACAGCTATTTTCACGTCTCTCCAGAGATGTTTGATTGGGTTCAAGTCTGGGCTTGGGCTGGGTCACTCAAGGACATTCAGAGACTTGGCCCGTAGCCACTCCTGCATTGTCTCTCTTGGCTGTGTGTTTAGGGTCGTTGTCCTGTTGGAAGGTGAACCTTCTCCCCAGTCTGAGGTCCTGAGCGCTCTGGAGCAGGTTTTCATCAAGGATCTCTCTGTACTCTCCTCCGTTCATCCTGTCTCGAAGCTCTACGGACAATTCCTTTGACCTCATGGCTTGGTTTTTACTCTGACATACACTGTCAATTTTGGGACCTTATATAGACAAGTGTGTGCCTTTCCAAATCATGTCCAATCCATTGAATTTTTTCACAAGTGGACTCCAATCAAGTTGTAGAGACATCTCAAGGATGATCAATGGAAACAGGATTCACCTGAGCTCAATACTCATAGCAAAGGGGCTGAATACTTATGTAAATAAGGTATTTCAGTTTTTTATTTTTAATACATTTGCAAAAATAAAAAACAGTTTTTTCTTTGTCATTATGGGGCATTGTGTGTAGATTGCAGTTTTTATTTTATTTTATTTTATTTAATCCATTTTAGAACAAGGCTGTAATATAACAAAATGTGGAAAAAGTCAAGGGGTCTGAATACTTTCCGAAGACACTGTACATGCAGCAGCCTTTGCTTTAAAACATTTTGATTCACTGAGCCCTGCGATTTATCACTGGATAAAAGTTTTGTACACGTCATTGCCTTTTATGCAGTTCTGTTGGCTGGGAGTCTAGACCTAACATTGGCTACTATTTGTATATAAAACACTTTTCCAGAAACTCCGATACTACCTCACCTTACTTCTGAATTTGAAATCCAGTAATTATCAGACTCAAGGTTAAGACCGGCTGGTTCTAGAAGTTCCACGAGTCTGCTCTGAGTTGGGGAAGACTGCATTTAGTTACAGTGCCCCTTGCTGCTGGAATGACCTACAGGTCACTTTAAAACTTAATTCTCTGGTCTCAAAAGGTCAGTTTAAGACTCTGATGTGGAACGTGTTAAATGAGGACTGCATCTGTTTTGATTGATGTATAGCTTGTGTCTATTGTTCCCTTTTTAATGGAATGTAATTGATTTGTAATGTTGTAATTGTAATTTTGTAGAACTGTATTGAAATTATCATGCTTGAGCTGTTGTTCTCAGGGCACCAAGTGGAAATGGGTTACCCTGGTTAAATAAAAGAAAACACAAAGGTAGATAAATCTGGAAAACATTATTGTGTTATGAAGTATGTTTCTCTGCTTACCCTGGCAGGTGTAATTAATGGCTAGAATCCCATTACAATTCACTGGCTCATTTTCCCACTGTATTTCTGCAGGAAGACATTCAGGCCGTACCAGGACATTTCTTTGGGCATGTAGGAAACTTTGTTAGAGAAATGAAACAATGAAACTTAATGATCTGAAAGCAATAATAGTAACTTTATGGTTATGTAAAACTTTAAAAGAGGCACATCAACTTGATCAAATAGAACATAATTTGACAAATCTTTCTTTTGTACGGTCTTTCTTTTCCCTCATGGCACCACAGTGTGTAACTGTGCCTGAATGCAACATAACAGAATCGACCTACCGACTGGGATGGGTTGTGTTTTGGTAAAGTTGGCACACGTCTCTGGAGCAAAGTTTGCATTGACTTCTGAGCAGAAGTCGTCCTGTCTTAGCTCAAAACATAGCTCATAGGAGATTTGTCTCCGCATGTGTGAGACCTCATTTGGGATTTCTCAAGGCCGTTCTGAATTGCTTCACTGATATCCCAGTCACTCAAATAGCAAATAGACTCCGGAATGCAGTCAATGTCTTCCACAATGTCGACTTTTTCTGCAAAGGAGTAACCATCAGAGCTATATGTAGAGGTGGAATCGTTCTACATCCAGCAATAGGACAACAGTTATCTCCAGTCATAAGCCTTCTAAGCGGTTGTCTAAACTAATAGGAATCCTTTGGAATTTCAATCATGACTGACAGTCTTGAATCCAAGGAGCATCTTTTTTAAACATTTACTCTCTAACATATGACATTGTGTGAGTCCTGATGTATCATTCAAACAGTGTAATGCTCAGTGTGTTTGACATACCCAATTTCAGAGTGGTCAGAGCTCTGTTTCCTTGGAGTTCACATTCAGGCTGAATCTTCATCACCGTGTAGATACTGCAAGGCTTCAATGACTTCACCTCAATAATTGAGTTCACCGGTTGATTCTCAACCGTCATGTGTTGTCCTGATTCATCCTGGTACGATATGTTGTATGTGTCGGAGTTTGAGGCTATTAAAGCAATCTGAAAGCCATATTTGACAGGCTCGACCATGTATGTACCTATAAGATTAAATGAAAAGAGTTATCCTTATTTATTTATTCAGGTGAACTATCCCTATCATGCATAGTCTTAGATTGCATCTCAAACCAAAGAATTGGAACTCAAACTTTGATGGTGTTGGTGTAGTCTGGCTGCCTGAAAGATGGAACAGACAGATGAGAATCCACAAGAACAACATTACATCACAACATTCCATTACAACGTCACAACATTCCATTACAACATCACAACATCTATTACAACATCACAACATCCATTACAACATCACAGCAGTAGGAGAAATATGATCTACTATCAATGGACACAACACAGCATCCCATGGAGGAGAGGCCAACCTGTGGGGATTGCTGTAGTGGAAGTCAGGGTGATTGCAGGTGAGGTTTGGTTGTGGATGGGTGGAGTGCTTGTAGGCAAAGATGGAGATGGAGAGGTGGAGTTGTTTGTGGGCAAAGTCTGGGTTTGAGAGGTGGAGGTGTTTGTAGGAAAGGCCTGGGTTTGGTTGAGGTGCTTGCAGGGTCAGATGTATGGGTTTGGTTGAGGGTGCTTGCAGGGTCAGATGTCTGGGTTTGGTTGAGGGTGCTTGCAGGGTCAGATGTCTGGGTTTGGGTGACTGCAGTGCTTGCAGGATCAGAAATGCTTGTGCTCGAGCCGCCAGTTGCTATAAAATAGAGAATGACACACTTTTGATGTGAGACAGAGAATTACATTTTACAGCATTAACAGACGTTAATGCAGGAGGTATACTGTATGCGTATGTTTCACTTTGACTTTAAATGTGATATTGTACCTTGACTTTAAGTGTTATATTGTACCTTGACTTTAAATGTGATATTGTACCTTGACTTTTTTATTATAACAGTATGTGATTGTATATTTTATTTGGCGATTTGATTGATAATTTTCATATTTCAGATGAGCCTAGTTCGGGTGCTTAGTGACTCACAAGTTTTGTACCACTCCTTTTTGGGGCGTTGTGGGTCAAAATGTCAGCAGGACCACTGAGATACATGATAATGGCAACACATGGAGTTGGTTTGGATATAGTAATGGATATAGTAATATAGTAATGGATATAGTAATGGACATAGTAATGGATATAGTAATGGACATAGTAATGGACATAGTAATGGATATAGTTATGGATATAGTAATGGATATAGTAATGGACATAGTAATGGATATAGTAATGGACATAGTAATGGATATAGTAATGGATATAGTAATGGACATAGTAATGGATATAGTAATGGACATAGTAATAGATATAGTAATGGATATAGTAATGGATATAGTAATGGATATAGTAATGGACATAGTACTGGACATAGTAATGGACATAGTAATGGATATAGTAATGGATATAGTAATGGACATAGTAATGGATATAGTAATGGATATAGTAATGGACATAGTAATGGTAGGCCACAGTATTTCTTAAAATGTTCTATTTTGACTGGAATTGTATTGGTCATTGTCAATAAGTGCAGCATTTATTCCAGTTCAAAAAAGTCTTGCAAAACACTCCTCAGATAGTGCTGCTTTCCCCTCTTTTTCTAATAATTGCTCAAATGTTTTCTTTGTTGTTTGAGCAAATGTTGTTGTTTTTTTTTGGGGGGGGGGCTCCCCCTTAAAGTTTTCTGAGCTAAACTGACCAAGATGCACATCCAACAACAATACATAAAACCTCACGGAATTCTTCGCCAAAACAATGACAATTTCTCTCAACTAGTGGCATAAGGGCTTTTAGGTGAGCGTTGATGCCGCCCTGTGATAAGCAGTACCCACTTTGTCAAAGCCAGGGGCACAAAATATTTTGCTAGTCCACTCCCAACGCGCCTCTCCAGGATGCTGTTGGAGAGATGCATCCCTGCGGGACTCCACCAACATTACGTCAAAAGAATTATCTAACATAAGTCATGTAGCAGACATAGTATACGGTAGAAAGTGTATGTGGCCTTTTCTGTAGCCTACAGGCTGGAGATAAAATGGATGACAACGTAATGAGACAGACACTTTTTACATCATGCCGGTTTCTCCAGATCAAATAGCCTAAACTAAAGTACGCACAATCAAATAAAAAATGTGCTGTCATGTTAACAAACAACATATCTTAAAAGCAGGACAAGTCAAAGTAAAATGGACAATATGGAATGGACAATCACAACTGTTGTCCAGGAGTTTCACCTCATTGTCATGATCAGTGGTGTAAACACATTGTAAATTGGCTCACAATAACTCCAGCTAAAGTTGAGTAGCTGATATTCAGAGCTTAAATAGCCAAATTGATTAGTCACAGCAATTAGGATTAATAAAGCCAATGCCACGGCCTGTTTTACAAAATGGTGGGCCTACCACATGGATGGGCATTCAGAAATTCCATCGTGGCCGACATGGTAGGCTACACCCCACTAAGCACGAGCCAACGTCTTTTTTCTTCTTATTTTTTATGTTTTAAAAGTGGTAGGCTTACCACATAGATGGGCATTATTAAAATAGAATTTCAGGCAATTCTGTAGGCTACACCTCAGTAACATGGGCCGACGCCTTCTGGACTTCTTTTTTGGACCGCCTGATTTCCAAGGACATTGATTTTTGGTCGGTCCAGACCAAATCTAAATCAATAATGTTTGGTTCAGATTTTGTTCGGTCTGGACTACTCTTTATTTGTCCCAAATAAATCAAGGCTATAGATTACATATTTTCAACTTTCATTCAGAACTGAAAATAAACCTGATTTTTTTTCAACGTCCTGGAGAATATGTATTTTAAACGTATGGAAAACACATCTTTTCAACTTTAATTCAGAACCAGCGTCTGGAAAATATATATTTTAGACCTCTTTTCAACTTAATTTTGCTTACTGGGACTATTCTAGTTTTGTAGGTAATTTTTTTTGGTTTCGTCTAGCGTGGCAGAACGGCAAGGACCGGCCCTGATCTCCTATAACTATAGCAGGAAGTGCAGACAGGCCACTCAAAATGGAACACGGAAGTGGTTGAGCTGTGGTCTGTCTAAAAAGAACCCCACATCTAAACTCTATGTGTCTTAATGCAGTTGGTAGAAGTACATTCTCTATGTGTCTTAATGCAGTTGGTAGAAGCACATTCTCTATGTGTCTTAATGCAGTTGGTAGAAGTACATTCTCTATGTGTCTTAATGCAGTTGGTAGAAGTACATTCTCTATGTGTCTTAATGCAGTTGGTAGAAGTACATTCTCTATGTGTCTTAATGCAGTTGGTAGAAGTACATTCTCTATGTGTCTTAATGCAGTTGGTAGAAGTACATTCTCTATGTGTCTTAATGCAGTTGGTAGAAGTACATTCTCTATGTGTCTTAATGCAGTTGGTAGAAGTACATTCTCTATGTGTCTTATTTCAGTTGGTAGAAGTACATTCTCTATGTGTCTTATTTCAGTTGGTAGAAGTACATTCTCGGTGTGTCTTAATGCAGTTGGTAGAAGTACATTCTCTATGTGTCTTATTTCAGTTGGTAGAAGTACATTCTCTATGTGTCTTATTTCAGTTGGTAGAAGTACATTCTCGGTGTGTCTTAATGCAGTTGGTAGAAGTACATTCTCTATGTGTCTTAATGCAGTTGGTAGAAGGACATTCTCTATGTGTCTTAATGCAGTTGGCAGAAGTACATTCTCTATGTGTCTTAATGCAGTTGGTAGAAGTACATTCTCTATGTGTCTTAATGCAGTTGGTAGAAGTACATTCTCTATGTGTCTTAATTCAGTTGGTAGAAGGACATTCTCTATGTGCTTTAATGCAGTTGGTAGAAGTACATTCTCTATGTGTCTTAATGCAGTTGGTAGAAGGACATTCTCTATGTGTCTTAATGCAGTTGGTAGAAGTACATTCTCTATGTGTCTTAATGCAGTTGGTAGAAGTACATTCTCTATGTGTCTTAATTCAGTTGGTAGAAGGACATTCTCTATGTGCTTTAATGCAGTTGGTAGAAGTACATTCTCTATGTGTCTTAATGCAGTTGGCAGAAGTACATTCTACATTAAGAACTTTCACATGTATTGGAGATTCATGCTAAATATACACAAACAATGGTGCACTTTTACACACAGAGCAAGAGGTTTTGAATGTAGCATTGCTGCACAGTGAAAGTCAGGTATTAGCTTCAGAATATTACTTGTTAAGTCCCTGATCTAGATAGACATCCAACCACTGAACACATTTTAGTGGACCAAGTTAAGAGTAAAAACTTGACTAATCACTAATCAGGTGTGTCCTTTCTCTGATGGGAACATGAGGGGACCAACTCAGCCGACTCCTCTTTAAAAACTAGTCCTCCAGGTGACGCCCAACCAAGACAGTTTAGAAGTACTTGACAATCTGAGTTACTCTTTTCCAAACTCAGTTTTAATAGTTAAACTTAACAAAGTTATTTGCATTTTGAATGGTCTGTGTTCCCCTAACCCTAAACCTCGCCTCTGGTCCCTCAGCGCTACGCGACAAGTGATGTCACAGCTAGCTGAGAACAGGTACTTTACCTTATTTTACAGGAAGTCCAATTTCATCTACGCCACACATCTCCTTCCCTCCACTTCTGCACTTTCCTCTAAGATGCACAACATCAGATACATACAAAATACATCTGTTAGTTTAGTGCAGCCTGGCTTTAAGTGTGTTTAGCCATTCAACTGATCTTCAGAGAAGGAGAGGGCATGGTCTCACAGTGAGACATGGCTGATTTGTCCGTAAAAGTATTAAACAAAAGGCTCTCTGAACTCACAGACATGGACGACTTCCATATAACAGAGTTGTAAGTGTTGAATAGTATAGTTGGTCCTGTGTGGTTCAGTTTGGTATAGCATTGTGCTTACGATGCCAAGAGTCATGGGTTCGATTCCCACTGGGGCCAACCATACAAAATGTATGTACACAAGACTGTAAGTTGCTTAAGCTGGCGGAGGGTTCTCCAGCTCAATTATCTTCCCATTTCCACCAGTCTGCGTGCCACTTATGCTTTTCATATGCACATATTCATGGAACAATTTAATTTAATTTTTAATAGTCTTTGTATCTCAAAATCATTGTTTGTTGATCTAAATGAAAATTGTCCTAATCTAAAAAATTATTTTTATTGCCAACTTTCTAAAAATAACCTAAATAAAGCCAAGACATAAAAACTTTACAGCCTGCAGGTAGAATATATCCTGATAAAAATAAATATTATGAATCACATTGGCTACACATGGCCTGTCTGCAAAGAACTTGAAACTATCAACTGGGTTGCCCAGAAACTGGAGCTAGCAAACTTGTAACATTGTATAACAATATTCTGGGCCCTCAGAGTTTCCCGTGCCAATGAGCTCGGGGCAGACACAGCAGTAGGCTATTTGTGCAAGGAATGAGAATTAATCATGTATTTTATGATGTTTCCACTGGAGCAGAGCATTACATTTTTCCCTTTCATGCCAAATGGTTATCGAAAGGGAGAGAGCTATAAATATTGTTCAAATACCTTAAGAAACTATTGTCATTCACAATTGATTATAAAAACAGACTTTATTTACTGTTTGAGGTGAAGAAAAATGACATTTGTTTTCTCCACAGCTCATTAGTGGTGGTGTTAAGACAATCAGAAAAACTAATCAGACATCCCCAAATGGGCACATTTATGGGCCTACTGTACATTTGTGCAGAGGCCAGGAAGACTAGTCCTACTTCTATATGTGTAACCAGATACAGTGGCTTGCGAAAGTATTCACCCCCCTTGGGGGTTTGTATCATTTAATTTACACAACATGCCTACCACGTTGAAATGTTTTATTGTGAAACAATCAACTAACTATTCCTTTCACAATAGGTGAACAGTATATATACTGAAATCATGTGACAGATCATGTGACACTTAGATTGCACACAGGTGGACTTTATTTAACTGATTATGTGACTTCTGAAGGTAATTGGTTGCACCAGATCTTATTTAGGGGCTTCATAGCAAAGGGGGTGAATATATATGCACGCACCCCTTTTCTGTTCTTATTTTTTATAATTTTTTTAAACATGCCATTTTTCTCATTTCATTTCACAAATTTGGACTATTTTGTGTATGTCCATTACATGTCATCCAAATAAAATGTCATTTAAATTGTAGGTTGTAATGCAACAAAATAGGAAAAATGGCAAGGGGATGAATACTTTTGCAAGGCACTGTATGCGTCCTTACTCAACATTGACAGGAGCGTTTCAAACAAAAGACAATGAATAAACTGACAAAACTCGTCAATGGAATCAAATAAACAAAAACTTGTTTCTGACAAGTGTAGCATTGGTTGTGAGTTCTGCAAAACACATGTCCACTCTGACAATGACACCTGTAAATGACTAATAATAATAATAATATATTGAATGCATTAACTGAAATTACTGTAAACAAACAAATACTCCAGATTAGAAATGATGGGAATTAAATCTAAACTACTACTGGTGATACATGTCAGGGGTTCCCAAGCTTTTCCACTCAGAGCCCCCTGGCAGCATTGGGGAACATCCTGCGTCTCCCCTGCTCGCGCCACGTCTATTTCTTTGGGCACAAGCACTGTTCATGACACAAATTGTTCACACCCTTCTTGTTTGTGGAGAGAATTTGGCAGGTTTAAAGCTTAGTTCCTGCAATTCTACACATTTTGTCATGTGGTGCTAAGAAAATGTTGCAGTTTTAAAGCAAATTTTCTTGCAATTCTGTACATTTTGTCTAATGTGCATTCATGTGATATTTGAGTGACAACAAAACCTGATCACAAAACATCAGTTGACATGGGCTAGCTGATCTGGACATTTCTGGCAAGTTATAAATAGCTCTCTAAGGTCTGTAATGACTAACATGACAAGTGAAACTGATGATGCAATACCCAATTTCGAAATTGTGCATTCTACTATTACAACTTCCAAAAGTAAGTTTAAAGCCGGAATGAGTTCCTTAATTTTTGGGGTGTGGAAGGGAAGCCCGCACCCGCTGTCGACACTTAAAGCCCCCCACAGTTTGAGAAGAACAATAGTGAGGTTGGACACTGATGTTGGGCGATTAGGCCTGTTAACATTTCCCTTCACGGGAACTAAAGGGCCTAGCCCCGAACCATGAAAAACAGCCCCAGAGCATTATTCCTACCCCACCAAACTTTACAGTTGGCACTATGAATTGGGGCAGGTAACGTTCTCCTGGCATCCGCCAAACCCAGATTCGTCCTTCACCCAGATGGTGAAGCGTGATTCAAGACTCCAGAGAACATTTCTACTGCTCCAGTTTGGAACTCGGTAGTGAGTGTTGCAACCGAGGACAGACGATTTTTACACACTACGCACTTGAGCACTCGGCGGTCACATTCTGTGAGCTTGTGTGGCCTACCACTTCGTGGCTGAGCCATTGTTGCACCTAGACGTTTCCACTTCCCAAACAGCAATTACAGTTGACCAGGCCAGCTCTAGCAGGGCAGAAATTTGACAAACTGACTTGTTGGAAAGGTGGCATCCTCTGACGGTGCCACGTTGAAAGTCACTAAGCTCTTCAGTAAGGCCATTCTACTGCCAATGTTAGTCTATGGAGATTGCTTGGCTGTGAGCTCAATTTAATACACCTGTCAGCAACGGGCGTGGCTGAAATAGCCAAATCCACTAATTTGAAGGTGTGTCCACACATGTCCTCAATATGACGTCTTCTAGGGAATGTCTAAAAAACATTAATACGCAACCAGAATCCGACCAGATTAAGATGGCTTATTTCTGATGTCCTTATAACTCAAATCCAACCAAAATAGCACCCGTTTAGGACCTCCCAATATTATTAATGTCATGCATCTCACAGCAGCAATGTTACCAGTTTAAGACATACTTAATATTTCACATCTATACTCAGAGGCTAAAATAAATGTTGAGGATGAATGCCAGCAAAGCTACTACACAATACAACACCAAACAATACATTAATTACACTATAATGGTGACAAACTGTGCCCACAATCTATTAGGGCCTAAATAAAGCTGTCCCAACAGCAGAGTCCCAACAGCAGAGTCCCAACACCTTACCACTGCTACACCTGGCTATCAGCGAAGCCTTGTCTGGCAGCGTAACAGTTAATTTAGCCTCATTTACTACCTTTTAAAAAAACAATGCTGATATGGCTGACTTGCTTAAATAAATGTGGTTTCCACTGACAATTGAGATGTACAAACTATGGCATAAGGGTGTGACAAGCAGATAAAAGGCAATCCGTAATTTCGATTAAGACATTAATGAGCGAGCTAGGACGGACGTAGTCAATATAACTATTTGTTCAGCACTTTTGAAAAGTACAGCGACAGAATTCAGAACATGGGCCGTTCTTACAGTGTTCTCCCTGTACACCAAGTCAGAACTGTAGAATAAATAAAGGGCGGATACAAGCAGACAATGAAAGCTCTTACAATATTCAATGATTACATTTCTCTAAAACAGGTTATAGGCTACATGTGCACCACCAAGTCAGAACAGTAGGTGAAATTAAGACAGGGAAAATAGACCAAATTATTACGGTGAGGTACATGGGCTTATTACACAACATACAATTAGTATTACTTTCTTAGCTACAGTATACATATCTCCTGGCATATTACATAATTTATGCAGCAGTGTACAAGACATTTTTGGACTCACCTTGTTGTGCTGTGCTCACTTGAACAGAGAGGTGGCGTGGCAGTCCTTTGTGGGCAAATTTCATCATCAAACTGTCAAAGTCTGGCATTCACTGGATTTATGGTGCTTTCAGGACAACTGGGAACTCGGAAAAAAACAAGGTCGAATCATGATGACGTCAGTGATCTTCAGGTCGTAGCTCTAGAAAGAGACCCTAGTTCTCGACTTCCAATTTCGAGATGGATGTACAGTACATATTTTCCCAGACTGAGCTCGTTTTTCCCCAGGATTCCCAGTTGTCTTGAACTAATTTAAGTTAGATTTCCCAGCAGTTTTTAACATGGCAGAAATCATGTTGAATTGACAGCATGGCCAATGTTGAATGTTTATCATTTTAAGCTTGGAAAAGAGACCCTTAAACCCAGAATTGGGACCATGCACCCACTCCACTGAATAGTGGACTAGTGATTGCTTTGCAATGCTTGCAGTTAGCCACTTTCCAAACCAGTAATTGTTGAATTAGCGATTTCCAACTTGTTGTTCATTATTTATCTTCATATGACAAGGATTGAAAATGATTTGCTAGTAGATTGTCGACTTGATTCATGATGATGACTGCTAGCCAAGATTTTGAAAGTATGATGTTGACATTATCAGTCCAATCAAAGGTACTGTACATATAACGTGATTTGACGTCATTGTATCTGTGGCCAATGACCCTGAGCCTTCTTGGACGGGCACTTCTAATGTAACTCTATGGCAGCATCCAAGGGGCTTGACATTTCCAGCTCTACCCTTAGATTTGGCAGTGACTTAGTGTCCCCATGAGTGACAGAACACTGAGCCAATCACGGTGCCAACCCCTACGTTACGTATTTTTTAGAAGCACTGAGCTAGGCTGAAACACCTGCACTTTGGAGCTGCCTTACTCAAGAAATCAAAAAAGAGACCATGTTTGTCTGCGGCTTTATTAATTAAATAATATTTTTTTTACATTGTTTGCGAACTGATTAATGCCAAAATAACATGCAAAACAGCCTCCAAAAAAAAAAAAACGATCTAATATTTATTTATTTATTTTTAGCTAAAAATGTGGGACTCAAAACAGGTGGGGCTCTGCTCCACCTGCCCTGAATGACGGGTCGCCACTGGCAAAAAAAGTATGTCATATCAAGTAACAATTCACATGGGAAATCCCTCTTTCCCTAAATATAGTGAGTTGTGTAAATCAACAAAGCTGCAGCTGATGTGTGAAAAACAGTAAACCATCTAGGAAACCATCAAACTAAAATGTGACCTAATATCATTATACGTCTATCTGAATCAACAAATAACATATTAATATCGATGATCTGGTCTGTCTATTAATATCTGTCCTTCTCAGGAGGTATGTGTGAGTGTGTGTGTGTGTTGTGCTGCAGCTGTAGAGTTGTGCCATCCTGGTCTCCGACGCCGCTTTCTCAGGTTCCTGAGGCGTTCCTCAAGGAAACCAGTAGAAGTGGCATCATCTAAGGGTGCACCAAGCATCCTTGAAGATAAAAGTCTGTTATTTTTTAAAAAGACCCCTTTGTGTTCAATATGGCTAGGATTTGGTAAAACCAATCAAAAAGGATTACACCTTCAAGGGCTCCATTTTGGTGGAAATAGCAGAGCTAATGCATGATAGATAATGCAGTGAGGTTCAAAATGAAAACCTAACTTACAGTTTTTACCCTCTGAATTCTTGAGGCAAGGAAACTGTTCCACTAATGAACACGACAGTTGTCTTTGTCTCAGATGTTGTGCTGAAAGAAAAGAGGGTTAAACAGAAAAGACAACATTTATCAAAGATACAATATTTACAAAACAATCACAGTCACAATTCCCGTCATTAGTACAATAATATTTTGGAGATAAATACACAACGCAGAGACAGAGGACGAGAGGTCAATACAGTACTAACGATCAAGGGAAATAGTGTTTTTTTTGTAATAGGGGATTAATGCAGAGACATGGGAGGAATTTGTCTATGTGTCACGACTCCCACCGAAGTCGGTCCCTCTCCTTATTCGGGCGGTTTTAGGTCGACGTCACCGGGTCATCTAGCCATCACGATCAATTTTTCATGTTCCGTTTTGTTTTGTCTTTGTTTTACACACCTGGTTCCAATTCCATAATTACATGTTCATTATTTAACCCTCTTCCCCATGTTTGGTGTGTGTGATTGTTTGTTGTAGGGTTTTGGTTATGTTTATGGCTGGCATTATTTCGCCCGTTTGTTTAATGGGCGCATTGGATTTGTTATCCTGTTCTCCCGTATTTTATTAAATACGTTGTTCACTCATCTCTGCTTTCCTGCGCCTGACTTTTCACCAGCTACACACACCAGCCTGACACTATGTATTGAGTCTGAAATAGGATACTTGTTTTTTAGCCATTGGTCCAGTTTCTTTGCAAGGAATTCTAATTGGTCAACCACAGGCTAGGGCTGGGTTATAAACTACATCCTGTCCCTTTGTTCACTGGAGAAAATCACAGGAGAACATCACTGAGGACAGGGGAGAATGACAATCTACTTCCAAACATAATTTGTCCTATTTTAATAAACCTATTTTCCTCCCCCTGATTTGCTTTGGGTCTGTGTTATTAACTTCTTTGGGAGCAGCGCACGAGGTGACCGTTTTGGACACCGTGGCGTGCCCAAAGTAAAATGCCTCCCATTCAGGCCCAGAAAATAGGATATGCACATATTTAGTACCATTGGATAGGAAACATTCTGAATTGTCTAAAAGTGTTAACCATTTGTCTGTGAGTATAACAGAACGGATATGGCAGGCAAAAACCCGAGGAAATTCTGTCCTGGAAAAAGTGGTTTTGAACCCCTCCCTTGTGAAAATGCCCATATAAGGGCATATGAATGCAGTACCTATCGCTTCCTCTGGATGTCAACAGTCTCGAAAGTGTTCTGATTCTTTTTAGATGCTTTTAGAGCAGGGAAGAAGTCGAATAAGGAAGTGTCCACGCAGATGTCAATACAAGTAGATGCGCGCTCCCGGCTGGCACGTTCTTTGGTGTTTTCCTTTCTTATCGCCCAGTTTATATTCCGGTTGAAATATTATACTATTTATACATAAGTGTTCCTAAGGATACATTTACAATTATGTTTGATTGTACTTGGACAAGTTTATAGGTATAAGTTCTCTTCTCTTCACGTTTCAATGGAGGAGTCAACGCTCTATTTTCTCATTATAACGCGCCAACCAAACTGAGATTTATGGATATAATACATTACTTTTTCTAACAAAAGAACCATGGATGGTCTTCGTTGGACACTTGGGAAGCCATCAGCAGAAGTTCTTCAAAAGGCAATTGATTTGTTTTCGCTGTGAAATGTGTTGTGTGAACCGTGATAGCTTATGAATTCATGGCTATGGGAAAAATGTTAGGTGCTACCCTCAAACAATCAAATGTGGTGCTTTCGCCGTAAAGCCTTTTTGAAATCTGACAACGCTGTGATATTGACAAGAAGCAGAGCTTTTGATGACTATGAAACACTTGTATATTGGTGCATATTTAATAATTCAACTTTTGGATTTTGAATTTGTCGCCTTGCATAGCGCCAAATTAGCGCCCCACCGCTCCCTAAGGAGTTAACTCTGGGCCACATCCTGACTGATGGCAGCCCATTCTTGCATAATCAATGCTTGAATTTGTGGGTTTGTCCACCCGCCGAGGATTGACCACAAGTTTCAATGGATTAAGGTCTGGGGAGTTTCCTGCCATGGACCCAAAATATCGATGATTTGTTCCTCTGAAAGCTACTTAGTTATCACCTTTGCCTTATGGTACAAGGTGCTCCATCATGCTGAAAGGCATTGATCGCCACCAAACTGTTCCTGGATGGTTGGGAGAAGTTGCTCTCGGAGGATGTGTTGGTACCATTCTTTATTCATGGTTGTGTTCTTAGGCAAAATTGTGAGTGAGCTCCACTCTCTTGGCTGGAGAAGCAACCCCACACATGAATGGTCTCAGGATGCTTTACTGTTGGCATGACACAGGACTGATGGTAGCACTCACCTTGTCTTCTCCGGACAAGCTTTTTCCCGGATGCCCCAAACAATCGGAAAGGGGATTCATCAGAGAAAATGACTTTACCCCAGTCCTCAGCAGTCCAATCCCTGTACCTTTTGCAGAATATCAGTCTGTCCCTGGGGCTTCTTTGCTGCCCTTCTTGACACCAGGCCAAGTCTTTGCCTCACTGTGCATGCAGATGCACTCACACCTGCCTGCTGCCATTGCTGAGCAAGCTCTGTACTGGTGGTACCTGATCATGCGGCTGAATCAACTTTAGGAGACGGTCCTGGCGCTAGCTGGACTTTCTTGGGCGCCCTGAAGCCTTCTTCACATCAATTGAACCGCTCTCCTTGAAGTTCTTGATGATCCGATAAATGGTTGATTTCGTGCAATCTTACTGGCAGCAATATCCTTGCCTGTGAAGCCCTTTTTGTGCAAAGCAATGATGACGGCACGTGTTTCCTTGCAGGTAACCATGGTTGACAGAGGAAGAACAATGATTCAAGGACCACCCTGCTTTTGAAGCTTCCAGTCTGTTATTCTAACTCAATCAGCATGACAGAGTGATCTCCAGCCTTGTCCTCGTCAACACTCACACCTGTGTTAACGAGAGAATCACTGACATGATGTCAGCTGGTCCTTTTTTGGCAGGGCTGAAGTGCAGTGGAAATGTTTTTGGGGGATTCAGTTCATTTGCATGGCAAAGAGGGACTTTGCAATTAATCTGATATACTCTTCATGACATTCTGGAGTATATGCAAATTGACATCATACAAACTGAGATAGCAGACTTTGTGAAAATTTATATTTGTGTCATTCTCAAAACTTTTGGCCACGACTGTACATATCCCAACCAGAAGCCATGGATTACAGGAAACATCCTCACTGAGCTAAAGGCTAGAGCTGACGCTTTTAAGGAGTGGGACACTAATCCGGACGCTTATAAGAAATCTCGCTACACCATCCGACCACCATCAAACAGACAAGACGTCAATACAGGACTGAGATTGAATTCTACTACACCAGCGTTGATGCTCGTCGGATGTGGCAGGTGTTTGCAAACTATCACGGATTACAAAGGGAAACCCTGCCGTGAGCAGTCCAGTGACGCGATCCTACCAGACGAGCGAAATAACTTCTATGCTCACTTCAAGGCTAGCAACACTGAATACCAGCTGTTCCTGGCAACTGTGTGATCATGCTCTTCGTAGCCGATGTGAGTAAGTCCTTCAAACAGGTTAGTATTCACTCCCTCCAGCACCTGGTGATTGGCTTCAAACTCATGTTGCTCTGTGATTAGTAGTCTGGCTCTCTGTAGCCAGACTCTCTGAACGTGTGAGCGTGTGCGTTCAGCATCTTGTGAGAAACTGATCTCATAAGCAATCTTGCTCATCTTCAGGCCAGAGTTTGCTCATGAATCTGCTGGTTAAAGTCCCTCAACCGGTCTGAGAGTTTTTCTGACTGCTCCAGCTCTAAGCAGACAGCTCTGGTCTCCTTCTGCTGATCAGTGAGGGCAGAATCAAGGTCATTCTGGAGCTTTTGTGTCCCTGGTCTGCTCCTCTGTGATTTGTGATTTGAGTTGTTTCGCTTGAAGCTGAAACTTCAAGCTGGAGCATTTATCCTTCAATGAGGCCTGGCCTCCACGATCACCCGATCTCAACCCAATTGAAATGATTTGGGATGAGTTAGACCGCAGAGTGAAGGAAAAGCAGCCAACACCTGCTCAGCATATGTGGGCACTCCTTCAAGACTGTTGGAAAAGCATTCTAGGTGAAGCTGGTTGAGAGAATGCCAAGAATGTGCAAAGCTGTCATCAAGGCAAAGGGTGGCTACTTTGAAAAATATCAAATAAATGTAACTTGTTTAACACTTGTTTGGTTACTACATGATTCCATATGTGAAGCTCGCCCTCACACTCCATTTGGCAAATCTGACCATAATTCCATCCTCCTGACTCATGCGTACAAGCAAAAAGTTAAACAGGAAGCAACAGTGACTAGATCAATAAAAAGTGGTCAGATGAATCAGATGCTAAGCTACAGTACTGTTTTGCTAGCACAGACTGGAATATGTTTTGGGATTCCTCCAATGGCATTGAGGAGTACACCACATCTGTCATTGGCTTCATCAATAGGTGCATCCATGACGTCGTCCCCACAGTGACCGTACGTACACACCCCAACTAGAAGCCATGGACTACAGGCAACATCCGCACTGAGCTAATGGCTAGAGCTACCGCTTTCAAGGAGCGGGACTCTAACCCGGAAGCTTATAAGAAATCCCGCTATGCCCTCAGGCGAACCATCAAACAGGCAAAGCTTCAATACAGGACTAAGATCGAGTCATACCACACCGGCTCGGATGCTCGTAAGATGTGGCAGGCCCTGCAAACCATGACAGACTACGAAGGGAAGGACAGCCGAGAGCTGCCCAGTGACACGAGCCTACCAGACAAGCTAAACTACTTCTATGCTCGCTTCTAGGCAAATAACTCTGAAACAGCCATGAGAGCGCCGGATGTCCCAGAAGACTGTGTGATCACGCTCTCCGCAGCCGATGTGAGTAAGACCTTTAAACAGGTCAACATTCACAAGGCCGCAGGGTCAGACGGATTACCAGGTTGTGTACTGCGAGCATGCGTTGACCAACTAGCAAGTGTCTTGACTGACATTTTCAACCTCTCCCTTTCCGAGTCTGTAATACCAACATGTTTTAAGCAGACCACCATAGTGCCTGTGCCCAAGAACACTAAGGTAACCTGCCTAAATGACTACCGACCCGTCTGTAGCCATGAAGTGCTTTGAAATGTTGGTCATGGCTCACATCAACACCATCATCCCAGAAACCCTAGACCCACTCCAATTTGCATATCGCAACAACAGATCTACAGATGATGCGGTCTCTATTGCACTCCACACTGCCCTTTCCCACCTGGACAAAAGGAACACCTATGTGAGAATGCTATTCATTGACTACAGCTCAGCGTTCAACACCATAGCGCCCTCAAAGCTCATCAATAAGCTAAGGACACTGGGACTAAACACCTCCCTCTGCAACTGGATCCTGGACCTCCTGACTGGCCACCCCCAGGTGGTAAGGGTAGGTAACAACACGTCAGCCACACTGATCCTCATCACAGGGGCCCCTCAGGGGTGCGTGCTCAGCCCCCTCCTGTACTCCCTGTTCACTCATGACTGCACGGCCAGGCACGACTCCAACACCATCCTTAAATTTGCCGATGACACAACAGCCTGATCACCGACAACGACGAGACCTGGCCGTGTGGTGCCAGGACAACAACCTCTCCCTCAACGTAACCAAAACTAAGGAGATGATTGTGGACTACAGGAAAAGGAGGACCGAGCACGCCCCCATTCTCATTGACGGGGCTGTATTGGAGCAGGTTGAGAGCTTCAAGTTCCTTGATGTCCACATCAACAACAAGCTAGAATGGTCCAAACACACCAAGACAGTCGTGAAGAGGGCATGACAAAGCCTAATCCACCTCAGGAGACTAAAAAGATTTGGCATGGGTCCTGAGATCCTCAAAAGGTTCTACAGCTGCAACATTGAGAGCATCCTGACTGGTTGCATCACTGCCTGGTACGGCAATTGCTCCGCCTCTGACCGCAAGGCATTACAGAGGGTAGTGTGTACGGCCCAGTTCATCACTGGGGCTAAGCTGGCCCAGTGATGAGGAAGGCCCTAAAAATTGTCAAAGACCCCAGCCATCCCAGTCATAGACTGTTCTCTCTACTACCGCATGGCAAGCGGTACCGGAGTGCCAAGTCTAGGACAAAAAGGCTTCTCAACAGTTTTTACCTCCAAGCCATAAGACTCCTGAACAGGTAATCAAATGACTATCTGGACTTTTTGCACTGTGCCCCCCACCCCGCTGCTACTTTCTGTTTATCATATATGCATAGTCACTTTAACTAGACTTTCAGGTACATACTACCTCAATTGGACCGACCAACCAGTGCTCCCGCACATGGGCTAACTGGGCTATCTGCATTGTGTCCCACCACCCGCCAAACCCTTTTTTACGCTACTGCTACTCTCTGTTCAACATATATGTATAGTCACTTTAACCATAACTACATTTACATATACTAACTCAATCAGCCTGAAAACCGGTGTCTGTATGTAGCCTCGCTACTTATACAGCCTCGCTACTGTATATACTGCTGTTTTTATTTCTTTACCTACTGTACCTATTGTTCACCTAATACCTTTTATTATTTTTTGCACTGTTGGTTAGAGCCTGTAAGTAAGCACTTCACTGTAAGGTCTACAACTGTTGTATTCGGCGCACGTGACAAATAAACTTTGATTTGATTTGGATTGGCAATTTATATATGGGCTATGTACAGCTGCAGCGATCGGTTAGCTGCTCAGATAGCTGATGTTTAAAGTTAGTGAGGGAAATATAAGTCTCCAGCTTCAGCGATTTTTGCAATTCGTTCCAGTCATTGACAGCAGAGAACTGGAAGGAAAGGTGGCAAAAGTAGGGGTTGGCTTACCTCCCCTATATCTATCACTTCCTTTGGTTATTTCCTCAGGCGTTATTGTTTCTGTTTATATGTTTCATGTCTGTACGCTACTTATGTTTCTTGTTTTGGTCCATGTTCGTTTATTTATTAAATTCACTCCCAGTACTTGCTTGCCAATTATTAGCGTACACCTTACAATCTTCAAGAAATCCCTACTCACGGCACCCAAGCGACTACAGAGAATGTTGCTAAGGCTACCAAAGATACCAACTCCACAATACAATACAATACAAGCAAGGCAAAGAACTACATGTAGTTGACTTCCTGTCCAGAACAGCTCAATCAACCACAGAGCACAGACAAATGCAAACAACAGCCATGGTCTACGCTATGGATCTAGCCACAACTGACCAGTGATGTCAACATCTCAACTAAGACAACGGATTCAATCATAGCACACTGTTCCCAGGACCCACTGTTTCAGGCTCTGTACGCACAAATCAAAAACGGCTGGCATGGAACCAACCAGGCTGTGAGTCACACACTGAATATTTCTGGACGTACAAAGAGGAGCTCACCACAGAACATGGATAGATATTTAAAGGAAACAGAGTCTTCATCCCTGACATGTTACTCACTGACTTTCTACACAAAATACTCTTTGGACACTCAGGTACAGTCGGACGTTTGTTTTTGTCTTTGTCTTGTCCCGTCCTATACCCATTCTGCCAATTGGCCTGGTTTACCATACGGAACCCTGCTGATTCGTCTTCTGAGCCGGAACAGAAGCTAGCCAGCTAACTAGCTACTAGCTAGTAGTCAGCTAGCCACTGCTAGTGGTCATCAGCTACCTCTAGCAGGGACAACTCTCGCCAGTCTACACAGCGCAACTCAAACCAAAGCAAAACTGACTTATTTTTCTCCATATCTCCAGATTCCTACCGCAAGCCCTGAACCTTTTTCCGCCTGGGTCATCACAGCTAGCTAGCTGCTACCCGAGTGGCCACTCCTGGCTAACGTCTTTGTCCCGAAGCAAGAACCAATTAGCCTGGAGCCAGCCTGCTAGGCCCATCTGCTAGGCCCATCTCCTGGCTAGCTGTAGAGGTCCATCAACTGCTCCTTGTGCTTCAATACCTATTTTGCCAACTGGCTCGGACCCCGTCCGACCCATCACGACTGGACCACCGACGTGATTTGGCCGAGGGGTTCTTTCTCAACTGGCTCCGCCGTCGCAACGTCCCCCATATGCCCATTTGTTAGCATGCTAGGCGCGGCCCGCTAGCTGTCCAGAGCACATCGGACTGTTAGCTTAAGAGGCTCATCGGACAAATTCTTTGGCCACTATACCTATTTTGCCAATTGGTTTACCACACGGAGCCATGCTCTCCGTATGCCGATGGAATAACACGAGGGGGCCACATCAGAATTTCTCCCGTCACAGCGTCCCTCCAAGGCCCTTCTGCTAGCTATTAGCCCCAGCTCGCTAGCTGCCTGAAACCACACACTTGACTCCTATGACCATTCGGCCTCTCGATAACGTCAATATGCCTTGTTCATTGCTGTTTTGGTTAGTAATTATTGCCTTATTTCACTGTAGAGCCTTTAGCCCTGCTCAGTACGCCTTAGATAACACTTTAGTTCCACCTCTCACAAATACAGAGACATCACCTGGTTTAACAATACTTCTCGAGACAATATCTCTTTCATCGTCACTCTATGCACAGGTTTACCCCCACTGTATTCACGTCCTACCATACCTTTGTCTGTACATTTTGCCTTGAATCTCTTCTATTGTACCCAGAAATCTGCTCCTTTCACTATCTGGTCCGAAAATACTAAACGACCAGTCCTTTTGGCCTTTAGCCGTACCCTTATCCTACTCCTCCTCTGTTCCTCTGGTGATGTGGAGGTTAATCCAGGCCCTGCAGTGCCTAGCCCCACTCCCACTCCCCAGGCGCTATCATTTGTTGACTTCTGTAACCGTAAAAGCCTTGGTTTCATGCATGTTAACATTAGACGCTTCCTCCGTAAGTTTGTTTTATTCACTGTCCTAGCACACTGCCAACCCGGATGTCCTAGCCGTGCCTGAATCCTGGCTTAGGAAGACCACCAAAAACCCTGAAATTTCCTTGCCTAACTATAACATTTTCCGACAAGATAGAACTGCCAAAGGAGGTGGTGTTGCAATCTATTGCAGAGAGCCTGCAGAGTTCTGTCATACTATCCAGGTCTGTACCCAAACAATTCTAGCTTTTACTTTTAAAAATCCACCTTTCCAGAAACAAGTCTCTCACCGTTGCCGCTTGCTATAGACCACCCTCTGCTCCCAGCTGTGTCCTTGACACCATATGTGAACTGATCGCCCCCCATCTATCTTCAGAGCTCGTGCTGCTAGGTGACCTAAACTGGGACATTCTTAACACCCCGGCCATCCTACAATCTATGCTTGATGCCCTCAATCTCACACAAATTATCAATGAACCCACCAGGTACAACCCCAAATCAGTAGACACAGGCACCCTCATAGATATCATCCTAACCAACCTCCCCTCTAAATACACCTCTGCTGTTTTCAACCAAGATCTCAGCGATCACTGCCTCATTGCCTGCACCTGCAATGGGTTTGTGGTCAAACGACCACCCCTCATCACTGTCAAACGCTCCCTAAAACACTACAGCGACCTGGCCCGGGTATCCTGGAATGATATTGACCTCATCCCGTCAGTAGAGGATTCCTGGTCATTCTTTAAGAGTTTCTTCCTCATCATCTTAAATAAGCATGCCCCTTTCAAAAAAATGTAGAATCAGGAACAGATATAGCCCTTGGTTCACTCCAGACTTGACTGCCCTTGACCAGCACAAAAACATCCTGTGGCATTCTGCATTTGCATCGAATAGCCCACGTGATACGCAACTTTTCAGGGAAGTCAGGAACCAATATACACAGGCAGTTAGGAAAGCTAAGGCTATCTTTTTCAAGCAGAAATTTGCATCCTGTAGCACAAACTCAAAAAAGTTCTGGGACACTGTAAAGTCCATTGAGAATAAGAGCACCTCCTCCCAGCTGCCCACTGCACTGAGGTTAGGAAATACTGTCACCACCGACAAATCCACTATAATTGAGAACTTCAATAAGCATTTTTCTACGGCTGGCCATGCTTTCCACCTGGCTACCCCAGCACTGCATCTCACCCACAGCATCTCACCCAAGCCTCCCCCATTTCTCCTTCACCCAAATCCAGATAGCTGATGTTCTGAAATGGATGCAAAATCTGGACCCCTACAAATCAGCCGGGCTAGACAATCTGGACCCTCTCTTTCTAAAACTATCTGCCAAAATTGTTGCATCCCCTATTACTAGCTGTTCAACCTCTCTTTCGTATAGTCTGAGATTCCCAAAGATTGGAAAGCTGCCGCGGTCAGCCCCCTCTTCAAAGGGGGTGACACTCTAGACCCAAACTGCTACAGACCTATATCTATCCTACCCTGCCTTTCAAAGGTCTTCTATAGCCAAGTTAACAAACAGATTACAGACCACCTCGAATCCCACCGTACCTTCTCCGCTCTGCAATCTGGTTTGAGATGGTCATGGGTGACCTCAGCCACACTCAAGGTCCTAAACGATATCATAACCGCTATCGATAAGAGACATTACTGTGCAGCCATATTCATTGACCTGGCCAAGGCTTTCGACTCTGTCAATCTCCACATTTTTATTGTCAGACTCAACAGCCTTGGTTTCTCAAATGAGTGCCTCGCCTAGTTCACAAACTACTTCTCTGATAGAGTTCAGTGTGTTAAATCGGAGGGCCTGTTGTCCGGACCTCTGGCAGTCTCTATGGGGGTGCCACAGGGTTCAATTCTCAGGTCGACTCTCTTCTCTGTATACATCAATGACGTCTCTCTTGCTGCCGGTGATTCTCTGATCCACCTCTACGCAGACGACACCATTCTGTATACTTCTGGCCCTTCTTTGGACACTGTGTTAACTAACCCCCAGACGAGCTTCAAGGCCATACAACTCTCCTTCCGTGGCCTCCACCTGCTCTTAAATGCAAGTAAAACTAATGCTTTTCAACCGATCACTGCCCGCACCCACACCCCCGTCCAGCATCACTACTCTGGAAGGTAGTGTCCACATATTCTGACTTAGAATATGTGGACAACTACAAATACCTAGGTGTCTGGCTAGACGGTAAACTCTCCTTCCAGACTCACATTAAATATCTCCAATCCAAAATTAAATCTAGAATTGGCTTCCTATTTCGCAGATGTTCAATGTGAGTCTGGAAGGAGAGTTTACAGTCTAGCCAGACACCTAGGTATTTGTAGTTGTCCACGTTTTCGAGACAGAGGCATTGAAGCTAGTAACCAGTCGTGTTCAGTACATTGCAATACCTCCGGGTATCTCAAGCACACCAGTAACACTGGAGTTGCAATACTTAACATTTACCAACAGATGGCATCACTGTGCCATCTTACACCCATAACAAATAGTTCCGCAAAATACTTGACTCCTTGGATTGTGCTGCTTTCCCCTTTTGTTTGAAGTAATTTCTCAACAAGTCTGTGACCACAGTTGCAGGAAATGTTATTTTTGAGGTGTCATTTTTTGGTTTGAGCACATGCACCCAAAAAGGTCTGTGCATGGCCCTGAATCTTTTCATCAAGTGTTTAAGCTGAAAAATCTGGAACAACCATGTATTTTGTGATAAAAGCACCACATTTTGCAGAGAGATAGATTTCTGTTAAATCTTAACATTTTAGTAAGACACTCTTATCCAGAGCAGTTAGGGTTGAGTGTTTTGCTCAAGGGCACGTCAACCGATTTTTCACATAGTCTGTTCTGGGATTCAAACCAGCAATCTGTTGCTTACTGGCCCAATGCACAGCGTCAGATTTGGCCACTGCGGGCCGCTAGGCTACCTGCCCACCTGAAAAGATTCAGATTCAGACCCACTCCCTGAGGTGGGGGGGGGGGCTACCATTATTTTAGAATTCAGAAGAGGTACAATTTGGAACAGAGGTAGGCTTATGGACCCCCCAGGGGCGTTGCGGTCATCTTATGAAATGGCCACAGACAATAATACAATTTAGAGTTTTCCTATTTTGAGATGAACACACCAAATTTGACAGAGGTAAATGTAGGTACCCTGACAAGATTTAGATATGGAACCCCCCACAGATTTGGCCACTGGGGGCCGTGTCAGCCATTTTACTAAAAGGCTGCAGACTGTACCACTATTTTACAAATCTTTAATCCACAAAAAGTAATTGCCTTTTAAAATTAATACAGTGAGGGGAAAAAAGTATTTGATCCCCTGCTGATTTTGTACGTTTTCCCACTGACAAAGAAATGATCAGTCTATAATTTTAATGTTAGGTTTATTTGAACAGTGAGAGACAGAATAACAACAAAAAAATCCAGAAAAACGCATGTGAAAAATGTTAGAAAATTATTTGCATTTTAATGAGGGAAATAAGTATTTGACCCCTCTTAATCAGAAAGATTTCTGGCTCCCCGGTGTTGTTTATACAGGTAACGAGTTGAGATTAGGAGCACACTCTTAAAGGGAGTGCTCCTAATCTCAGTTTGTTACCTGTATAAAAGACACCTGTACACAGAAGCAATCAATCAGATTCCAAACTCTCCACCATGGCCAAGACCAAAGAGCTCTCCAAGGATGTCAGGGACAAGATTGTAGACCTACACAAGGCTGGAATGGGCTACAAGACCATCGCCAAGCAGCTTGGTGAGAAGGTGACAACAGTTGGTGCAATTATTTGCAAATGGAAGAAACACAAAAGAACTGTCAATCTCCCTCGGCCTGGGGTTCCATGCAAGATCTCACCTCGTGGAGTTGCAATGATCATGAGAACGATGAGGAATCAGCCCAGAACTACACGGGAAGATCTTGTCAATGATCTCAAGGCAGCTGGGACCATAGTCACCAAGAAAACAATTGGTAACACACCATGCCATGAAGGACTGAAATCCTGCTCCGCCCGCAAGGTCCCCTTGCTCAAGAAAGCACATATACATGCCCGTCTGAAGTTCGCCAATGAACAGGACAACTGGGTGAAAGTGTTGTGGTACTGAAAACCAAACGTTTTGACAGTAACACAGGATATTACAATGATAAGTCATTTAGGCCAAAATTTGTAATAATTCTTTAAGGATAAGTGTAGCAGAGGTGATAGTGATGAAGTAGCCCTGTCTGCAACTTAACTTCTTTGGGAGCAGAGCACGAGGTGACCGTTTTGGAGAGCCTGGCGTGCCCAAGGTAAAATGCCTCCCATTCAGGCCCAGAAAATAGGATATGCACATATTTAGTACCATTGGATAGGAAAAACTCTGAAAGTTTCTAAAAGTGTTAACATTCTGTCTGTGAGTATAACAGAACGGATATGGCAGGCAAAAATCCAAGGAATTTCTGTCCTGAAAAAAGTGATTTTGACACATTTGGAACCCCTCCCTTATGAAAATGCCCATATAAGGGCATATGAATGCAGTACCTATTGCTTCCTCTGGATGTCAACAGTCTCGAAAGTGTTTTGATTCTGTTTAGATGCTTTATATGGCAGAAGAAGAAGAATTAGGAAGTGGTCACACAGAATGTCAATAGAGGAAAAGGCGTTCCGTGGTTTTTTCCTTTCCTATCACCCAGTTTATATTCCGGTTGAAATATTATACTATTTATACATAAAAGTGTTCCTAAGGATACATTATCAATTATGTTTGATTGTTCTTGGACGCGCCAACCAAACAGAGATTTATGGATATAATACATTACTTTTTCTAACAAAAGAACCATGGATTGTCTTCGTTGGACACTTGGGAAGCCCTCAGCAGAAGTTCTTCAAAAGGTAATTGATTTGTTTTTGCTGTGAAATGTGTTATGTGTGAACCGTGATGGCTTATGAATTTATGGTAATGGGAAAAATAGGTGTGGTGCTATCCTCAAACAATCAAATGTGGTGCTTTCGCCGTAAAGCCTTTGAAATCTGACAACGCTGTGATATTGCCAAGAAGCAGAGCTTTTGATGACTATGCAACACTTGTATATTGATGCATGTTAAACTTTTGGATTTTGAATTTGGCGCCTTGCATTTCACCGGGTAGTGTCGGGAGTGGGGCGCCCACCGCTCCTTAAGAAGATAAAACCACCCTTGGCCAAATACTAAATGGAGAGTCTCCTGAGGCATGAATGCACGGGGAGCCGGCTGAGGCATGAAGGCACGGGGAGCCGGCTGAGGCAAGGGGAGCCCGGCGATCCGGCTGAGGCAAGGGGAGCCCGGCGATCCGGCTGAGGCAAGGGGAGCCCGGCGATCCGGCTGAGGCAAGGGGAAACCGGCGATCCGGCTGAGGCAAGGGGAGCCTGTAGCGGCTCCCGGACCCGACATCCTTTACACTGACACAAAAACAAAAAAACACTCCCTGATGCTTCCCTTAGGTGAGGTGTTATTCTGTAACGAGTGCGCTGAGAGTCGGGAAGCAAGTACAGGGAGTGAGTGTTGTAACAAAAAATTAATAAGTAAACACAAACAACGCACCAACATGAAACCGAGTCAATAACACCTGACGAAAGAACCAAGGGGAGTGACAGATATAAGGAAGATAATCAAGGAGGTGATGGAGTCCAGGTGATTGTCATGAGGAACTGGTGCGCTTGACGATGGTGACAGGTGTGCGGGATAATGAGCAGCCTGATGACCTAGAGGCCGGTGAAGGAATATACAGGACACATGAACAAAGTATGACACACTCGTTTTTCTAATTTCAGCTGAATATGTTCTGCAAACGGGCTGCTCCCGACACTACCAGGTAAAATGTAAGGCGACAAATTCAAAATCCAAAAGTTGAATTATTAAACATCCACCAATATACAAGTGTTCCATACTCATCAAAAGCTCTGTTTCTTGGCAATATCACAGCGTTGTCAGATTTCAAAAAGGCTTTACGGCGAAAGCAGCACATTTGATTGTTTGAGAGTAGCACCTCACATATTTTTCCCATAGCCATGTATCGATTAGCCATCATGGCACACACATAACACATTTCACAGCAAAAACAAATCAATTACCTGTTGAAGAACTTCTGCTGAGGTCATCTGAAGTGTCCAACGAAGACAATCCATGGTTCTTTTGTTAGAAAAAGTAATGTATTTTATCCATAAATCCTCCATTTGTTTCGCGCGTTATAATCAGAAACGACAGCTTCCACTACTCCATTAAAATGTGACGCAAACTCGTTCATCTTATACCTATAAACTTGTCCAAGAACAATCAAACATAGTTTTAAATGTATCCTTAGGAACACTTTTACGTATATTTACTATAGTATATATTATTGGCTTTTTGGTTAGTGTTTTTCCCTGAGATTGGAAGGTTCTTATTTCAATTCCCAGCCAAGTCATACCTAAGGTAGTAAAAATGGGACCGTCTCAGTCACCACAGAATTAAGCAACTAGAGTGGGGGCAAGGCCCTGTGACAGACTAGTGTTCTGTCCACTTGTAGAATCATACTGTCCACTATGGCAGTTAAGCTCCTATGAGGTGTTCCATCACACTTGTGCAAGGCTAGTTACTTAAACAGTTTAGTTTAGTATGACTGTTGATCTGAGGCAGTATGTACTTCCTGCACTCTAAGGGACCTCCAACCTCATCATTCCAAAGAATAATTATTGGGTCAGTGCTTCCAAACACAGCAACAGAATATACCCTCTTGAAGAATAGTGTTTTTATCATAATGAGAAGGTACAGCATTAAAATCTCTGGAGCTAACCAGCTAATTTATTAGTGGCTTGGACCTGACCTGACACCCTTTATTCAAGTGTATGGTGTAGACCAGTGGTTCCCAAACTTTTTATAGTCCCGTACCTAGCACCAGGGTCAGCTCTCTCTCAAATGTTTTTTTTTTCCATCATTGTAAGCCCGCCACACTATACGATACATTTATTAAATGTTTTTGTCACAACCTGGCTCGTGGGAAGTGACAAAGAGCTCTTATAGGACCAGGGCACAAATAATAATATAATAATCAATAATTTTGCTTTTTATTTAGCCATCTTACATATAAAAATTTCTAAAAACCTCACCCAAATGTATAACCCCGTTGGAAAATATAAATGGACTGTTTGAAAATGTGAATCACATTTTTATTTTCCGTACCCCCGACAGCATTGCACGTACCCCTGGGCGTAGCTATGTGAGGAGATGTACATAACACACAGTATATCATCTTGACTAATTGGGGTCTTTTCATGGTACATGACTCTACCTCTGTGCCACATTTGGTGCGTTTACCTAAAAAATGGCAACTGTAACGTTATATTACCAACAGTGGCCACTGTGTAAGATGCCATGGCCCCCCATGGGCATAATCTGTGGTGTCTATACATATAGCATTTTCAGGGGCCATAAATCTAGCTCTGTGCTGAATTTGGAGCTTTTATCTTAAAATAGTCCTTCTAAATTGTAACATAATGCTACTATCAGTGGCCATTTTGGAAAATGTCTGCCACACTCCCCAGGTGCTGAAGCTGTGTTGGCTCCGTATCCAAATCTTTTCAGGGTCCATAAATCTACATTTGTGCCAAAGTTGGTGCTTTTATCATTGTTTTGCTTAGCTGCCCCACTATTTAATTAAATGAAATTCAAAGGGCTTTATTGGTGTGGGAAACATATGTTTACATTGCCAAAGCAAATGGAATAGACAATAATACAAGGGAAATAAACAATCACTAAACATTACACTCACAAACGTTTTAAAAGAATATAGACATTTCAAATGTTATGTTATTGGCTATGTAGAGTGTTGTAACAATGTGCAAATAGTTGAAATATGAAAGGGAAAATAAATAAACAGATTCATATTGGTTGTATTTACAATGTTGTTTGTGCTCCACTGGTTTCCCTTTTCTCATGGCAACAACGGCCACTATCTCACATGATAACCCGATAACAAGCAAGTTTGGCCTGAGAGAATGGCTTCCACTAGTTTTCATTATGCTAGATTGATCCACTAATGCCTCGCTGTTTCCCAAAAAGTGGCCTCATCACAGGCCTCATCACAAGGCCTCATCACAAGGCCTCATCACAAGGCTTCATCACATGGCTCATCACAAGGCTCTACGCTGTCATCTTTTTACAAAGAGCACATGTTGTCCTAAGTTGAAAAATGTAGAAGCACATGTCCGAAGTTGAAAAATGTAGGAGCAAAAAAAATGTATTTAGAAGCAGCTACGTTCCCCAGTTTCTGTGTTGTTGTGGGTTTGTATCTGTGTGTAGTTCAGGAAATAGCTTCATGGATTCCCCCAAGAAGTTGATTGGTCTGACCCCGCCCTCTCGTCAGGAGATACAGCTGTCTTCAATTACCGACTCCTTCATGGCTTTAAAAGCCAGTGTTCCTTTGTTAGGAGAGAGAGATGTCTGGTATGTCTGGTGTTGGGCAGTGTTTTGTGTAAAGTGTTTTGTGTAAAGTGTTTTGTGTAAAGTGTTTTGTGTAAAGTGTTTTGTGTAAAGTGTTTTGTGTAAAGTGTTTTGTAGCTGGTCCTGCTGAGATATGTTTATTCCAAAAGGACTGTATTTGTAATTAAGTGAAATATTTCCCTTTACGGTTGTAATTATTCTGTTTTTGTTCCCAGGGGGAAGGCACCTTGGGAGTGCTTAGGCAACAGGCCTGTGGGCATACATATACCCATTGTATGTACTATGTCTATGCACACTAGGTAAGACCTGGGTGGACCCTCCCCTGTATTTTGGTTAGCGCTCCGGGTGGCGTTAAGGTTAGGTGAGTAGTGGGTAGGTAGGTAACGTAGGAGAGAGGACTCTTTAACTTTTACTTTCTTTGCTTTGGTTCCGTCCAGCCACTTTCCCCAAATTACCGTGTGAAGGAAATAAATTCCCTGTTAACGGTAAAATTCTCTGCCTCTGTCATCCTTACCGCACCTGCAGTCACATACCTCTTTCACTCAGGGATTTGAGAGTAGCAAGGTGTTGCGTGCCCTGCAAGAGGTGTGCGTGACAGAAGCGCAATGAAAATATTTGAGGAAGTGTTTTTATCAAAATAAATGATAAACTTGTTGGAATAAAACCTTTTACTCGTCAACTGCTAGTCATTGCTTATCATAAAAACACTTGAATAAAAACTTTCTCAAATACTCTGGTGGGACTCGCATTCACACGTCTGTCTGTGAGAGATGAGATTCTCTGACGTGTCTATTCGCTAGCAGTTGAGCAAGCTTAAAATATCATTGAAAAACAAACTAGAGTGTGTACAAAATTATGTAAATAGCCAAGGAACACAAGGATAGTCACACTTTAGTGGACTTTTGTTTAACTTAGACCAACTTCTGTGCCTGTGTGCTTCTAAAACTGTATCTTTCAGCAGTTCACTCAGTGTGCACAGCCCCCCCAAGTACTGTTGCTGCTTGAGGCGGGCTTTATGGGATTCATAGATGTTTGTGTGATTAGCTACCTCTATGTAACAAAACGGTGGAAAACAAAATACTTTAAAATAACTATGGCAGCAATTGATGTAAAGCACAACTTTTTCAGTTTTTCACATCAATTTTTGTTGGTACATACAGTATGGGAGTAAAATGGTCGCACTGTAGAGGCCTGCATCACAAAGATTGGTTAACAGTAAATGCATGGTAGATAAAGATGGGGTTTAGTTTAGAAGAAAAAGTTGCTTATAATTTAAAGATCTCTTCACACAGCTAAGTGCAGTACACCATCTCAACATGGGTTCCAGGTACTTCCTTGGGCTGTTGTATGCATTATCTATCACGTAGTTTGATTAAATGAAAACAGTGACTGATAAATATTTTATATTCTTTAAGGCTCTGCATCATATACCAGCACAACCTGTTGTGGAATCATTCGTAAGTTCTCTTATTGGCTGCAGATCAAGTGTAAGACTCAAATGGAACTGTTTTGAACATACAGTCGTGGCAAAACGTTTTGAGAATGACACAAATATACATTTTCACAAAGTCTGCTGCCTCAGTTTGTATGATGGCAATTTGCATATACTCCAGAATGTCATGGAGTGATCATATTAATTGCAAAGTCCCTCCAAGCAAATGAACTGAATCCCCAAAAAACATTTCCACTGCATTTCAGCCCTGCCACAAAAGGACCAGCTGACATTATGTCAGTGATTCTCTTGTTAACACAGGTGTGAGTGTTGATGAGGAGAAGGCTGGAGATCACTCTGTCATGCTGATTGAGTTAGAATAACAGACTGGAAGCTTCAAAAGGAGGGTGGTCCTTGAATCATTGTTCTTCCTCTGTCAATCATGGTTACCAGCAAGGAAACATGTGCCGTCATAATTGCTTTGCACAAAAAGGGCTTCACAGGCAAGGATATTGCTGCCAGTAAGATTGTACGTAAATCAAGCATTTATCGGATCATCAAGAACTTAAAGGAGAGCGGTTCAATTGTTGTGAAGAAGGCTTCAGGGCGCTCAAGAATGTCCAGCAAGCGCCAGGACCGTCTCCTAAAGTTGATTCAGCTGCGTGATCGGGGCACCACCAGTACAGAGCTTGCTCAGCAATGGCAGCAAGCAGGTGTGAGTGCATCTGCACGCACAGTGAGGCGAACACTTTTGGAGGATGTCCTGGTGTCAAGAAGGGCAGCAAAGAAGCCACTTCTCTCCAGGAAAAACATCAGGGACAGACTGATATTCTGCAAAAGGTACAGGGATTGGACTGCTGAGGACTGGGGTAAAGTCATTTTCTCTGATCAATCCCCTTTCCGATTGTTTGGGGCATCCGTAAAAAAGCTTGTCCGGAGAAGACAAGGTGAGCGCTACCATCAGTCCTGTGTCATGCCAACAGTAAAGCATCCTGAGACCATTCATGTGTGGGGTTTATACTTCAGTATTCCATAGTAACATCTGACAAAAATATCTAAAGACACTGAAGCAGCAAACTTTGTGGAAAATAATATTTTTGTCATTCTCAAAACTTTTGGCCACGACTGTAGAAAGCTACCTCTTCAAATACAATCTGAAGATAATCTGAAGCCTAATGTAGCATTTAGAGACTTCCTGCCAGACAGGGACTGATTAAATACTTACTTGGACTTCTTGCGCTGCCGGTTGTAGATCTTGTAGAGAACGAAGAGGAGAGCCAGAGACGTCAGGACGATGAGGAACACAAGGATCCCAATCACAGCTTTGTCATTGTCTGAAAACAGATGAGAAGAGTGGTAAAGGGACATTTACACACCAATGTAATGTCAACTCTGAATGCTGTTTAGCCTACCATTCATGTAGGGAGGAGGAGTGACAAACTGCTACTTGGTCATGCAGTTGATCAAAGTCATATTATTTTGTTAATAGGAATCAGAGAAAGGTGCTATTCATCCAAAGAGTATTATTTTAATCAGTCTGACTTGAGTCTTTTTATTGCAGGTTTCTGCATAGGATTCTGGAAATGTAAAACTACTTACAGCGAGTAACAATGTGATGTTCTATTGGTTTACTATTGTGTTCCCCATTTCAAATATCCTTCTTCAATAACTGCATAGCTGCCATTTAATGCAGTGACTTCTTCAATAACTGCTTAGCTGCCATTTAATGCAGTGCCTTCTTCAATAACTGCATAGCTGCCATTTAATGGAGTGACTTCTTCAATAACTGCAAAGCTGCCATTTAATGCAGTGACTTCTTCAACAACTGCGTAGCTGCCATTTAATGTAGTGTTTTCTTCAATAACTGCATAGCTGCCATTTAATGGAGTGACTTCTTCAATAACTGCATAGCTGCCATTTAATGGAGTGACTTCTTCAATACCTGACTAGCTGCCATTTAATGGAGTGACTTCTTCAATAACTGCATAGCTGCCATTTAATGCAGTGACTTCTTCAATAACTGCATAGCTGCCATTTAATGGAGTGACTTCTTCAATACCTGCATAGCTGCCATTTAATGCAGTGACTTCTTCAATAACTGCTTAGCTGCCATTTAATGGAGTGACTTCTTCAATACCTGCATAGCTGCCATTTAATGCAGTGACTTCTTCAATACCTGCATCGCTGACATTTAATGTAGTGACTTCTTCAATAACTGCATCGCTGTCATTTAATGGAGTGACTTCAATAACTGCATAACAACATTTGCTGCAGTGTCTTTGAAGTTGATGTAGTTCTTAACGTCTAGGAAGGACATGAAATACAGTATGATTCACCTACCTCCAGGAGCAGTCTCGATTGGTGCTAGTTCTGTTGGAGATATGGTGATGGTTTTCTCCTTGTACTTTACTGGCTGTATAGAGCAGGTATATATTGTGTACGCATCCAGGCCATCGACGACACATTGCTGTGTTTTAGTTTCGGTGCAAACTGGAAAGAAGAGATTAATAAAGCGTAGAATTAACCATCTCTTTTTACCATCTCAACTAATGTTTCAGATACACGCATATATAATTTGCGGAAAATTAAGAAAAAGAGAAATGAAGAATGATCAATTTAATTTTATGGTAGAATATTTGTTTTGGTCAGAGGCAGGAATTTAGATTGTATATCTTACCATGTTTACTATATTTACTATGTTTACAGCAGCACTCGTATGTGAGGTGCTGAAGGTCAGAGGGTTGGCACTTATAAGTGGACATGCCCCATTCCAGCCTGATGGAGTTACTTGTGGATACTTTCTTCTTAACCTTTATGAGCACATCTGTAGGATACAACAGTAGGAATTACACCAATAAGCAAACTGACGTGATATTCAACAGCACCAAATTGTTGTGTGTGGCTGCTATTTTTTAAGATTTTAACATGCCATTCGAGAACATACTAGCAGTAGTAGGACTGTAAAATAAAGGGGTACCAAATCAATGTTGAACTTACCACACTCAATCCTAAATGAAGTGGTATTTTCAATTGATCTATTGCCGTGGTTAATACGTCCGGTACAAGCGTAGTTTGTGAAGGGTTCCAACTGAGACAAATTCAAAGTGTTGGTGTTGTCTAGGTCTGATGGAGGGAAATGAGAAACGGATACATTTTATTCATCCATTTTGTAGAACTGTCCACTATACAGTATAAATCTATTCTATAGAAAATATGAAATAAATAAATAGTATCTTATCACATATATTAATGAGGATGAGTTATTTATTCCCGTGCTCCCTCAGCACAGCAGGACATTCCTAACCTTCAGTGAGGTTTTGATTCAGTTCCTTACTGATCTTAAATTAGTGCTAAATGTTAACAAAACCAAGTTTATGTTGTTCTCTAGGTGTTATAAAATGTATCCTTAAGACCTACGTATCTGCACCTTTAAATGAGCCCAAATTGAGCAAGTACCCCATTATAAGTATTTCGGTATTTGGATTGACGACAGCTGACCTTTTAAAACACATATTGAAAAATAAATAAATAAAAAACGGAGAATTAATATTGGCTTCCTGTATAGAAACAAATCCTGACTCCCTTTGAAAATGGGAGGAAGATTGTTCAAGCCTCTCTTCTCCCAGTATTTACAGGGATATAATCTCCATACAGTGCATTTGGAAAGTATACAGACCCCTTGACTTTTTCCACATTTTCTTAAATGGATTAAATATTTTTTTTCCCCCCATCAATACACACACAAAGACTCAATGCTGTAATTGCTGCCAAAGGTGCTTCAACAAAGTACTCAGTAAAGGGTCTGAATACTTGTGATATTTATAAATGTGATATTTCAGTTTCTTATTTTTAATAAATGAGCAAAAAATTCTAAAAACCTGTTTTTGCTTTGTCATTATGGGGTACTTTGCTCCGTTCATCCTGTCTCGGAGCTCTACGGACAATTCCTTCGACCTCATGGCTTGGTTTTTACTCTGACATGCACTGTCAATTTTAGGACCTTATATAGACAGGTGTGTGCCTTTCCAAATCATGTCCATTCCAATTAATTTTACCACAGGTGGACTCCAATCAAGTTGTAGAGACATCTCAAGGATGATCAATGGAAACAGCTCAATGCTCATAGCAAAGGGGCTGAATACTTATGTAAATTAGGTATTTCTGTTTTTTTATCTTTAATACATTTGCAAAAAATGTCTAAAAACCTGTTTTTGCTTTGTCATTATGGGGCATTGTGTGTAGATTGCTGAGTTTTTTTTATTTTATTGAATCCATTTTAGAACAAGGCTGTAATATAACAAAATGTGGAAAAAGTCAAGGGGTCTGAATACTTTCCGAAGGCACTGTACATGCAGCAGCCTTTGCTTTAAAACATTTTGATTCACTGAGCCCTGCGTTTTATCACTGGATAAAAGTTTTGTACAGGTCATTGCCTTTTATGCAGTTCTGTTGGCTGGGAGTCTCTGACTACCAGAAAGACCTAACATTGGCTACTATTTGTATATAAAACACTTCTCCAGAAACTCCTATAATACCTCACCTTACTTCTGAATTGGAAATTTAGTAATTATCAGACTAGGTACTTGGATTGATGACAGCTGTCCTTTAAAACACATATTGATGAGGAACGTGTTAAATGAGGACTGCATCTGTTTTGATTGATGTATAGCTTGTGTCTATTGTTCCCTTTTTAATGGAATGTTAAGGATTTGTAATGTTGTAATTGTAATTTTTGGAGAATTATCATGCTTGGGTTGTTGTTCTCAGGCCACCAAGTGGAAATGGGTTACCCTGGTTAAATAAAGGTTAAATAAACATAAAATACAAAGGTAGATAAATCTGAAACACGTTATTGTGTTATGAAGTATGTTTCTCTGCTTACCCTTGCAGGTGTAATTAATGGCTAGAGTCCCATTACATTTCACTGGCTCATTTTCCCACTGTATTTCTGCAGGAAGACGTTCAGGCTGTACCAGGACAATTTTCTTGGCATTTAGGAAACTTTCTGTTAGAGAAATGAAACAATGAAACTTAACGATCTGAAAGCAGTAATAGTAACTTTATGGTTATGTAAATCTTTAAAAGAGGCACATGCAACATAACAGAATCAACCTACCGACTGGGATGGGTTGTGTTTTGGTAAAGTTGGCACACGTCTCTGGAGCAAAGTTTGCATTGACATCTGAGCAGAAGTCGTCCGGTCTTAGCTCAAAACATAGCTCATTGGATTTGTCTCCGCATGTGTGGGATCTCATGTGGGATTTCTCAAGGCCGTTCTGAATTGTTTCACTGATATCCCAGTCACTCAAATAGCAAATAGACCCCGGAATGCAGTCAATGTCTTCCACAATGTCGGCTTCTTCTGCAAAGGAGTAACCATCAGAGCTATATGTAGAGGTGGAATCATTCTACATCCAGCAATAGGACAACAGTTATCTCCAGTCATAAGTCTTCTAAGCGGTTGTCTAAACTAATAGGAATCTTTTAGAATTTCAATTGTGGTTCTTTCTCATGACTGACAGTCTTGAATCCAAGGAGCACCTTTTTTAAACATTTACTCTCTAACATATGACATTGTGTGATTCCTGATGTATCATTCAAACAGTGTAATGCTCAGTGTGTTTGACATACCCAATTTCCGAGTGGTCAGAGATCTGTTTCCTTGGAGTTCACATTCAGGCTGAATCTTCATCACCGTGTAGATACTGCAAGGCTTCAATGACTTCACCTCAGTAATGGAGTTCACCGTTTGATGCTCAACAGTCATGTGTTGTCCTGATTCATCCCGGTACGATATGTTGTATGTGTCGGAGTTTGAGGCGTTTAAAACAATCTGAAAGCCATATTTGACAGGCTCAACGCTGTATGAACCTATAAGATTAAATGAAAAGATTGATCTATACTTATTTATTTATCAATTCAGGTGAACTATCCCTATCATGCATAGTCTTAGATTGCATCTCAAACCAAATAATTGGAACTCACACTGTGGTGGTGTTGGTTTAGTCTGGCTGCCTGAAAGATGGAACAGACATGTGAGAATCCACAAGAACAACGTTACATCACAACATTCCATTACAACATCACAGCAGTAGGAGAAACATGATCTACTATCAATGGACACAACACAGCATCCCATGGAGGAGAGGCCAACCTGTGGGGATTGCAGAAGTGGATTTGATTGATAATTTTCACATTTCAGATGAGCCTAGTTCAGGTGCTTAGTGACTCATAAGTTTTGTACCACTCATTTTTGGGGTGTTGTGGGTCAAAATGTCAGCAGGACCACTGGGATAAATGACAATGGCAACACATGGAGTTGGTTTGGATATAGTAATGGATATAGTAATAGATATAGTAATGGACATAGTAATGGATATAGTAATGGACATAGTAAAGGATATAGTAATGGATATAGTAATGGACATAGTAATGGATATAGTAATGGACATAGTAAAGGATATAGTAATGGATATAGTAATGGATATAGTAATATAGTAATGGATATAGTAATAGATATAGTAATGGATATAGTAATGGACATAGTAATGGATATAGTAATGGACATAGTAATGGATATGGTAATGGACATAGTAATGGATATAGTAATGGATATAGTAATGGACAAAGTAATGGATATAGTAATGGATATAGTAATGGACATAGTAATGGATATGGTAATGGACATAGTAATGGATATAGTAATGGATATAGTAATGGACAAAGTAATGGATATAGTAATGGACATAGTAATGAACGTAGTAATGGATATAGTAATGGACATAGTAATGGACATAGTAATGGATATAATAATGGACATAGTAATGGATATAGTAATGGATATAGTAATGGACATAGTAATGGACATAGTAATGGATATAATAATGGACATAGTAATGGATATAGTAATGGATATAGTAGTGGTAGGCCACAGTATTTCTTAAAATGTTCTATTTTGACTGGAATTGTATTGGTCATTGTCAATAAGTGCAGCATTTATTCCAGTTCAAAACAGTCTTGCAAAACACTCCTCAGATAGTGCTGCTTTCCCCTCTTTTTCTAATAATTGCTCAAATATTCTTTAAATTTTTTTTGGGGGGGTCCTTTTTTTGGTTTGAGCCACCCCCCCAAAAAAAGGTTTTCTGAGCAAAACTGACCAAGATGCACTTCCATCAACAATACATAAAACCTCATGTAATTCTTCCCTAAAACAATGACCATTTCTCTCAACTAGTGGCATAAGGGCTTTTTAGGTGAGCGTTGATGCCGCCCTGTGATAAGCAGTACCCACTTTGTCAAAGGCAGGGGCACAAAATATTTTTCTTGTCCACTCCCAGCGCGCCTCTCCAGGATGCTGTTGGAGAGATGCATCGCTGCGGGACTCCACCAAAGTTACGTCAAAAAAATTAACTAACATAAGTCATGTAGCAGACATAGTATACGGTAGAAAGAGTATGTGGCCTTTTCTGTAGCCTACAGGCTGGAGATAAAATGGATGACAACGTAATGAGACAGACACTTTTTACATCATGCGTGTTTCTCCAGATCAAATAGCCTAAACTAAAGTACGCCCAATCAAATACAAAATGTGCTGTCATGTTAACAACATATCCTAAAAGCAGGACAGGTCAAAGTAAAATGGACAATATGGAATGGACAATCACAACTGTTGTCCAGGAGTTTCACCTCATTGTCATGATCAGTGGTTTCAAGATAGTATCCAACATTTTGTTGACATTGAGAAAAAGAAAATACTTCTGCATTTCCCGCTGTGTAAACACATTGTAAATAGGCTCACGGCAACTCCAGCTAAAGTTGGGTAGCTGATATTCAGAGCTTAAATAGCCAAATTGATTAGTCACAGGAATCAGGATTAATAAATCCAATGCCACGGCCTGTTTTACAAAATGGTGGGCCTACCACATGGATGGGCATTCAGAAATTCCATCGTAGGCCGACATGGTAGGCTACACCCCACTAAGCACGAGCCAACGTCTTTTTCTTCTTATTTTTATGTTTTAAAAGTGGTAGGCTTACCACATAGATGGGCATTATTAAAATAGAATTTCAGGCAATTCTGTAGGCTACACCTCAGTAACATGGGCCGACGCCTTCTGGACTTCTTTTTTTGGACCGGCCTGATTTCCAAGGACATTGATTTTTGGTCCGGTCCAGACCAAATCTAAATCAATAATGTTTGGTTCAGATTTTGTTCGGTCTGGACTACTCTTGATTTGTCCCAAATAAATCAAGGCTATAGATTACATATTTTCAACTTTCATTCAGAACTGAAAATAAACCTGATTTTGACGTCTAGAAAATACTATTTTTTTCAACGTCCTGGAGAATATGTATTTTAAACGTATGGAAAACACATATTTTCACCTTTCATTCAGAACCAGCGTCTGGAAAATATATATTTTAGACCTCTTGTCAACTTAATTTTGCTTACTGGGACTATTCTATTTTTGCAGGTACATTTTTTGGGTTTCGCCTAGCGTGGCAGAACGGCAAGGACCCTGATCTCCTATAACTATACCAGGAAGTGCAGAATGGAACACGAAAGTGGTTGAGCTGTGGTCTGTCAAAAAAGAACCCCAAATCTAAACTCTATGTCTCTTAATGCAGTTGGTAGAAGGACATTCTCTATGTGTCTTAATGCAGTTGGTAGAAGGACATTCTCTATGTGTCTTAATGCAGTTGGTAGAAGGACATTCTCTATGTGTCTTAATGCAGTTGGTAGAAGGACATTCTCTATGTGTCTTAATGCAGTTGGCAGAAGTACATTCTCTATGTGCTTTAATGCAGTTGGTAGAAGTACATTCTCTATGTGTCTTAATGCAGTTGGTAGAAATACATTCTCTATGTGTCTTAATGCAGTTGGTAGAAGTACATTCTACATTCAGAACTTTCACATGTATTGGAGATTCATGCTAAATATACACAAACAATGGTGCACTTTTACACACAGAGCAAGAGGTTTTGAATGTAGCGTTGTTGCACAGTGAAAGTCAGGTATTAGCTTCCGATTATTACTTGTTAAGTCCCTGATCTAGATAGACATCCAACCACTGAACACATTTCAGTGGACCAAGTTAAGGGTAAAAACTTGACTAATCACTAATCAGGTGTGTCCTTTCTCTGACGGGAACATGAGGTGACCAACTCAGCCGACTCCTCTTTAAAAGCTAGTCCTCCAGGTGACGCCCAACCAAGACAGTTTAGAAGGACTTGACAATCTCAGAGTTGCTCTATTTCAAACTCAGTTTTAATAGTTAAAGTTAACAAAGTTAATTGCATTTTGAATGGTCTGAAAAAAAGTATAGCATATCCTGCTTTAACCACAGCCCTTTATCACTCGCTCAAACATGATTGGTCCATTGTCAACATTAGAAATGCCTGTAGAAAAATACCTCAAGTAAATCTGATTTATCAACCTTATTATATGCCCCTCTTGCACTCTTTGAGTGACCACATCGGGATACATTTTCTAAAACAATTCCGTAAACTTTATTGGTGAATTTAGGCCCCACAGCCCTGTCACCATTAAAGGGATAACAGCCCTCCCATCAGTCCCATCCCCTGGGTATCATACTGTACTTACATATGGCCAGCTCTATGAGACCAGTACATAGCAGCAGGATCTTCAGTCCATAGAGACCTGCCATGTCCAGGAGCGACGATCACTCTACCCAGAGACCAAACGTCCTAAAAGTAAAAAATAAACTCGTACAATTTATCCGTCTTATTTTCAACAAACAAAACAAACAAAAAACGTTGAAATTGTGTGTATTTGTCTTTACGTTTGTCTTCCCTTCCGGTCTTATCAGCGGACACAGCTTCCTGAATGTGTTCCCCTAAACCTCGCCTCTGGTCCCTCAGCGCTACGCGACAAGTGATGTCACATCTAGCTGAGACTCTGTACTTTACCTTATTTTACAGGAAGTCCCATTTCATCTACGCCACACATCTCCTTCCCTCCACTTCTGCACTTTCCTCTAAGATGCACAACATCAGATACATACAAAATACATCTGTTTGTTTAGTGCAGCCTGGTTTTAAGTGTGTTTAGCCATTCAACTGATCTTCAGAGAAGGAGAGGGCATGGTCTCACAGTGAGACATGGCTGATTTGTCCGTAAAAGTATTAAACAAAAGGCTCTCTGAACTCACAGACATGGACGACTTCCATATAACAGAGTTATAAGTGTTGAATAATATAGTTGGTCCTGTGTGGTTCAGTTTGGTCTAGCATGGTGCTTACGATGCCAAGAGTCATGGGTTCGATTCCCACTGGGGCCACCCATACAAAATGTATGCACACATGACTTTAAGTTGCTTTGGATAAAAGCATCTGCTAAATGGTATATTAGTTTGCTCTGTGTGTTTTCCAACAAAAGCAATTATTACTGATACATAATGTTTTTTACATTTCAACTCTGTTGGCCTGTTGTGCTTCTTTTGACAAGTGCTCTACTCTTTTGAAGTGACAGTCATCTTTGCTGATAGTGTGGGTAGTTAAACACTGGGGACTTTGGGGTCTGTAACACATCATGAAACCTGTTGTCGTTTCAGCATTTTCACTCTTCATCTAACTCCTCCCCACTAGTTGAAAAGAAGAAGAGTATGCTCACATACTAGGCCTACATCGCTACTTCCTGTACTGGTGCCCCCTCTCTCTCTCTCTCTCTCTCTCTCTCATATCACCGGGGGCAAACTACCTGCCCTCCAGGACACCTACAGCACCCGATGTCACAGGAAGGCCAAAAAGATAATCAAGGACAACAACCACCTGAGCCACTGCCTGTTCACCCCACTACCATCCAGAATGCGAGGTCAGTACAGGTGTATCAAAGCTGGGACCGAGAGACTGAAAAACAGCTTCTATCTCAAGGCCATCACTAACACAGCTGCCTACATACAGACTCAAATCATTGGCCAATTTAATAAATGAATCACTAGTCACTTTAAATATTGCCACTTTAATAATGTTTACATATCTTACATTTCTCATCTTATATGTATATATTGTATTTTATACCATCTATTGTTTCTTGCCTGTACATATTCTTATTCCATCCCTTTATATTTCAAATCAAATCAAATTGTATTAGTCACATGCGCCGAATACAACAGGTGTAGACCATACAGTGAAATGCTTACTTACGAGCCCTTAACCAATAATGCAGTTTAAACAATTCCAGATAAGAATAAGAAATAAAAGTAACAAGTAATTAAACAGCAGCAGTAAAATAACAATAGCGAGACTATATACAGGGGGGTACCGATACAGAGTCAATGTGAGGGGGCACCGGTCAGTTGAGGTAATATGTACATGTAGGTAGAGTTATTAAAGTGACTATGCATAGATGATAACAACAGAGAGTAGCAGCAGGGTGTAACAGAGAGGAAAGGGGGAGGGATGCATATAGTCTGCGTAGCCATTTGATTAGGTGCTCAGGAGTCTTATGGCTGGGGTAGATGCTGTTTAGAAGCCTCTGACCTAGACTTGGCACTGCATCACGCTTGCGGTAGCAGAGAGAATAGTCTACAACTAGGGTGGCTGGAGTCTTTGACAATTTTTAAGGCGTGCTCTGACATCGCCTGGTATAGAGGTCCTGGATGGCAGGAAAGCTTGGCACCAGTGATGTACTGGGCCATTCGCATTACCCTCTGTAGTCCCTGTGGTCAGAGGCCGAGCAGTTTGCCATACCAGGCAGTGATGCAACCTAGTCAGGATGCTCTAGATGGCGCAGCTGTAGAACCTTTTGAGGTTCTGAGGACCCATGCCAAATTGTTTCAGTCTCCTGAGGGGGAATACATTTTGTCAACATTACCCAACATAACCCCAAAGTACCCAAAAGAACCCCAAACAGGTACGCTAAAGAACCCCACACTTGATGCATGTATCCAAAACTTACAGTCTTGACACTGGATCAAAGGAGGCTGCTGAGGGGAGGACGTCTCATAATAAATTCTGGAACTGTGCGAATGGAATGGCATCAAACACCTGGAAACCATGTGTTTGATGTATTTATTACCATTCCACTCCAGTCATTAGAACAAGCCGGTTCTCAGACATTAGGATGCCACCAAACTCCTGTGCACTGCATAGACTCTGTTTTCTGAAATCTGTGCAAAAGCACATGAATTGCTTTCCTAAGATTACCTTTACTTATCTGTAAGACATAAGCGACCCACATGTAGAGGATGGAGCTGATTGTAAAAGCTCAATGGTGGAATCAGCAAACATAAAATTGCATTACCAGGTTTTGCTGGCACCCCCTACTGACAACCTTCTATTTTTCACAGTGAGAGGGCTGCAACAGTTCAGCCATGATGGATGGACCTGTCAATGGGCCCAGTATAGTGTTATAATAGAGCCTCTTTAGACATATCAATGCAAAGCTGACAACTTCAACCTTTCAAATCTAGATCCCAATGCTGATTTCTATAGGAAAGGACTGAAACAACACACTGAGATGATATATTAGGACATGCTGGTGAAGTCCTTTCAAATGTAGACAATTGTCAGCTAATTGAACCCTGCATATTGTCCATATTGTCAACACAAAACAATACTAGGCAAACAGCATACCTTAGAAGTTGAAACAGTATAACCGCCAGATACCTACCCCAGGTGTGGATCCTGAGGTAATTAACTTCCCATCATGCTTAGGGTCATGTATAAAAATGCCCAGTTAACCATTATTTTGGCTACCATGGCTAGAAGAAGAGATCTCAGAGACTTTGAAAGAGGGGCCTCAAATAAGCTTACAGTAAGAAGTTTAAAGGGTGTATGTGAGTATGTGTCAGTCACCAGATCTCAACCCAATCGAACACTTATGGGAGATTCTGGAGTGGTCGACCAAGACAGCGTTCTCCACCAACAAAACACCAAACGATGGAATTTCTCGTGGAAGAACTGTTTCGCATCCCTCCAATAGAGTTCCAGACCATTGTAGAATCTATGCCAAGGTACATTGAATTCTGGTGTTCTGGTGGCTCGTGGTGGTCCAACGCCCTATTAAGACACTTTATGTTTCCTTTAGTGTCCTCTGCTTTTGTTTAGGTCTAGAAGCGTCATATCTGGGAGTTAATGCCTTTTGAGGGCTTATTTTCTATAGCCAAGTATAGGTGGGAATCAGAGGAGGCTGCAGAGGGGAGAACGTCTCATAATCATGTCCGGAACATAGTTGACCGAATATAAGTTTAAATGCATAGTTGTATATTATTTACAGTGTGCATAATATCTTCGACAGATTCCCTGTGGCTTAAAATGTTGATCAATAAGGCTTGTTTCACTTCAGGTGCATTATCCATTGTCAATAAACGATAACGAACAGGCTTCAACTGTAAAATACTGAGGTCAAGTGAGCCGACTACTGAATTCAGGTGTGCGAATGCACAACATTTTAGAGTATTGCGTGTTTTCTCAGAGGGAAACAGCAGGTCACTGTCATGCACAGATAAAGGTGATAGCTACAAATCATTCCAAACAAACAGATGGAAGCATATTTATTCAATCTTCCACAATAGAAATTATATCAAATTGTTTATTTAATTTCCGTGCCATATTAAAAAATTACTTTGATATCACAGGTTTTGTGTGAGGCTGCAGAGGCATATTACAGTGAACTTTGAGGGCATATAACTCACATTTTCCACAGACAAAATGTATTTATAAATGTAAATATATTTTGAGATGTGTGCCATTAGTAGATCATTAATCCAGAGTGATGACTACTGCATATGTTACAAGGCTGGAGTGTAAGGTGTGGAGTCAGCCGCAGAGAGCAGAGGTTTAAATGCAGACCCATTATTTAATAAAGTCTTGAAATCGGAAAACACACTAAACAGGCGCACTTAAACAAATAAACTAACCAAACAAAATACTAAGCAAAAATAAAAGCGAAATAAACTCCAAACGAGCGTCTACCAACAAACAGAAAACAAACTCAAGCACAAAAAGGAGGCGGGCCTCACCAACAAATAGCCTAGCCTACCAACTTAACAAGACACAGGTGAAACCAATACAAAAGACAATGAGGGAAAAGGGATCGGTAGCAGCTAGTAGGCCGGTGACGACGACTGCCGAACGCCGCCAGAACAGGCAGAAGAGGTACCCTCGGCGGAAGTCGTGACAGTACCGACACCGGCCTCGATGGCGGCCAGGAGGACGAGGCGCAGGGCGATCCAGGTGAAGGCGGTGGAACTCTCTCAGCAATGATGGATCTAGGATGTCCTCCACCGGTACCCAGCACCTCTCCTCCGGACCGTACCCCTCCCAGTCCACGAGGTACTGCAGACCCCTCACCCGGCGCCTAGAGTCCAGAATGGAGCGGACTGTGTACGCCGGGGATCCCCTCGATGTCTAAAGGGGGCGGAGGGACCCCCAGAACCTCACCTCCAGCTACCACCGGCCTGAGGAGAGATACATGAAACGAGGGGTTAATGCGGTAGTAAGAAGGAAGCTGTAACCTATAACACACCTCGTTTATCCACCTCAGGACTTTAAATGGCCCCACATACTGCGGCCCCAGCTTCCGGCAGGGCAGGCGGATGGGCAGGTTCCGGGTTGAGAGCCAGACCCGGTCCCCCGTAGCAAACACAGGGGCCTCACTGCGGTGACGGTCAGCGCTTCTCTTCTGCCGCCCACCAGCTTGTTTGATATGGTCCTGGACGGCTTTCCAGGTTTCCTTTGAGTGCTGCACCCACTCCTCCACCGCAGGAGCTTCAGTCTGGCTCTGATGCCACGGTGCCAGGACCGACTGGTAGCCCAACATGCACTGGAACGGTGACATGCTAGTGGAGGTAGTGACGGCGAGTTCTGAGCCACACCTCCGCCCATGGGGTGCCTCGCCCACTCACCAGGCCGGTCCTGACAATACGACCGCATGAAACCTATCCACATCACGGTTAACTCTCTCCACCTGCCCATTACTCTCAGGGTGGAAACCTGAGGTCAAACTAACCGAGATCCCCAGCCGCTCCATAAATGCCCTCCACACCCGTGAAGTGAACTGAGGACCCCGATCAGAAACAATGTCCTCAGGCACCCCGTAGTGCCGGAAGACATGGGTAAACAGGGCCTCCGCAGTCTGTAGGGCCTTAGGATGAGACAGCAGGACTTAGAGAACCGATCCACAACAACCAGGATCGTAGTGTTTCCCTGAGACGGGGGAAGGTCGGTGAGAATATCCACCGACAGATGAGACCATGGTCGTTGTGGAACAGGAGGGCTGCAACTTCCCTCTAGGTAAGTGTCTAGGAGCCTTACTCTGGGCGCAATACCGAACAGGAGGAGACATAAAACCTCACGTCCTTAACCAAAGTGGGCCACCAGTATTTCCCTAAGACTCCTGTCCTCTCAATCCCGTATGACCCGAAGGGTAGCGTATAAGCCCATCGAATCAATTTATCGAGAACACTAAGCGCACGCACTGACAACCCGCTGGACACTCAGGAGGCCAGGTTCCAACTGTAACGCCGCTCAATGTCCGCGTCCACCTCCCATACCACCGGTGCTACCAGACATGAAGCTGGAAGGATGGGGGTAGGCTCGATTGACTGATCCTCAGTGTCATAGAGACGGGACAGCGCATCAACCTTTGTATTAAGGGAACCTGGTCTATAAGAAATGGTAAACTGAAATCTAGTGAAAAACATAGCCCACCTGGCCTGCCGCAGATTCAGTCTCCTCGCTGCCCGGATATACTCCAGATTACGGTGGTCAGTCCAGATGAGAAAAGGATAACCACAGCGAGCAACTCCCGGTCCCCCACATCATAGTTCCGCTCCGCCGGACTGAGCTTCCTCGAAAAGAAAGCGCAGGGATGGAGCTTCTGCTTCCCTGAGCGTTGTGATAGCACGGCTCCAACACCAGCCTCGGGACGCGTCCACCTCCACTATAAACACCAAAGAAGGGTCCGAATGAGCCAGCACGGAGCATTGGTGAACAGCTCCTTCCAGACGACTGAAGGCTCTGTCACGCCTCCACGACCATCGTGAATCGCACGGGCCCCCTTCAGCAGTGAGGTAATGGGAGCAGCCACCTGACCAAAACCCGGATAAACCTCCGGTAATAATTGGCAAACCCTAATGTGACGACCCTCCCACTCTGTCTGTTGTATTCTCTCTTTGCTCTTGTTTCTTGTTAGAGATGCGAGGTGGCGAGTCGGGAGGGGTCGTCAGTGACATGGGAAACACCTGGGCTGGGTGTGTCCCAGGATAAATAGAACTCTTCCTAGTCATTGGGAGACTCTCGCCAGGTAGACACCCTTATGGATTTTGGTTGTGCCAGTTTTGTGGCTGTTTTGGTTGTTTACTTTGGCACCTTTCAACACCCCTCATTATCACATTTATGCATAAACACTCACTTACACCACTGATTACCACTACACACACCATTGTTAATTGTAATTGGTTTACTTTAGTTAATAAATATGTTATTTTGTTCCCTAACTCCACGTTGTCTCCCTTTTTGTTACGAACTCTGAGCCGGTTCGTGACTTGTGGGAGCTCGTCCGGGATTTTGTTGTGTTTGGGAGAATACGTGGAGTTAATGTTAAATTCTGTAGGTGCTTTGTTGGCATATTTTCTTAGGCCCAGTATTGGTTGCCTTTGTTTGGTTTGTGGTGAGAGTACATTGGTTGGTTTTCAGGGCCTGCCCAGGCTGGAAACGCTGCTCTACTAAGCTGTTGGGACATCGGTCCGAGGAGGTGAGTACAATCTGCTGTGTACCTCAGTGGGAGATTTAGGTAGAGGTAGTGACACTTACTACCGGAGCTATAGCCTCTTTTCCCTGATAGGCTTAGCGATGTGTTTCATTTTAGATATGTTGGGCATGGTTAATGTTTGTTATTTTTGTGTGGTGTCTGTGGACTGAGCAGTTGTCTCGAGGCACATCCGTGGCTTTGGGGGAATCTGCCAGCTTGCTGGTAGTTTTTTTCTCCCTTGCCAGTGGGCTATAGTGCGTAATTTCCTCACCGCAAATCTTCACGAAGACTAGGGTTGAGTTATTGTAGATTTTGGGGAAGCTCCATATATTATCTCATCTCTCTTTTGTGGTGCCCAGTGTGATTGTCACTTCTTGTGGTCCGGTCTGGTGTTCAGCAGAGGGAAAGAGCAATTAAAAAAAAATTGTATTTACTTCTGACTATGACATCTAATGTAGATGAATTCATTCGCTTCCCATCAGAGGAACTGTTAGAAGTATGTACCAAAGAACAGCTGTTGAAGATTGCTGAACACTATAAGGTTGAAATTAGTGAAAAACGTCTAAAGAATTCTATCAGGTTAATATTGAAGGCTAATCTGATGGAGAGTGGTATTCTTGAAGTTACCACTGGGGTAGCCTCTGCTGAGTACTCGCCGTCTCCCCGTAACGTAACAATGGTCGCTCCGTCTATTAGTCCTAGTAGTCTTCTTTTTGTACAGCAGAAAGAACTGCTTCTGTTACAGCTAGAGCATGATTGTGAGAAGTATGAGAAGGAATTGGAATTTAAACAGGATTTGGAGCGTGCAAAAATCAAGCTACAACAAGAGCGGCTAGAGCTGGTTAGGGAAGGAAAGCTCTCAGGGGAGAGTTTACTCTGGGAAGGTGACCCAGATTTACCTAGAGGTCGTTTCTCTTTTGGTCATGCCCCGGACACATTTGGTATCGTTGGGAACTTACGGTTGTTGCCTAAATTTAATGAGAAGGATCCTGAGATATTCTTTTTGTTGTTTGAGCGGGTTGCTGACGCTAGGAGTTGGCCTGATTCTGACCGCACTTTAATGTTGCAGTGTGTGTTAACTGGTAAAGCGCAGGAAGCATATTCAGCTCTTAGTGTAGCCAATAGTGTCAGTTAAATCTTCTGTGTTACAGATTTACGAATTGGTCCCTGAGGCTTACCGCCAGCGATTTAGAACTTTAAAAAGGGATAATAAAGAGACTCATGTTGAGTTGTTTTGAGTTATCTTCACAGTTTAATCGCTGGTGTTCTGCCTCTGCAGTTATGACTTTCCAAGGGCTGTGTGATCTGATTATACTAGAGCAATTTAAGGACACAATCCTGACCATATAGCCACGTACACATTATGAACGAAAAGTAAGACTGTCGCTGAAGCTGCGGTTCTGGCAGACGAGTATGTTTTGACTCACAAAGTGTGTCTTTGCAGAGCCCCGTATTTGGAGGGAGTGGGGGCGTTCGGAAAGATTGGGGCCTCGCTCACCGAGATACTTTGGTTCACGGGCAGAGTTTCATTCAAATAGAATTGAGCCTGATTCCCGTGGTAAGCTGACTTTGGTCAAGAGTGTCATTACTGTCAAGGTTCGGGTCATTGGAAAAACGAATGCCCGGTTCTCAGGTCTAGGGGTAAATTCAGTACTTGTGCTTACATGAAATCTAAGCCTACGGCGTTAGCTGCTCCTGTTCCACATCAGTTCACTCCTGACACATTGTCTCATGCCCAGGGGCATATGAAAGTCAATATTGACCCAGACTATTTACCTTTAGATTTACGGAGGGTTTTGTGTCTATGTTAGGAAGTAAAGACTTAGTACCAGTGACTATCCTGAGAGACACAGGTGCCGCGGGAATTGTTTGTGTTGGAGTCTGTTATCTTCTCTGCTGAGACTGATTCTGGGAATAGTGTTCTAATTAGGGAATAGGATTGAACACTCTGTCAGTTCCATTGCATAAACTGAGGTTGGATTATGGGTTGGTGAAAGGTGAGGTTGTTGTGGGGAGTGCGTCCTTCGTTGCCTATTGAGGGTATCGCGTTATCCTTGGGAATAACTTGGCTGGTGAGCGTGTATGGCCTGTCGTGTTTCCATCTCTAGTGGTTTCTGCTAAGCCGTCATTTTTAGAGATTCCAGATGAGAGTGCGCAGAGTTTCCCAGAGGTGTTCTCTGGCCACAAAGAAATCTGTTACTACTTTCCCTGTTATCCCGTTATCTGTACCCCGCTCTGATCTAATCAAGGAGCAACAGGCTGACCCCACATTAGAAGCTATTGCGTGACCAAATTGTGCCTGTGGAACAGTTCTGAAATGTAGCCCATGGCTATTTTCTCCAAGAGGATGTCCTGATGAGAAAGTGGGTGTCTCATGGTAGTTGTTTTCTGGGGGAAGCGATTAGTCAGGTTGTTGTAACAGTTAAGCTTCGTGAGTTGGTGTTGACATCTTCCCACAATGACGTTGCTGGACATATGGGTGTGAGGAAAACCTACAATCGCATATTAAGACATTTCTTTTGGCCTTGGTTAAAGAGAGATGTTTCTGAGTTTATCAAAACTTGTCACACCTGTCAGTTAACTGGTAAACCTAATCAAGCTATTAAGCCGGTACCACTGTTTCCTATTCCTGTACTCAGCCAACCTTTTGAGTATCTGATTATTGACTGTGTTGGTCCTCTGCCTCGTTCTAAAAAGGATAGTAGTTACCTGTTCACTGATGTGTCAGACCACTAGATTTCCTGCTGCCTATCCTCTCCGGTCTATCACGACTAAGTCTGTGCTAAAAGCTTTGACTCAGTTTTTCTCACTGTTTGGAATCCCTAAGGTCATTCAGAGCGAACAAGGATCTAATTTCACCTCTAATCTGTTTGGTCAGGTTCTCCAACAGCTCATTATTAAACACAATTTGTCTAGCGCCTATCACGCACAAAGTCAAGGAGCGTTGGAGCGTTTCCATCAAACACTTAAGTCTTTGTTGAGAGCTTATTGTACTGAAATGGATAAGGATTGGGAGGAGGGGTTGCCTTGGTTACTGTTAGCCGCTAGGGAGGGTTTTGGGGAGAGTATGGGGTTCAGTCCAAATGACCTTGTGTTTGGACATAAGGTGCGTGGAATTCTATCTGTTCTCCAGGATGCCTGGAAGTCTCCCGAGCCACCTCAGTCCCTGTTAGCTTATGTGTGTGATTTCCGGCGGCAGCCTGTGCGCCGCTGGTGAAAATAGCTAAGAGAAGCTATCCTCTTCCCAGGAGAGGATGAAGGGCATATTTGATCGGCGAACTGAACCACGTCAATTTAGTCCAGGTGACCAGGTTCTTGCTCTGTTGCCAATTGTTGGTTCTCCATTTCAAGCCAAGTTTCAAGGTCCATATACGGTAGTGCGCCAGTGCACTGAGCAAAACTATCTAGTTGCCACTCCAGAACGGAGAAAAGCACACCAACTGTGCCATGTAAATTTGTTAAAACCCTATTATATAAGCTTGTCTGAGGCTGAACAGTTGGAGTCTACAGAGGACGGTAAACCTGTTATTTTGGCCGATACCGTTATTTGGCTGGGCTCTTGTCATGCTAGGTCCGTGCATGAGGAGGAAGGTGTTCCTGGTCCCGACGATTGCATACTGCAGGGTAGATTGAAAAATTCAGAGAGCGCTGAATATTTTAGAACCGCCTCGCTCATCTACCTGTTGATGAAGCGGAAGAGATGGTTGGTCTGATTCTGAGATTTCAGGGTTGTTTTCTGATACACCTACACGCAAATTTAATAGAGCACGATATTGGCGTTGGAGATGCTGACCCCATTCGTCAGCGATTCTACAGAGTTTCTTCAGAGAAACTGCATTGTCTGGATGCTGAGGTCAGGTACATGCTGGAGAGTGAGATAGCAGAGCCTTCTTTCTCTAGTTGGGCTTCTCCTTGTATCTTGGTCAGTAAACCGGATGGGACAAACCGATTTTGTACAGATTACCGTAAGGTAAACAGTGTCACTAAGCCAGATTCATTTCCGCTTCCTCGGATGGAAGACTGCGTTGATCAAAGTCGGCGCAGCTAAGTTTGTGAAGCAAGTTTGACCTGTTAAAGGGCTATTGGCAGGTGCCACTGACGAGTAGGGCACGTGAAATCTCTGCTTTTATCGCCCTCTGGTCTGTACTCGTATTCGGTTATGAGTTTAGGCCTGCGTAATGCACCTGCTATTTTTCAGCGACTTATGAACAGGGTTGTCTCCGGGCTGGCAGTGCGCTGTTTACCTGGGCGATGTAGTGATTTATGCAGATACTTGGGAGGAACATCTGTCCCCGTGATTCAAGCCTTGTTTGAGCAGCCTAGCTGAGGGTCGCCTCACGATCAATCTGGCTAAATGTGAGTTTGCTCAGGCGACCGTTACATACCTTGGAAAGGTGGTTGGGCAGGGTGAAGTCGCGCCCTGTTCAGGCTAAGGTGATAGCTATTGATGCTTTCCAACCCCAACTACTAAAAAGGAACTGATGCGTTTCTTGGGAATGGTTGGTTATTACCGTAGTTTTGTAGGAACTTCTCTACTGTGGTCGCTCCTTGACAGATTTGTTGAAAGCTAAGGCTATTTATGTATGGTCTTCTCGTTGTCAACGGCTTTGAAGATGCAAAGAGGTTGCTTACCTCAACTCCCGGTGCTGGCTGCTCCTTTAATGGATATGCCATTTGACTTGCAGGTGGATGCTAGTCATGTGGGGGCAGGTGCAGTTTTGCTGCAAGCAGATGTGTCTGGTGTTGAGAGGCCTGTAAAGTTATTTTCAAGAAATTTAACCATTATCAGTTGAACTACTCAGGTCATTGAAAAAGAGGCATTAGCACTCATATGGGCGCTACAACACTTGAGAGTCTATGTGGTCGGGAGTAGTACCTATTGTGGTCTACACCCAGACCATAACCCTCTCACCTTTTTGAGGTCCATGATGTGTCCTAATCAGAGGATAATGAGATGGTGTTTATTTTTACAAGCATTCCATCTTGATGTGCGGCACATTCGAGGGACTGATAGTGCGTCAGCAACGACATTTTCTCGTGCGCCATGTTCCTGAATGTCCACGGAACTGACCATGGTTATTTTGTGTTCGATATTGTCCTGTTCTGTCGCTCCTGTCTGTTCCCTTCTGGTCTCGTTTATCCTTTCCTTGCTAATCGATACATGGCTATTGGAAAATATGTGAGGTGATAGCCTCAAACAAATGAATGTGCTGCTTTCGCTGTAAGCCTTTCTGAAAATCTGACAACGCTGTGATATTGCCAAGAAACAGAGCTTTTGATGGTATGGAACACTTGTATATTGGTGCATGTCTAATAATTCAAATATCGAAATTTGAATTTGGCTCTGTAACTTTTAGCTGTGGGGCTGTCGTTTCTGATTATAATAACCATGAACCAAATTGAGGATTTATGGATAAAAGACGTTACTTTTTCTAACAAAAAGAACCATGGATTATCTTTGTTGGACACTTAGGATGACCTCAGCATAAGTTCTTCAACAGGTAATGGATTTGTTTTTGCTGTGAAATGTGTTATGTGTCTGCCATGATGGCTAATCGATACATGGCTATTGGAAAATATGTGAGGTGATAGCCTCAAACAAATGAATGTGCTGCTTTCGCCGTAAAGCCTTTCTGAGAAATCTGGACAACGCTGTGATATTGCCAAGAAACAGAGCTTTTGATGAGTATGGAACACTTGTATATTGGTGGATGTCTAATAATTCAAATACTCGAAATTCAAATTTAAGCTTTATTTTTTACCTGGTAGTGACGGGATGAGCCGCTAGGACCCACTGGATACTGAGAGGTTAAAGGTTGCTGAGGTCTGGGGAGGACGAGGTTGGCTGGGGCAAGTGGAAATGTGGACACCTAACCCCCTCATCAATTTGGGGACTCAGACGCTGCGGGTCAAATTGTTGTGTGAACGGGTGTGGTGTTCCGGGGTCCTTGTTGGTCCCCGGTTTTATGGGGGGGAGTGTGACGACCCTCCCACTCTGTCTGTTGTATTCTCTCTTTGCTCTTGTTTCCTTGTTAGGATGCCGGTGGGCGGAGTCGGGAGGGTCGTCAGTGACATGGGAAACACCTGGGCTGGGTGTGTCCCAGGATAAATAGAACTCTTCCCTAGTCATTGGGAGACTCTCGCCAGGCAGACACCCTTATGGATTTTGGTTGTGCCAGTTTTGTGGCTGTTTTGGTTGTTTACTTTGGCACCTTTCAACACCCCTCATTATCACATTTATGCACGCAAACACTCACTTACACTACTGATTACTGACTACACACACCATTGTTAATTGTAATTGGTTTACTTTAGTTAATAAATATGTTATTTTGTTCCCTAACTCCATGTTGTCTCCCTTTTTGTTACGAACTCTGAGCCGGTTCGTGACACTAAAAACCGCTGCACCTCCTTTACCGTGGTCGGAGTCGGCCAATTACGCACGGCTGTAACGCGGTCACACTCCATCTTCACCCCAGAGGTGGAAATACGATAACCCAGGAAGGAAATGGCTTGTTTGAAAAACTCATATTTCTCCGCCTTGACATATAAGTCATGCTCCAGCAGTCTTCCAAGTACCTTACGCACCAGAGACACATGAGCGGCGCATGTGGCGGAATAGATCAGGATATCATCGATATACACCACCACACCCTGCCCGTGCAGGTCTCTGAGAATCTCGTCTACGAAAGATTGAAAGACTGCTGGCGCATTATTCAACCCATATGGCATGACGAGGTACTCATAATGGCCAGATGTGGTACTAAAGCAGTTTTCCACTCATCTCCTTCCCGGATACGCACCAAATTATATGCGCTCCTAAGGTCCAGTTTCGTGAAGAAACGCGCTCCGTGAAATGATTCCACCGCCGTAGCGATAAGAGGTAGCGGGTTTCTGTCACAAGGCTGGAGTGTAAGGTGTGGAGTCAGGCGCAGAGAGCAGAGGTTTAAATGCAGACCCGTATTTAACAAAGTGCGAAATCGAAACAAACACAAAAACACACTAAACAGGCGCACTTAAACAAATACGGATAACCAAACAAAATACTAAGCAACAGCGAAATAAACTCCAACGGATGTCTACCAACAAACAAAAAACAAATCCGCACAAAAGGAGGCGGGCCTCACCAACTTAAATAGCCCTAGCCTACCAACTAAACAAGACACAGGTGAAACCAATACAAAAGACAATGAGGGAAAAGGGATCGGTAGCAGCTAGTAGGTCGGTGACGACGACTGCCGAACGCCGCCAGAACAGGCAGAAGAGGCACCCTCTGCAGAAGTCGTGACAGCATACTATAAAATGCCCATATTATGCCAGTTTAAAGATGTTTTGTGACGTGTTTTACTATCAGATCAATAATCAATTGTCATGAACAAAATATATATAAATATAACATGCCCATATTATGCCAGCTGCAAGATTGGAAAAATACTTATTTTGTTCTATTATAGTAAACTATTGTCCTTCTTAACAATAAATAATTAAGTGTCCCACTTTGGTCTCAGGACAATTAGTGTTTGTTTTTGATTTTGTGTATAGTGTAGTAGAGTTCTGAAGCTATTTAGAATGTTAAGACAATGGGAGGATTCTGGAAGGTGTTCCAGAAAGCACATTTTCAGAAAGTGCCAATACTCACCCTACTTAAAAGGGAAAAATATCCTCTCCATAGTTTGTCAGTCTATCTACTGTGTACTGTTTCTTCTTTCTCTTGTGAATGTTAATACTGGTGTTATACATAGAATAATAGGCAATCATTTGGAAAGGAGGAATTATATTATGTTAATAATAATTGACCACTATCAATGTATTTATACAGCTATATTTTATATTATATTAGACCACTGCTCCCGAGTGGCGCAGTGGTCTAAGACACTGTATCAATCCAGGCTGCATCACATCCGGCCGTGATTGGGAGTCCTATAAGGCGGCGCACAATTGGCCCAGCGTCATCCGGGTTTGGACGGGGTAGGCCGTCATTGTAAATAAGAATTTGTTCTTAACTGACATGCCTAGTTAAATAAATAAAAAATTGGAGCAATTCAAAATGTAATTACAGTGTTGATAATGTATGCTTTTTATATATTATTCAAGATTATAACACAAGAGCTTTGTGCAATAGTTAAGAGAAATCAATCAATCAATGACAACATTTTTACAGTCTTGATTACACCCAGATTGATTACGAAATTACACTTAAATCAAATTAAAATATATATTTTTCTGCAATAATACACTGACATACTAATATAGGCATAATAACATCAGAAGCCATTTGAAATCCTTTATACTAATTTCTGGTGGAAAAACAGACGTGTATTTTTCACCTCCACCATTCCTACTGTACAGCACCACATGGTTTGATGTTTTTCAAGCTATAACATATACAATTTCCTGAAATGAAATACAATTCTTAAAAAATATTGAAATTAAATCAGTCATAAAACTATGATATTATACTAATGCACAGTATACAGTATATCATCTTTCTTACATGATTCTGGATCTGGATAGAAAGCAAGCATATAACGTCACAGGAAGGGTATAGCTCTAACATGTGTATATCCTCAGATCAGGAGCGCTGGTTGGGTTGTGTGTCTTCATCCCCTGGGCAACACCTCTGCTCAGTTTGTCCACTCCCTCTCTTTTCTCCTGTCATCTGCCTCACGCCTCTCTGCTGTGTCTGTGTCTCATCGTGCCCCTGGGAACCCTGTAAGGGAGAGGGAGCTGGAGAGAGAGGAGAGGCTCATGTTAGGGATAGTTCTAAGGGACAAGTGTTGAAACAAACACCAGGCTACAGAGAATTGATGTGTGTGTTGGTACCCTCTTTTCTTTGACCTAGGGGTCATCAATGTTCACTGTAACATGACTACTTGATTTTAAAAAATTATAAAGAATGTGGGGATAGACCAAAAAAAAGGTAGTTATTTACAGTGGAGCAACTTTGGTTTTAGAACAGCCTACCCGACCGCTTGGAGGCGTCCGCATGGTCCTAAAGCACACTGTTGCCCTTATTTTGGCAATGATAGAACTGGGAGAATGAAAATGCAATTTCAGAATTTCACACATGTCCCCCCCGTCCCCAGTGAAAGTTGAGCCCCTAGTTATTTAAGACTTTTTGTCATTTATCATTTATAATCTCTCATTTATAATCTCTCATTTATAATCTCTAATCTCTCATTTATAATCTCTCATTTGTAATCTCTCATTTATAATCTCTAATTTCTCTCATTTATAATCTCTCATTTATAATCTCGAAGTTCTCTCATTTATAATCTCTAATCTCTCATTTGTAATCTCTCATTTATAATCTCTCATTTGTAATCTCTCATTTATAATCTCTAATTTCTCTCATTTATAATCTCTCATTTATAATCTCGAAGTTCTCTCATTTATAATCTCTCTTTAATGAAAAAAAAAAAACATATCAAGCTCACTTAGATCTTGCTGTGAAGCTCTGTGTGTGTGTTTCTTTTAAAGGGCAGCCAAATTCCCTATATAGGTTAGTACACAACTTTTGACCAGAGCCCTATATGGCCGTGTCAAAAGTGGTGCACTACATAAGGAATAGGGTTCTACTTGGGACAAAACCGTTTCTGAACGTTGATGTATAATTTATGATTTATTTCACCCTTTCTGAACATTGATGTATAATTTCTGATTTATTTCACCCTTTCTGAACATTGATGTACAATCTATGATTTATTTCACCCTTTCTGAACATTAATGTATAATTTATGATTTATTTCACCCTTTCTGAACATTGATGTATAATTTATAATTGATTTCACATTTTCTGAACATTGGTTTATAATTTATGATTTATTTCACCCTTTCTGAACATTGATGTATAATTTATTATTTATTTCACCCTTTCTGAACATTGATGTATAATTTATTATTTATTTCACCCTTTCTGAACGTTGATGTATAATTTATGATTTATTTCACCCTTTCTGAACGTTGATGCATAATTTGATTGATTTAACCCTTTCTGAACATTGATGTACATTTTAAGATTTATTTCACCCTTTCTGAATGTTGATGTATGATTTGATTGACTTCACCCTTTCTGAACATTGATGTATAATTTAATTGATTTCACCTTTTCTGAACATTGATGTAGGATTTATGATTGATTTCACCCTTTCTGAACATTGATGTATTATTTATGATTGATTTCACCCTTTCTGAACATTGATGTATCATTTATGATTTATTTCACCCTTTCTGAACATTGATGTATCATTTATGATTGATTTCACCCTTTCTGAACGTTGATGTATAATTAGATTGATTTCACCCTTTCTGAACGTTAATGTATAATTTATTTCACCCATTCTGAAAGTTAATGTATCATTTATGATTTATTTCTGTTACGTCCAGCCCTGGGTTTCAGGCTGGCGTGTTTAGTTTGTTTTGTTTAGTAGGGTTTTTTGTGTTCTAGGTTTTCTATTTCTATGTTGGGGAAATGGTTCCCAATTAGAGGCAGCTGATTGTCGTTACCTCTAATTGGGAACCATATATATGTTTGTTGTTTTCACTGGGGTTTTTGTGGGTCATTGTTTGGTTGGTGTGTTTAATGTACACTGTAGTTACGATCTTCGTTTTGTTATTTATTTTCCCAGTTACGTCGATAAATAAATATGTATACTGGAAGCATCGCTGCTTCTTGGTCCGTCACTACAGAAGATTGTGACAGAATGACCCACCAAAACAGGACCAAGCAGCGAAAGAGCCAGGATTTCTGGACATGGGAGGAAATCCTGGCTGGAGAGGGACCCTGGAAGAAGACTGCGGAGCATCGTCACCCGAAGGAGATGGAAGCAGCGAGGGCAGAGTGGAGCTTTGATAAGGAGAGATATGCTGGGACACGCCTGGCGAGGAAGCCCGAGAGGCAGCCCCCACATTTCTTTGGGGGGGAGGCACACGGGGATGTTGGCCGGTTCAGGGTGGACTCCTGAGCCAACTCCTCGTGCTTTATGGAGGGAGCGTCGCACTGGTAAGACACCGTGCTATGCAGTGATGCGTGGTGTCTCCAGTGCGCGTTCATGGGCCGGTGCGCGAAATTCCAGCTCCCCTCATCTGTCGGGCTAGGGTGAGTGTGCAGCCTGGAAGAGTGGTGCCGGCTCAGCGCTCCTGGTCTCCGGTGCGCCTCTTCGGACCAGGATATCCTGCGCCGGCTCTGCGTGCAGTGTCTCCGGTGCGTGCCCACAGCCCGGTGCGCGACATTCCAGCTCCCATCATCTGTGAGGCGAGGGTGAGTGAACAGCCAGGTAGAAGGGTGCCGGCTCCGCGCACCAGGCCTCCTGTGCGCATGGAGAGCCCAGCACGTCATGTCCCTGCTCCGCGCACCAGGCCTCCTGTGCGCATAGAGAGCTCAGCACGTCCTGTCCCTGCTCCGCGCACCAGGCCTCCTGTGTGCATAGAGAGCCCAGCACGTCCTGTCCCTGCTCCGCGCACCAGGCCCCCTGTGCGCATAGAGAGCCCAGCACGCCCTGTCCCTGTTCCGCGCACCAGGATCCCTGTGCACGTTGTGGGCCCAGCATGTCCTGTCCCTGTTCCACGCTCCAGGATCCCTGTGCGCGTCGTGGGCCCAGCACATCCTGTCCCTGTTCCACGATCCCTGTGCGCGTCGTGGGTCCAGCACGTCCTGTCCCTGTTCCACGCTCCAGGATCCCTGTGCGCTTTGTAGGCCCAGCATGTCCTGTCCCTGTTCCACGCTCCAGGATCCCAGTGCGTATTGTGAGTCCAGCACGGCCCATTCCTGCTACCGCACCAGAGTCCCAGTGCGAATCGTGAGTCCAGCACGGCCCGTTCCTGCTCCCCGCACCAGAGTCCCAGTGCGCATCGTGAGTCCAGCACGGCCCGTTCCTGCTCCCCGCACCAGAGTCCCAGTGCGCATCGTGAGTCCAGCACGGCCCGTTTCTGCTCCCCGCACCAGAGTCCCAGTGCGCATCGTGAGTCCAGCACGGCCCGTTCCTGCTCCCCGCACCAGAGTCCCAGTGCGCTTCGTGAGTCCAGCACAGCTTGTCCCTGTTTCAAGCACCAGAGTCCCTGTGAGCATCGAGAGCTGGTTTACGTACGGTTCCGGCTTCTAGCCCCGGGCCTCCGGTGCGTCTTCTCGGGCCAGCACAGTCGGCACCGGAGCCGCCACCATGGACTTAGATACCCACCCGAGGACCCTCCCCATGGACTTTTTGGCGCGGTCGGAGTCCGCGCCTTTGGGGGGGGGGGGGTAATGTCACGTCCAGCCCTGGGTTTCAGGCTGGCGTGTTTAGTTTGTTTTGTTTAGTAGGGTTTTTTGTGTTCTAGGTTTTCTATTTCTATGTTGGGGAAATGGTTCCCAATTAGAGGCAGCTGATTGTCGTTACCTCTAATTGGGAACCATATATATGTTTGTTTTCACTGGGGGTTTTGTGGGTCATTGTTTGGTTGGTGTGTTTAATGTACACTGTAGTTACAATCTTCGTTTTGTTATTTATTTTCCCAGTTACGTCGATAAATAAATATGTATACTGGAAGCATCGCTGCTTCTTGGTCCGTCACTACAGAAGATCATGACAATTTCACCCATTCTGAACGTTAATGTATAATTTAGGCTTAATTTAAATGGGTTTTTTAAATGATGGTCTTCTACGCTAATGTAAATAAATGTATGTCTATTGTAAGAACTACACATTTTTAAACCTTGTCACATTTTCTGTAAAATAGTAAATTAGTCAAATACTTTATTTTCTAAGTGATTAATCTACTCCATCCTTTAAGGACCTGCAGACTTCCAAACCAAAAACCATTGGCTATAACAGAGTAGGCTTAAGTTAACTTGTTCTGCATTTGGCGGTCCCTATGGCAGAACCCTTTGAAGAACCCTTTTGGGATCCATGTAGAATTCTTTCGGGTTCTATGTAGAACTCTTTCCACAGAGGGTTCTACATGGAACCAAAAAAGGGTTTTACCTGGACCTAGAACCTTTTCTCTATAAGTGTAGCCTAAGTTACTGATCCAGTCAAATTGCCTTCCTTTTAAGAGTGAAAATGATCATAAACGTTCACAGGATTAGAGAAAGAAAAAGAACGAGATGTCAAGCAGAGAGGCTCAAAAGGTAACTGATACTTTTACATTGTCAACAGACACGTTTTATTTAGCCAAGTCATGGATCCAAGTGTCCACTGTGATTTAACATGTACATTATGGCCATGGTCTCTCTTGTGAACAGAGTAAGCCTCAGCCAGAGAACTTGTTTGAACCAGAGGCTGGAACACCTGGCAGGCCAGAAGAGGACCATCAGCAAGCTGAAGGCTGGATTTGCTGCCAAATCTCAGCGGCTGATATGGCCCCCTACCTAGAAGGAGAAGCTGGCTGACAGCCAGAAGCTACTATTGAAAACTGTGGCAGCTCAGAAAAATATCAAACATTTTAAGGCTGAAATAGTAACTGTGGTCTGGAAGTCCTGAGTGGCGTAGCAGTCTAAGGCACTGCATCTCAGTGCTAGAGGCGTCACTAAAGACACCTCCAGGCTGTATCACAACCGGCCGTGATTGGGAGTCCCATAGGGCGGCGCACAATTGGCCATGCGTCGTCCGGGTTTGGCCGGTGTAGGCGTCATTGTAAATAAGAATTTGTCTTAACTGACCTGCCTAGTTAAATAAAGGTTTAAAACACTTTTCAACAGACCACAAGGAAGGTAAATCAGTCATATGTATGTACAGTATCTAGAACAGTGTGGTAGAAAGTTGTTTCACCTTAAAACAGTCCAGTAGTATTTGGGTGCGCAGTAGGAAAGAGATATAGTGTATTTGGGTGTGCAGTAGGACAGAGATATAGTGTATTTGGGTGTGCAGTAGGACAGAGATATAGTGTATTTGGGTGTGCAGTAGGACAGAGATATAGTGTATTTGGGTGCGCAGTAGGACAGAGTGTATTTTGTCAAATAATTAGCAATGTAATAAAATCTGTTCTGTGTCATTGTTTCATACACAGTAGACTAAATAACCACATTCTGCTTTGTCTCCAGATAACAATAATAATACTAGTTACCCAGATTATATTCAAGAAGAAACACTGGTTCCTATTCTTTTAAATGGCAGGTATCAGTTTTATCATTCAAAAACAAATAACTCTCCGGCTGTGTTCCAGTCGAATTGAACCAATTTACTAGTTCTCTCTCTGTAAAATGTAGTTCATTTCATCTGATTGTCATAAGGTTCCGTGACTTTGTCCACACAGGGCATCTGAACACACAAAATACATGTTGAGGATTTTCATTATATTTTGGGTGTTTTATTTAACTTTTCTACACCTGTGGTGTTTCCGGTCAAAAATGACTGGTCATTAGAAATGAATGGGTGAGACTACAATTAGAGTATAAATTTGAGTTCAGGCACATGCCCATTCATCAGACGGACACACTTCCTCTCCCAGACCCCCACATGCATGTGTGTTTGAGCACACACACCTCACTCTCCTTCTTGGCTTCCATGGCAACCCCCACTGGAACCTTTCCCCAATAGAATCTTTCCCCCATGGGAATCACACCTGTTGGCATTCTCACAAACAATCGCAACATTGTTTCAAAAATATATAGACATTTTTTAGCAGCTCTGGTATTTAAAGCTTTTTTGAGGCCCTGCTCACAGTTCATTCGGTGGCAGAACAATGACCAAACGATATACTGTATGTGAGGCTCTTGATCATATCTTTGATCATGACACTGGTGAGGAGGAGAGAGTCCTTGTTAAACTTTGACACAAAGTAGTCTGTGTAATCCATACATTATGTTTTTTTTACTCAAAAACGAGTTGTATGAGCTCAGGTCAATGAGGACTAAAGGCCATAAATAGCAAATAGAAGTTCAAAACTTGTAATGTTCACAATAACTTAAGTTGATGAAAAGATCTAACACAACATTAGGTGATAATATATGGATTATTATGGATATATAATCAGCTATAATGTGGCGGTCATTTTGGACCGGGAACACAGAATTAATTAACATGAAACGAACACAACAGAAGGGTTAATGTAGTAATATTAGCAAACCTTGTCTAAATAAATCTGTTTAAAATGATGTACAGGCCACATAAAATCCATCCTGTTACACACTGGTGGCTGGACAGCTTATGGAAAATCCTGAGTCCTAATCCTCCATTTCTGAGGACATCAAGGACCAGCCTAACTCTTCTCCCTCCTCCATACATGCCTCCTCATCCCACAGCGTCAAAACTGAGGACAAGCAAACTGAGGTAAGCGACAAGTCCTTTCTAACTCAATTTGATATCCTGGATTTATGGTAGTGGGTAAAGATGCTGCTCAATGAGGGATCAATACTAACATTATACACCTCTGCTTCATGTGATGTTGATGCTTCAGGACCTTTATGAAGAGGACTTCCTCCATCGGTGAGGACATCGAGGAGCAGCCTGCATCTGCTGCATCCTCAACCAGCCACAGAGCTACTGCCCAGTGCCACTGCCTCCTCTTCTCACAGAACTCCTATTGTTGCGGAGCAGCAGGAGCAGTCAGACAAGGAGGTGCCTGAGGAGTCAGCCAAGGAGCAGTCAGCCGAGGAGGTGCAGGAGGAGTCTGCCAAAGAGGTGCAGGAGGAATCTGTCAAGGAGGTGCATGATGGGTCTGCCAAGAAGGTGCAGGAGGAGTCAGACAAGGAGGTGCATGAGGAGTCAGTCAAGGAGATGCAGGAGGAGTCCACCTCCTCCATTCTTGAGGACCAGCAGGAAGAGTTAGGCACCTGTATTGTCAGCTGCCCAGCAAAGGGTTACCTGTCATCAGCATCTGGCTCCAAGGAGCATTCCTCTGAGACGAGGTGCCATACCCCAAAGTATCTAATGCAATTCCATATTGCATTCTGTCTCTGCTGTTCATTCAGTTAATCCTGTACTCGATAGAACAACTATTGAGTGAACTGGTCACAATAATCCTGCTGTTCTTTGGGTGAGTTAATATGTTGTGGGATGAGGATGGTTACACTTAAAATAATATATTGTGTTACAGGTTCCTGTGTGCCCTGAGGTCCTCAGTGATGATAGGAGGGATTCAGAGCTGGCCTCACAGAGAAGCTATGGTAAGGGCGAGGGTAGCCAAAGCTTCTCTTCAGGCTTTGCTAGCTGTGGAGCAATGGAAGCAATGTCAAGCTCCAGCTGGAAGCCAATAAAATAGGCTCAGCTTTCGAGGCAGAGAAGGCTCACAGTGCCAACATGCACAGCATCCTACTGGCTTTGAAGGCCTTGCCGTAGCAGAACACAGCGAAGGAAGCTTCCCTGGATTCCCTGCACCTTAAAGCCGACCAACAGGACTCTGAGCTGTTGGAGAAGAGCCAGGACCTCCAGCCTGCCCTTCAGGCTTCCCTCTCTCAGCGTCAAACAGCACTAGAGGAGTGTGCTATTCTGGCTGCGGAGAGGCACGCCAGGGTTAAAGAGCTGCAGAAGCTGAAGCTGTGGATGCACAGAAAGCACTAAGTGCCCCCGGCTGGATGCGAGCCTCCAGAGAGAGAGCCTCCAGAGAGAGAGCATCTATAGAGAGAGAGAATCCAGAGAGAGAGAGACTCCAGAAAGAGCCTCCAGAGAGACAATCAACAGCTCCATGAGCACACTCTGGCCTTGGAGAAGAGCAAGATCTCAGGTCCTCCCTCCAGGCTGAGCGCAGCTGCTATGAGAGTCTGGCTATGGAGGACCACAGTCACAGAGCTACAGGAGTTAACGGACGAACACCGGGCACTGGAGAACAAACACCAATAACTCTTCTCTGAGTTCCACACCTTGTCAGCCGAACACCAGGAGCTGATCCCAGAGATCCAAGACCTCCAGAACAAGCTCCAGGATACAGTTGGTGAGTATTTTGACCTCCAGTCTGAGCTCAGGGCCATTGATAGGGAGCATAACATCCTCCTATCTCAGCTTCAGGCCTCATTGAAGGATAAATGCTCCAGCTTGAAGTTTCAGCTTCAAGCGAAACAACTCAAATCACAGATCACAGAGGAGCAGACCAGGGACACAAAAGCTCCAGAATGACCTTGATTCTGCCCTCACTGATCAGCAGAAGGAGACCAGAGCTGTCTGCTTAGAGCTGGAGCAGGCTGTGGCCAAGTAACTGGCTGAGTCAGAAACACTCTCAGATCGGTTGAGGGACTTTAACCAGCAGATTCATGAGCAAACTCTGGCCTGAAGATGAGCAAGATTGCTTAGGAGATGAGTTTCTCACAAGATGCTGAACGCACACACTCACACGCTCAGAGAATCTGGCTACGGAGAGCCAGACTACTAATCACAGAGCAACAGGAGTATAAAGCCAATCACCAAGGGCTGGAGGGTGTGAATACTAACCTGTTTGAAGGACTTACTCACATCGGCTACGGAGAGCATGATCACACAGTTGTCCAGAACAGCTGGTATTCAGTGTTGCTAGCCTTGAAGTGAGCATAGAAGGTATTTTGCTCGTCTGGTAGGATCGCGTCACTGGACTGCTCACGGCAGGGTTTCCCTTTGTAATCCGTGATAGTTTGCAAACACCTGCCACATCCGATGAGCATCAGAGCTGATGTAGTAGAATTCAATCTCAGTCCTGTATTGACGTCTTGTCTGTTTGATGGTGGTCGGATGGTGTAGCGAGATTTCTTATAAGCGTCCGGAGTAGTGTCCCGCTCCTTAAAAGCGTCAGCTCTAGTCTTTAGCTCAGTGAGGATGTTGCCTGTAATCCATGGCTTCTGGTTGGGATATGTACAGTCATGGGCAAAAGTTTTGAGAATGACACAAATATTAATTTTCACAAGGTCTGCTGCCTCAGTTTGTATGATGGCAATTTGCATATACTCCAGAATGTTATGAAGAGTGATCAGATGAATTGCAATTAATTGCAAAGTCCCTCTTTGCCATGAAAATGAACTGAATCCCCAAAAAACATTTCCACTGCAGTTCAGCCCTGCCACAAAAGGACCAGTTGACACCATGTCAGTGATTCTCTCATTAACACAGGTGTGAGTGTTGACAAGGACAAGGCTGGAGATCACTCTGTCATGCTGATTGAGTTCGAATAACAGACTGGAAGCTTCAAATGGAGGGTGGTGCTTGGAATCATTGTTCTTCCTCTTTCAACCATGGTTACCTGCAAGGAAACATGTGCCGTCATCATTGCTTTGCACAAAAAGGGCTTCACAGGCAAGGATATTGCTGCCAGTAAGATTGCACCTAAATCCACCATTTATTGGATCATCAAAAACTTCAAGGAGAACGGTTCAATTGTTGTGAAGAAGGCTTCAGGGCGCTCAAGAATGTCCAGCAAGCGCCAGGACCGTCTCCTAAAGTTGATTCAGCTGCGGGATCGGGGCACCACCAGTACAGAGCTTGCTCAGCAATGGCAACAGGCAGGTGTGAGTGCATCTGCACGCACAGTGAGGCGAAGACTTTTGGAGGATGTCCTGGTGTCAAGAAGGGCAGCAAAGAAGACACTTCTCTCCAGGAAAAACATCAGGGACAGACTGATATTCTGCAAAAGGTACAGGGATTGGACTGCTGAGGACTGGGGTAAAGTCATTTTCTCTGATGAATCCCCTTTCCGATTGTTTGGGGCATCCGGAAAAAGCTTGTCCGGAGAAGACAAGGTGGCGCTACCATCAGTCCTGTGTCATGCCAACAGTAAAGCATCCTGAGACCATTCATGTGTGGGGTTGCTTCTCAGCCAAGGGAGTGGGCTCACTCAGAATTTTGCCTAAGAACACAGCCATGAATAAAGAATGGTACCAACACATCCTCCGAGAGCGACTTCTCCCAACCATCCAGGAAAAGTTTGGTGACGATCAATGCCTTTTCCAGCATGATGGAGCACCTTGCCATAAGGCAAAAGTGATAACTAAGTGGCTCGGGGAACAAAACATCGATATTTTGGGTCCATGGCCAGGAAACTCCCCAGACCTTAATGCCATTGGGAACTTGTGGTCAATCCTCAAGAGGCAGGTGGACAAACAAAACCCCACAAATTCTGATAAACTCCAAGCATTGATTATGCAAGAATGGACTGCCATCAGTCAGGATGTGGCCCAGAAGTTAATTGACAGCATGCCAGGGCGGATTGCAGAGGTCTTGAAAAAGAAGGGTCAACACTGCAAATATTCACTATTTGCATCAACTTCATGTAATTGTCAATAAAAGCCTTTGACACTTATGAAATGCTTGTAATTATACTTCAGTATTCCATAGTAACATCTGACAAAAATATCTAAAGACACTGAAGCAGCAAACTTTGTGAAAATTTGTATTTGTATCATTCTCAAAACTTTTGGCCACGACTGTACACAGCTACCTCTTCAAATACAATCTGAAGGTCATCTGAAGCCTACTGTAGCATTTAGAGTCTTCCTGCCAGACAGGGACTGACTAAATACTTACTTGGACTTCTTGCGCTGCAGGATGTAGATCTTGTAGAGAACGAAGAGGAGAGCCAGAGACGTCAGGACGATGAGGAACACAAGGAACCCAATCACAGCTTTGTCATTGTCTGAAAACAGACGAGAAGGGTTTCCCATTACAACATGGTAAAGGGACATTTACACACCAATGTAATGTCAACTCTGAATGCTGTTTAGCCTACCATTCATGTAGGGAGGAGTGACAAACTGCTAATTGGTCAAGTAGTTGATCAAAGTCATTTTATTTTGTTAATAGGAGTCAGAGAAAGGTGATATTCATCCAAAGAGTATCATTTTAATCAGTCTGACTTGAGTATATTTATTGCAGGCTTCTGCATAAGATTCTGGAAATGTAAAGTTACTTACAGCTAGTAGTAATGCGTTTGGTTGTTGCTTCACTCTTGTGTTTCCCATTGTATGTATAGATCTGAAAAAAGAAGACATTCATATATGATCTACCCACCACAATAGTTCCCCATTCCTGGTCCCCACAAACCCACTAGCTTAACAGGAACGCACTCTAATCAAGCCAATACTCTCTTTAATGATCATCCTGTTTATGTGAACACATTACCTGAGAGACATACTGGTGAAACACCATTTCTACATCTTCTGTTTAACTCATCTAGGTACAGTACATAGAGCATTTCATTCAGCAGTATCTAACGCCACGATATATTACAGCATAGTCAATACATTAGGTTTTACTGTATGAATGTTGAATAACGTACCTCAACTGTGTAGACTGTTAAATAGCTGAGGTCCACAAATGTAAAACTGCACGTTGTATTTTGTTGTGTCTGATGAAGACCAGACCCAGTGATCGTTGCAATGTACAACCTTTCCTTTCCCCTCCACTCTTTTTCCTTCAATTGCGTACATTTAATGGTAAAAGCATTATTCTGAGTCAAAGTCAAAGACACAGATGGGAAGTCCACCATATCAGGCACTGTCAAACACAAACATAGGCCACAGATTACATCATGGTCATCCTGTTCACCAACAGATTGCATGTAGTAATCTCATGCACATATCATACTCTGTGACTTTGTCCCAGATCACTGTAACATGTTCAGAGACATAGCTGCCATTTAATGCAGTGTTTTCTTCAATAACTGCATCGCTGCCATTTAATGCAGTGACTTCTTCAATAACTGCATAACAACATTTAATGGAGTGACTTCTTTAATAACTGCATCGCTGTCATTTAATATAGTGTTTTCTTCAATAACTGCATAACAACATTTGCTGCAGTGTCTTTGAAGTTGATGTAGTTCTTAACGTCTATGAAGGACATGAAATACAGTATGATTCACCTACCTCCAGGAGCAGTCTCGATTGGTGCTAGTTTTGTTGGAGATATGATGGTTTTCTCCTTGTACTTTACTGGCTGTATAGAGCAGGTATATATTGTGTACGCATCCAGGCCATCGACGACACATTCCTGTGTTTTAGTTTCTTTGCAAACTGGAACTGGATTAATAAAGCGTAGAATTAACTATATTTTTTTACCATCTCAACTAATGTTTCAGATACACGCATATATAATTAGCGGAAAATTAAGAAAAAGAGAAATGAAGAATGATCAATTTAATTTAATTTAATGGTAGAATATTTGTTTTGGTCAGAGACAGGAATTTAGATTGTATATCTTACCATGTTTACTGTCTTTACTATGTTTACAGCAGCACCTGTATGTGAGGTGCTGAAGGTCAGAGGGTCGGCACTTATCAGTGAACATGCCCCATTCCAGCCTGATGGAGCTACTTGTGGATACTTTCTTCTTAACCTTTATGAGCACATCTGTAGGATACAACAGTAGGAATAACACCAATAAGCAAACTGACGTGATATTCAACAGCACCAAATTGTTGTGTGTGGCTGCTATTTTTTAAGATTTTAACATGCCATTCGAGAACATACTATCAGTAGTAGGACTGTAAAATAAAGGGGTACCAAATCAATGTTGAACTTACCACAGTCAATCCTAAATGAAGTGGTATTTTCAATTGATCTATTGCCGTGGTTAATACGTCCGGTACAAGTGTAGTTTGTGAAGGGTTCCAACTGAGACAAATTCAAAGTGTTGGTGTTGTCTAGGTCTGATGGAGGGAAATGAGAAACAGATACATTTTAATCATCCATTTTGTAGAACTGTCCACTATACAGTATAAATCTATTCTATAGAAAATATGAAATAAATAAATAGTATCTTATCACATATATTAATGAGGATGAGTTATTTATTCCCGTGCTCCCTCAGCACAGCAGGACATTCATAACCTTCAGTGTGGTTTTGATTCAGTTCCTTACTGATCTTAAATTAGTGCTAAATGTTAACAAAACCAAGTTTATGTTGTTCTCTAGGTGTTATAAAATGTATCCTTAAGACCTGCGTATCTGCACCTTTAAATGAGCCCAAATTGAGCAAGTACCCCCATTATAAGTATTTGGTATTTGGATTGACGACAGCTGACCTTTAAAACACATATTGAAAAATAAATAAAAAACGGAGAATTAATATTGGCTTCCTGTATAGAAACAAATCCTGACTCCCTTTGAAAATGGGAGGAAGATTGTTCAAGCCTCTCTTCTCCCAGTATTTACAGGGATATAATCTCCATACAGTGCATTTGGAAAGTATACAGACCCCTTGACTTTTTCCACATTTTCTTAAATGGATTAAATATTTTTTTTCCCCCATCAATACACACACAAAGACTCAATGCTGTAATTGCTGCCAAAGGTGCTTCAACAAAGTACTCAGTAAAGGGTCTGAATACTTATATAAATGTGATAATTCCGTTTCTTATTTTTAATAAATGAGCAAAAAAAAAAAAAAAAAAAAAAATTTTTGCTTTATCATTATGGGGTACTTTGCTCCGTTCATCCTGTCTCGGAGCTCTACGGACAATTCCTTCGACCTCATGGCTTGGTTTTTACTCTGACATGCACTGTCAATTGTAGGACCTTATATAGACAGGTGTGTGCCTTTCCAAATCATGTCCAATCCAATGAATTTTACCACAGGTGGACTCCAATCAAGTTGTAGAGACATCTCAAGGATGATCAATGGAAACAGGATGCACCTGAGCTCAATGCTCATAGCAAAGGGGCTGAATACTTATGTAAATTAGGTATTTCTGTTTTTTATCTTTAATACATTTGCAAAAAAAATCTAAAAACTTGTTTTTGCTTTGTCATTATGGGGCATTGTGTGTAGATTGCTGAGTTTTTTTATTTTATTGAATCCATTTTAGAACAAGGCTGTAATATAACAAAATGTGGAAAAAGTCAAGGGGTCTGAATACTTTCCGAAGGCACTGTACATGCAGCAGCCTTTGCTTTAAAACATTTTGATTCACTGAGCCCTGCGTTTTATCACTGGATAAAAGTTTTGTACACATCATTGCCTTTTATGCAGTTCTGTTGGCTGGGAGTCTCTGACTACCAGAAAGACCTAACATTGGCTACTATTTGTATATAAAGCACTTCTCCAGAAACTCCTATAGTACCTCACCTTACTTCTGAATTGGAAATTTAGTAATTATCAGACTAGGTACTTGGATTGACGACAGCTGTCCTTTTAAACACATATTGATGTGGAACGTGTTGAATGAGGACTGCATCTGTTTTGATTGATGTATAGCTTGTGTCTATTGTTCCCTTTTGAATGTAATGTAATTGATTTGTAATGTTGTAATTGTAATTTTTTTTGAATTATCATGCTTGGGTTGTTGTTTTCAGGCCACCAAGTGGAAATGGGTTCCCCTGGTTAAATAAAGGTTAAATAAACATAAAATACAAAGGTAGATAAATCTGGAAAACCTTATTGTGTTATGAAGTATGTTTCTCTGCTTACCCTGGCAGGTGTAATGAATGGCTAGAATCCCATTACAATTCACTGGCTCATTTTCCCACTGTATTACTGCAGGAAGACGTTCAGGCCGTACCAGGACAATTATCTTGGCATTTAGGAAACTTCCTGTTAGAGAAATGAAACAATGAAACTTAACGATCTGAAAGCAGTAATAGTAACTTTATGGTTATGTAAAACTTTAAAAGAGGCACATGCAACATAACAGAATCAACCTACCGACTGGGATGGGTTGTGTTTTGGTAAAGTTGGCACACGTCTCTGGAGCAAAGTTTGCATTGACATCTGAGCAGAAGTCTTCCGGTCTTAGCTCAAAACATAGCTCATTGGATTTGTCTCCGCATGTGTGGGATCTCATTTGGGATTTCTCAAGGCCGTTCTGAATTGTTTCACTGATATCCCAGTCACTCAAATAGCAAATAGACCCCGGAATGCAGTCAATGTCTTCCACAATGTCGACTTTTTCTGCAAAGGAGTAACCATCAGAGCTATATGTAGAGGTGGAATCGTTCTACATCCAGCAATAGGACAACAGTTATCTCCAGTCATAAGTCTTCTAAGCGGTTGTCTAAACTAATAGGAATCTTTTAGAATTTCAATTGTGGTTCTTTCTCATGACTGACAGTCTTGAATCCAAGGAGCACCTTTTTTAAACATTTACTCTCTAACATATGACATTGTGTAAGTCCTGATGTATCATTCAAACAGTGTAATGCTCAGTGTGTTTGACATACCCAATTTCAGAGTGGTCAGAGCTCTGTTTCCTTGGAGTTCACATTCAGGCTGAATCTTCATCACCGTGTAGATACTGCAAGGCTTCAATGACTTCACCTCAATAGTGGAGTTCACCGGTTGATGCTCAACAGTCATGTGTTGTCCTGATTCATCCTGGTACGATATGTTGTATGTGTCGGAGTTTGAGGCTATTAAAACAATCTGAACGCCATATTTGACAGGCTCAACGCTGTATGAACCTATAAGATTTAATGAAAAGATTGATCTATACTTATTTATTTATCAATTCAGGTGAACTATCCCTATCATGCATAGTCTTAGATTGCATGTCAAACCAAATAATTGGAACTCACACTTTGGTGGTGTTGGTTTAGTCTGGCTGCCTGAAAGATGGAACAGACAGGTGAGAATCCACAAGAACAATGTTAAATTACAACATCACAACCTCCATTACAACATCACAGCAGTAGGAGAAATATGATCTACTATTAATGGACACAACACAGCATCCCATGGAGGAGAAGCCAACCTGTGGGGTTAGCTGTAGTGGAAGTCAGGGTGCTTGCAGGTGAGGTTTGGTTGTGGATGGGTGGAGTGCTTGTAGGCAAAGATGGAGATGGACAGTTGGAGATGTTTGTAGGCAAAGTCTGGGATTGAGAAGTGGAGGTCTTTGTAGGAAAGGCCTGGGTTTGGTTGAGGGTGCTTGCAGGGGCAGATGTCTGGGTTTGGGTGACTGCAGTGATTGCAGGGCCAGATATAGTAATGGATATAGTAATGGACATAGTAATGGATATAGTAATGGATATAGTAATGATATAGTAATGGATATGGTAATGGGTATAGTAATGGACATGGTAATGGTTATGGTAATGGTTATAGTAATGGATATGGTAATGGAAATAGTAATGGATATAGTAAAATCTGTCGTTCTGCCCCTGAACAAGGCAGTTAACCCATTGTTCCCCGAGCGCCGAAGACGTGGATGTTGATTAAGGCCGCCCCCCGCACCTCTCTGATTCAGAGGAGTTGGGTTAAATGCGGAAGACACATTTCGGTTGAAGGCATTCGGTTGTAGAACTGACTAATAATGGTGACTTTGATATAGTAATGGACATGGTAATGGAAATGGTAATGGACATAGTAATGGATATAGTAATGGATATATTAATGGACATGGTAATGGATATGGTAATGGATATGGTAATGGTTATAGTAATGGATATAGTAATGGATATAGTATTGGATATGGTAATGGACATAGTAATGGAAATATTAATGGACATAGTAATGGATGTAGTAATGGACATAGTAATGCACATGGTAATGGATATGGTAATGGTTATGGTAATAGACATATTAATGGACATAGTAATGGAAATAGTAATGTATATAGTAATGGACATAGTAATGGATATGATTAATGGTTATGGTAATGGATATAGTAATGGATATAGTAATGGACATGGTAATGGATATGGTAATGTTTATAGTAACGGATATTGTAATGGATATAGTAATGGACATAGTAATGGATATAGTAATGGACATAGTGACTTCTTCAATAACTGCATCACTGCCATTTAATGCAGTGGCTTCTTCAATAGTAGTATTGGATATGGTAATGGACATAGTAATGGACATATTAATGTACATAGTAATGGATGTAGTAATGGACATAGTAATGGACATGGTAATGGATATGGTAATGGTTTTGGTAATGGACATATTAATGGACATAGTAATGGAAATAGTAATGGATATAGTAATGGACATAGTAATGGATATGGTAATGGATATGGTAATGGACATATTAATGGACATAGTAATGGAAATACTAATGGATATAGTAATGGACATAGTAATGGATATGGTCTTGGATATGGTAATGGATATAGTAATGGATATAGTAATGGACATGGTAATGGATATGGTAATGTTTATAGTAATGGATATAGTAATGATATAGTAATGGTTATGGTAATGGACATGGTAATGGTTATGGTAATGGTTATAGTAAGGGATATAGTAATGGATATAGTAATGGATATAGTAATGGATATAGTAATGGATATAGTAATGGATATAGTAATGGATATAGTAATGGATATAGTAATGGATATAGTAATGGATATAGTAATGGATATAGTAATGGATATAGTAAGGGATATAGTAATGGATATAGTAATGGATATAGTAAGGGATATGGTAATGGACATAGTAATGGACATAGTAATGGACATAGTAATGGTTATTGTAATGGATATAGTAATGGACATAGTATTGGACATAGTAATGGTAGGCCACAGTATTTGTTAAAATGTTCTATTTTGACTGGAATTGTACTGGTCATTGTCAATAAGTGCAGCATTTATTCCAGTTCAAAACAGTCTTGCAAAACACTCCTCAGATGGTGCTGCTTTCCCCTCTTTTTCTAATATTTGCTCAAATGTTTTCTTTGTTGTTTGAGCCCCCACCCCCACCCCCAATGCACAGCCTTGCTCTCTCTCTGTCTCTCTCTATAATTTACATTTACAGATAAGATGTCGTTCTGCTGAGCCTCATCCCCCTCTTCACCACATCCCCCTCTCCTTCCTGAAACACTGTTTTAATCATGCAGCTCTATGAACATTTCAACACCGCTTCTTCATTTCAAAGGCTTCTGCTTTTCTCTAGTCATTTTCTTAAGTTCCATCTCAGCCACGGCCGGCACGTTCATTAGGCAGGATTAGGCCATCGCCTATGGAGGCAGATTGACGAGGGTGGCATTTTCTGAGCTAAACTGACCAAGATGCACTTCCAACAACAATACATAAAACCTCATGTAATTCTTCCCTAAAACAATGACCATTTCTCTCAACTAGTGGCATAAGGGCTTTTTAGGTGAGCGTTGATGCCGCCCTGTGATAAGCAGTACCCACTTTGTCAAAGGCAGGGGCACAAAATATTTTGCTAGTCCACTCCCAACGCGCCTCTCCAGGATGCTGTTGGAGAGATGCATCGCTACGGGACTCCACCAATGTTCCGTCAAAAAAAATTATCTAACATAAGTCATGTAGCAGACATAGTATACGGTAGAAAGAGTATGTGGCCTTTTCTGTAGCCTACAGGCTGGAGATAAAATGGATGACAACGTAATGAGACACACGCTTTTCACATCATGCCGGTTTCTCCAGATCAAATAGCCTAAACTAAAGTACGCCCAATCAAATACAAAATGTGCTGTCATGTTAACAAACAACATATCCTAAAAGCAGGACAGTTCAAAGTAAAATGGACAATATGGAATGGACAATCACAACTGTTGTCCAGGAGTTTCAACTCATTGTCATGATCAGTGGTTTCAAGTTTGTATCCAACATTTTGTTGACAAGCTGATCATTGTAACAAACGAGACTCCCGCGGTTCCTCCTGCTCACCACCAGAGGGAACCCTCTCCTGAATATTAAGCCCTGAACTACAACTCCCACATACCTGGTTCCCAATCACCGTTACACCTGTCTCCCATTAGTAGACTATTTAGGCTCTCTCTCCCTTTCTCTCTTTGCGAAGTCTTGTTTTCCTGGTGATCAATTCTGAGCGTTTTCTCCCGTGTCTGTCATTTCGTGGTATTACTCTGGACTGTTTTTCCCTTTTGATTCTTGCTGCCTGCCCTGGACTATATTCTTTATTGGACTGATTTTGTAAGCTTGCTGCCTGCCCTGACCTCATGCCTGTACCTGGATTGATTAGCCATCCCTGCTGTTGTGTTTGCTGGCGATTGACCCTGTTTGTACGACCAAGATTGTAATAAAGCTGCAAATGGATCCTCACTCTCAGGGTGCTTCATTACAGAAGACTTCGCCACTTCGCGATCCAGCAGCTCTGGTCCAAATGTCCACGGAGATCTCCACTCCAAGCAAACCAGCTGCTGCGTTCATCAACAGCAGCTAACCCATCTAACTACGGTAACGGGGAACTCGTCCTGGATGCTACAGAGGGTGCAGATGTCGCCTTCGAACCCAGCCCCTTCTCAGCCGAACGCAAGTATGGGCACCTCTCCACCACCGGCACCCACAGTTAACCCGTCTGGCTCTCCCTGATAAGTTCGGACGGTAACCCCACTAAGAGTAAGGGATTTCTACTGCAATGTTCATTATTCATTGATCAACAACCAGCGATGTATGTCACTGGCGCCAGCAAGATTTCCTTGGTATGTTCTCTCCTCACTGGCAGAGCGTTAGAGTGGGTAACGGCGGTTTGGAGAGAGTGATGGCACGGGCGCTTTCCATCGCTCGTGCCTTCTTCAAGCGCTTCCGGGAAGTGTTTGAACACCGGAGGGAGGCATGAGAGCTGATGACCGACTACTCAAGGCGTTGAACCAGGGCAGGAATACTGCAGCAGAATATGCCTTGACATTTCGCACTCTGGCAGCTCAAACCGACTGGGTTGAGCACGCTTAAACTGCTCTTTTCGCAAGGACTCAGCTTGGAATTACAGTCTGAACTGGCCTGCCGAGATGAAGGGAGATCGCTGCATCAATTCATCGAACTCACCATACAGATTGACAATCTGATTCGTCACTGGCAGCGCCTCCGAACGGGACCCACCAGCACACAATGCCCAGTGACTCTGCCTCCAACCGAACCCATGCAGCTCGGATATACTCACCTGACTCCGGAGGAACGTGGAACGCCGCAGATACGCCAACATCTCTGCCTCTATTGTGGTCAACCGGGCCATCTAAGGGCGTTTGCCCCACAAGACCACCTCCTCGTAATCCCTCTTCGGTGAGTCCTTGTGTTCAAGCATCACTCCAGCTCTTGCATCAAAGTGCCGATAGTATTATCTCTAGAGGACAATCATATAACCACATCAGCACTATTAGACTCCGGAGCAGCCGGCAACTTTATGTCTCATGAGTTTGCCCAACAACAACAATTTCCATTAATCACCTGTGACTCTCAATTGGCAGTGGAGGCGCTAGATGGACGACCTCTCGGCGATGGGAGGGTCCTGCACACTACCGTGGACCTTCGACTACAGACCGGGACCCTCCACACGGAGGTAATTCGTTTCTACGTCATCACATCACCCCATAACCCGGTAATCCTTGGGCTTCCCTGGCTACGGCAACATAACCCGCTCATCTCATGGAGGGAGGGTCAGATTCATCAAATGGGACCCGGGTCATGCCACTCCAACTGCTTAACTGGCAGCCCTTCACTCCCATTCAGGCCGTTACGCTAAAGGACGAGCCAGCTCTTTCCACTCTACCCATTGAATACTCTGACCTCATCGAAGCTTTCAGCAAGACCAAGCGATGGAACTACCCCTCACCGATCAAGCGACTGTGCCATTGAGCTACTACCAGGTACAAAGCCACCCAAGGGCCGAATCTTCCCCTATCTCAACCGAATCAGAAGCCATGAAAGACTACATCGAGGAAGAACTGTCAAAGGGGTTCATTAGAGCATCGACATCACCTGCAGCGCGGGCTTCTTTTTTGTTAAAAAGAAAGACGGGTGGTTTACGCCCCTGTATCGACTACCGGGTCCCAACGACATCACAGTCAAATTTCGATATCCTTTACCGCTGGTTCCAGCTGCCCTAGAACAACTCACAAGCCAAGTACTTCTCCAAACTGGACCTCCGCAGCGCCTACAACCTCATTAGCATCCGGGGCGGTGATGAATGGATGACAGCCTTTTCTACCAGCACTGGGCACTATGAGTATCTGGTTATGCCTTTCGGCTGTCTAATAGTCCCTCCGTGTTTCAATCATTTATCAATGACGCGTCTTTAGGGACATGCTGAATCGCTGTACTGTGTACATTGATGACATTCTCATCTATTCCAACACCTATGAGAACACGTGCAACATGTGAGAACAGTATTGCAAACGACTCATAGACCACCAGCTATACGCCAAAGCAGAGAAGTGCGAATTTCACCAGACTTCCACATCCTTTTGGGCTACATCATCAACCAGGAGGAGTCGCCATGGACGAGAAGAAGGTCAAGGTCGTTTCTAGACTGGCCACTGCCAGTAACCTTAAGGAGTTACAACGATTCTTGGGATTACGCTAACTTCACCGACGCTTCATCAGGAATTTCAGCTCGCTTGCCCCCTTAACCTCTATGACTAGAGGAACTCATCACACCTCACCTGGTCAACTACAGCACAAGAGGCTTTCTCGCAGAACTCAAGGCACGTTTTTACTGGCTCCCATCCTCCACCATCCTAATCCTGAACTCCGCTTTACAGTTGAGGTGGACGATCTATACGGGCATTGGAGCTATTCTGTCACAGCGCACGGATCCCCACTCAAGCTCTATCCGTGCGCCTATTATTCCCGCATAAACTTAGTCCAGCCTAACAGAACTACGACGCCGGAAACCGGGAACTGTTGGCCATGAAAGCAGCTATGGAGGAGTGGCGTCATTGGCTGGAGGGAGCTAAACATCCCTTCGTGATTCTAACGGACCACAAGAATCTGGAATACTTGCGGTCTGCCAAGAGACTGAACTAGACAAGCGAGGTGGGCACTCTTCTTCACGATTTGACTTCACTGTCACCTATCGTCCCGGTTCTAAGAACACCAAAGCAGACGCACTATCACGCCAACACGACGGTGTAGCTCCCACTGAACCCAAGGAAACCCTGCTTCCAGAATCGTTAATCGTGGCTATTCAATGGGACATCATGACAGAGCTCACCCAAGCCAATTCACAAAGGACCCCTCCGCCCGAATGTCCCCCAACAAAACGTTTGTACCTCAGGACCTCTGTCAGAAAGTGCTAAAGCAAGTTCACTCCGTCAGCTCGGTCATCCGGGAATCGCTGCCACTGTTCATCTGCTTCAGAACAGCTTCTGGTGGCCAACCTTGCGGGCAGACACCATAAAATTCATCAACGACTGCACTACCTGTAACACAAATAAACATCTCAGACAATTACCATCGGGCCTACTGCAACCACTACCAGTTCCCCACCACCATGGTCCCATCTCGCCATAGACTTCATTACCGACCTCCCCAAGTCCAATGGGAATACCACAATACTACTGTCATAGATCGCTTCTCCAAGGCTTGCCGGCTGATTCCACTCCCAAACTGCCTCGGCATTGGAAACTGCCCTAACTCATGTGCAACCCTGGTGTTCGCGCTATGGCCTGCCAGAGGACATCGTGGTCGGACCGAGGGCCCCAATTCACATCCAGAGTATGGTCAGCATTCTTCCAACAACTCAACATCAACATTAGCCTCACTTCAGGGTATCACCCACAATCTAACGGTCAAACAGAACGCCTCAATCAAGAGATCACCCGGTTTCTCAGATCCTACTGTCATCAGAACCAAGCAGACTGGAGTCGTTTCCTCATGTGGGCGGAGACGACAGAACTCACTCAGAAACCTCCACGGTTTAACCCCATTCCAGTGTGTAATGGGCTTCCAACCTCCCCTGTTTCCATGGTCAGGGGAACCCACTGAGGTACCCTCTGTCAACCGACTGGCTCCAGAAAAGCGAGGACATCTGAGTCAGACCCATACCCACTTGCTACATGCGGTCCAGGAGACAGAGGTTGCAGGCCAATCACACCGCCGCCCCAACCCCGAATATACTCCAGGTCAATGGGTCTGGCTATCCACCGAGACCCACGCCTCAAACTCCCTGCAAGAAACTCAGTCCCAGGTATGTGGGTCCCTTCCAAATAGTCAAACAAATCACACCAGTTTCCTTCCGGTTGGCATTACCATCTAATTACGTATCTCTCCTACTTTCCATGTATCTCTTCTCAAACCCGCTGGTGGTCCGAGAGCGGAGGAGGAGGAGCAGACCAGTGAGCAGGGCCCCCACCCATCTTGGTGGGCCGAGGAGGTATATCGGCTTGAGATCTACTCGATTCCAGACGCCGGGCAGGCTCCTCCAATATCTGGTAGACTGGGAGAGTAATGACCGGACCAGGAGCGATCCTGGGTTAATGCTGAGGACATACTCGACCCCGCACTCATGACTGAGTTCCATAGGACGCACCCGGAGAAACCGGCCTCCGACCTCGAGGAAGACCCCAGCCGTTCGCCTCTTCGCGTCAGGAGCCGCTCACAGGGGGCTCTGTAACAAACGAGACTCCCGCGGTTCCTCCTGCTCACCACCAGAGGGAACCCTCTCCTGAATATTAAGCCCTGAACTACAACTCCCACATACCTGGTTCCCAATCACCGTTACACCTGTCTCCCATTAGTAGACTATTTAGGCTCTCTCTCCCTTTTCTCTCTTTGCGAAGTCTTGTTTTCCCTGGTGATCAATTCTGAGCGTTTTCTCCCGTGTCTGTCATTTCGTGGTATTACTCTGGACTGTTTTCCTTTTTGATTCTTGCTGCCTGCCTGGACTATATTCTTTATTGGACTGATTTTTGTAGCTTGCTGCCTGCCCTGACCTCATGCCTGTACCTGGATTACGATTAGCCTTATCCCTGCTGTTGTGTTTTGCTGGCGATTGACCCTGTTTGTTACGACCAAGATTGTAATAAAGCTGCAAATGGATCCTCACTCTCAGGGTGCTTCATTACAATCATAGAGAAAAAGAAAATACTTCTGCATTTCCCGCTGTGTAAACACATTGTAAATAGGCTCACAATAACTCCAGCTAAAGTTGGGTAGCTGATATTCAGAGCTTAAATAGCCAAATTGATTAGTCACAGGAATCAGGATTAATAAAGCCAATGCCACGGCCTGTTTTACAAAATGGTGGGCCTACCACATGGATGGGCATTCAGAAATTCCATCGTGGCCGACATGGTAGGCTACACCCGACTAAGCACGAGCCAACGTCTTTTTTTCTTCTTTTTATGTTTTAAAAATGGTAGGCTTACCACATAGATGGGCATTATTAAAATAGAATTTCAGGCAATTCTGTAGGCTACACCTCAGTAACATGGGCCGACACGGACATAGATTTTTGGTCCGGTCCAGACCAAATCTAAATCAATAATATTTGGTTCAGATTTTGTTCGATCTGGACAAGTCTTGATTTGTCCCAAATAAATCAAGGCTATAGATTACATATTTTCAACTTTCATTCAGAACTGAAAATTAACCTGATTTCGACGTCTAGAAAATGTTTTTTTCAATGTCCTGGAAAATATGTATTTTAAACGTATGGGAAACACATCTTTTCACCTTTCATTCAGAACCTAAATTGAAACTAACTTCAGCATCTGGAAAATATATATTTTAGACCTCTTTTCAACTTAATTTTGCTTACCAGGACTATTCTAGTTTTGCAGGTAAATTTTTTTGGTTTCGCCTAGCGTGGCAGAACGGCAAGGACCGGCCCTGATCTCAGCTATAGCTATACCAGGAAGTGCAGACAGGCCGCTCAAAATGGAACGCGGAAGTGGTTGAGCTGTGGTCTGTCTAAAAAGAACCCCACATCTAAACTCTATGTGTCTTAATGCAGTTGGTAGAAGTACATTCTCTATGTGTCTTAATGCAGTTGGTAGAAGTACATTCTCTATGTGTCTTAATGCAGTTGGTAGAAGTACATTCTCTATGTGTCTTAATGCAGTTGGTAGAAGTACATTCTCTATGTGTCTTAATGCAGTTGGTAGAAGTACATTCTCTATGTGTCTTAATGCAGTTGGTAGAAGGACATTCTCTATGTGTCTTAATGCAGTTGGTAGAAGTACATTCTCTATGTGTCTTAATGCAGTTGGTAGAAGGACATTCTCTATGTGTCTTAATGCAGTTGGTAGAAGTACATTCTCTATGTGTCTTAATGCAGTTGGTAGAAGGACATGCTCTATGTGTCTTAATGCAGTTGGCAGAAGTACATTCTCTATGTGTCTTAATGCAGTTGGTAGAAGGACATTCTCTATGTGTCTTAATGCAGTTGGCAGAAGTACATTCTACATTCAGAACTTTCACATGTATTGGAGATTCATGCTAAATATACACAAACAATGGTGCACTTTTACACACAGAGCAAGAGGTTTTGAATGTAGCGTTGTTGCACAGTGAAAGTCAGGTATTAGCTTCAGAATATTACTTGTTAAGTCCCTGATCTAGATAGACATCCAACCACTGAACACATTTTAGTGGACCAAGTTAAGAGTAAAAACTTGACTAATCACTAATCAGGTGTGTCCTTTCTCTGACGGGAACATGAGGGGACCAACTCAGCCGACTCCTCTTTAAAAGCTAGTCCTCCAGGTGACGCCCACCCAAGACAGTTTAGAAGGACTTGACAATCTCAGAGTTACTCTATTCCAAACTCAGTTTTAATAGTTAAAGTTTAGGTTATTTGCATTTTGAATGGTCTGAAAAAAAGTATAGCATATCCTGCTTTAACCACAGCCCTTTATCACTCGCTCAAACATGACTGGTCCATTGTCAACATTATAAATGCCTGTGGAATAATTCCTAAAGTAAATCTGATTTGTCCACCCTATTATATGCACCTCTTGCACTCTTTGAGTGACCACATCGGGATACATTTTCTAAAACAATTCCGTATACTTTATTGGTGAATTTAGGCCCCACAGCCTTGTCACCATTAAAGGGATAACAGCCCTCCCATCAGTCCCATCCCCTGGGTATCATACTGTACTTACATATGGCCAGCTCTATGAGACCAGTACATAGCAGCAGGATCTTCAGTCCATAGAGACCTGCCATGTCCAAGAGCGACGATCACTCTACCCAGAGACCATACGTCCTAAAGGTAACGCCAAATGAAACTCCTACAATTTATCCGTCTTATTTTCAACAAACAAAACAAACAAAAAAAAACGTTGAAATTGTGTGTATTTGTCTTTACGTATGTCTTCCCTCCGGTCTTATCAGCGGACACAGCTTCCTGAATTTGTTCCCCTAAACGTCGCCCCTGGTCCCTCAGCGCTACGCGACAAGTTATGTCACAGCTAGCTGAGACCAGGTACTTTACCTTATTTTACAGGAAGTCCCATTTCATCTACGCCACACATCTCCTTCCCTCCACTTCTGCACTTTCCTCTAAGATGCACAACATCAGATACATACAAAATACATCTGTTTGTTTAGTGCAGCCTGGTTTTAAGTGTGTTTAGCCATTCAACTGATCTTCAGAGAAGGAGAGGGCATGGTCTCACAGTGAGACATGGCTGATTTGTCCGTAAAAGTATTAAACAAAAGGCTCTCTGAACTCACAGACATGGACGACTTCCATATAACAGAGTTATAAGTGTTGAATAGTATAGTTGGTCCTGTGTGGTTCAGTTTGGTCTAGCATGGTGCTTACGATGCCAAGAGTCGTGGGTTCAATTCCCACTGGGGCCACCCATACAAAATGTATGCACACATGACTGTAAGTTGCTTTGGATAAAATCGTCTGCCAAATGGTATATTAGTTTGCTCTGTGTGTTTTCACACAAAAACAATTATTACTGATACATAATGTTTTTTACATTTCAACTCTGTTGGCCTGTTGTACTTCTTTTGACAAGTGCTCTACTCTTTTGAAGTGACAGTCATCTTTGCTGATAGTGTGGGTAGTTAAACACTGGGGACTTTGTGGTCTGTGACACATCATGAAACCTGTTGTCGTTTCAGCATTTTTTTTCTCTTCATCTAACTCCTCCCCACTAGTTGAAAAGAAGAAGAGTATGCTCACATACTTCTCTCTCTCTCTCTCACAGCTGCCTACATACAGACTCGAATCATTGGCCAATTTAATAAATGAATCACTAGGCACTTTAAATATTGCCACTTTAATAATGTTTACATATCTTACATTACTCATCTCATATGTATATATTGTATTTTACACCATCTATTGTTTCTTGCTTGTACATAATCTTATTCCATCCCTTTATACTTCAAATCAAGTTGTATTAGTCACATGCGCCGAATACAACAGGTGTAGACCTTACAGTGAAATGCTTACTTACGAGCCCTTAAGCAACAATGCAGTTTAAACAATTCCAGATAAGAATAAGAAATAAAAGTAACAAGTAATTAAAGAGCAGCAGTAAAATAACAATAGCGAGACTATATACAGGGGGGTACCGGTACAGAGTCAATGTGTGGGGGCACCGGTCAGTTGAGGTAATATGTACATGTAGGTAGAGTTATTAAAGTGACTATGCATAGATGATAACAACAGAGAGTAGCAACGGTGTAACAGAGGGGAAAGGGGGTGCATATAGTCTGCGTTGCCATTTGATTAGGTGCTCAGGAGTCTTATGGCTTGGGGGTAGAAGCTGTTTAGAAGCCTCTTGGACCTAGACTTGGCACTCCGGTACCGCTTGCCGTGCGGTAGCAGAGGGAATAGTCTACAACTAGGGTGGCTGGAGTCTTTGACAATTTTTAAGGCCGTACTCTGACATCGCCTGGTATAGAGGTCCTGGATGGCAGGAAGCTTGGCACCAGTGATGTACTGGGCCATTCGCATTACCCTCTGTAGTCCCTTGTGGTCAGAGGCCGAGCAGTTGCCATACGAGGCAGTGATGCAACCAGTCAGGATGCTCTCGATGGCGCAGCTGTAGAACCTTTTGAGGATCTAAGGACCCATGCCAAATTGTTTGTCTCCTGAGGGGGAATACATTTTGTCGTGCCCGCTTCACGACTGTCATGGTATGTGTTACGCACGCCTCTAGGAGGAGGGAACGCAACTTCCTGCTGCTCTAAATTCCCCGCGGAGTGAAAGAGGTATGGGACTGTAGGTGCGAGTAAGGATGACAAAAGCAGAGAGCGGTACCGTTAACAAGGAATTTATTCCATCACACAGTAATTTTGGGGAAAAGGGGCTGAACGGAACCAAAGCAAAGAAAGTAAAAGTCAAAGCCCCCTCTCCTATCTTACCTGCCTACCCACAACTTACCTAACTTAGCACCACCTGGTGCACTAACCAAAATACAGGGGGTGGTCCGTCCAGGTCTTACCTAGTGTGCATAGACAGTAAAATACTACGGGTTATGTATGCCCGCAGGCCTCTTGCCTAAGCACTCCCTAGGTGCCTTCCCCTTCCCCCCCTGGGAACAAACACAGAAAAATACAAACAATTTCAAATAATCAATACGGACCTTTTGATAGACACACACCAGTAGGACCGGTTACAAAATACTATCAAAACAACCTGTCTGAGCAACGACTATCAGCTCTATCAGAAACCAATCAACACTCAGGTTTAACCAAACAAACACTTCATCTTTAGCCATAAACCTCAGTCTCCTTCTCTCTCCTTTGTCTTCTCTCTTCTGAGCAACAGAACACTGGCTTATATAGCTGGAGAAGGTGTCTAATGGGATACAGCTGTATCCTGACGAGGGGGCAGGGTAAGCTCCAATTAGTAAATGGGGAGAATTTCAGGAAGCCATCCTGAAACACACACATAAAAGCAAAAGCACAACATAGAAACTGGGGAACGTAACAGTATGCTTGGACCATGTAAGTTTGTTGGTGATGTGGACACCAAGGAACTTGAAGCTCTCAACCTACTCCACTGCAGCCCCGTCGATGAGAATGGGGGCATGCTCGGTCCTCTTTTTCCTGTAGTCCACAATCATCTCCTTTGTCTTGATCACAAGGTTGTTATCCTGGCACCACATGGCCAGGTCTCTGACCTCCTCCCTATAGGCTGTCTTGTTGGTTTCGGTGATCAGGCCTACCACTGTTGTGCCATCTGCAAATTTAATGATGGTGTTGGAGTCGTGCCTGGCCGTGTAGTCATGAGTGAACAGGGAGTACAGGAGGGGGCTGAGCACGCACCACTGAGGGGCCCCTGTGTTGAGGATCAGCGTGGCGGCTGTGTTGTTACCTACCCTTACCACCTGGGGGCGGCCTGTCAGAAATTCCAGGATCCAGTTGCAGAGGGAGGTGTTCAGTCCCAGTGTCCTTAGCTTATTTATGAGCATTGAGGGCACTATGGTGTTGAACGCTGAGCTGTAGTCAATGAATAGCATTCTCACATAGGTGTTCCTTTTGTCCAGGTGGGAAAGGGCAGTGTGGAGTGCAATAGAGACCGCATCATCTGTGGATCTGTTGGGGCGGTATGCAATTTGGAGTGGGTCTAGGGTTTCTGTGATGATGGTGTTGATGTGAGCCATGACCAGTATTTCAAAGCACGTCATGGCTACAGACGTGAGTGCTACGGTTCGGTAGTCATTTAGGCAGGTTACCTTAGTGTTCTTTGGCACAGGCACTATCGTGGTCTGCTTAAAACATTTTGGTATTACAGACTCGGACAGAGAGAGGTTGAAAATGTCAGTGAAGACACTTGCTAGTTGGTCAGCGCATGCTCGCAGTACACGTCCTGGTAATCCGTCTGGCCCTGCGGCCTTGTGAATGTTGACCTGTCTAAAGGTCTTACTCACATCGGCTGCGGAGAGCGTGATCACACAGTCTTCCCGGTACGGCCGGTGCTCTCATGCTTGTTTCAGTGTTATTTGCCTAGAAGCGAGCATAGAAGTAGTTTAGCCTGTGTCCCTGGGCAGCTCTCGGCTGTGCTTCCCTTTGTAGTCTGTAATGGTTTGCAGGCCCTGCCACATCTTACGAGCATCAGAGCCAGTGTAGTACGACTCGATCTTAGTCCTGTATTGATGCTTTGCCTGTTTGATGGTTCGTCGGAGGGCATAGCGGGATTTCTTATAAGCTTCCCGGGTTAGAGTCCCGCTCTTGAAAGCGGTAGCTCTAGCCTTTAGCTCAGTGCGGATGCTGCCTGTAATCCATGGCTTCTGGTTGGGGCATGTACGTACGGTCACTGTGGGGACGACGTCATCGATGCACTTACTGAAGAAGTCAATGACAGATGTGGTGTAGTCCTCAATGCCATTGGAGGAATCCCGGAACATATTCCAGTCTGTGGTAGCAAAACAGTCCTGCAGCTTTTTATTGATCTAGTCACTGGTGCTTCCTGCTTTAATTTCTGCTTGTAAGCAGGAATCAGGAGGATGGAATTATGGTCAGATTTGCCAAATGGAGTGTGAGGGAGAGCTTCACATACGGAATCATGTAGTAACCAAAAAAGTGTTAAACAAATTAAATGTATTTTATATTTTTCAAAGTAGCCACCCTTTGCCTTGATGACAGCTTCGCACACTCTTGGCATTCTCTCAACCAGCTTCACCTAAAATGCTTTTCCAACAGTCTTGAAGGAGTGCCCACATATGCTGAGCAGGTGTTGGCTGCTTTTCCTTCACTCTGCGGTCCAACTCATCCCAAACCATTTCAATTGGGTTGAGGTCGGGTGATCGTGGAGGCCAGGTTATCTGATGCAGCACTCCATCACTCTCCTTCTTAGTCAAATAGCCCTTACACAGCCTGGAGTTGTGTTGGGTCATTGTCCTGTTGAAAAACAAATGATAGTTCCATTAAGAGCAAACCAGATGGGATGGGGTATCGATGCATAATGCTGTGGTAGCCACGCTGGTAAAGTGTGCCTTGAATTCTAAATCTATACCCCAAAAATTGGGGGTGAAATTGTACCACCACCGAAAAGGGCACTTTGGAGACTGAAAGGTCAACGGGTCAAGTGCCATGCACAGATAGAGTGTACCTGAGAAGATTCAATATTTTAATATTTTGTTTATATAACGACTTGTAATGATGTCTTGTTTGAGTCAGTTGGGAAGATGTTAGGCAAAATACGTCATAAAATTGTCATCTTTTGGTCATAATAAAGACGTCTGAAAAAATAAGTCTTAAACTGGTCATATTTTGATCATATGACATTTGGACCAGAATATACCCAGAATAAGAAGTCAAAATTACGTTGTGTGCCCGTTGGGTTCACACAGCCTGTTCGCTGGGTTCACACAGTCTGTCCGCAGCTCTGTGGTGTCTGCGTGGTCCTAAATCTTGCAGTATGAAACCACCAAACAGTCTACCCGACCGCTCTGAGGCGTCAGCATGGTCCTAATGCATTTTGTATCACACTGCAATGATAAAACATTGAAAGTTGCGCCCTGTGTGGAAATAACAATATCGTAAGCTGTTTCTGTGCATCATAAATGGCACCCTATTCCTTAAATATTGTCCTAGTTTTGACCAGGGCCCATAGAGCTCTGGTCGAAAGTAGTGGACTAAAGGGAATAAGGTGCCATTTTATCAATGAAAAAGCCATAGTCCAGTTTTAAGCAGCATAGTATATATCTTCAATAGTCTTTAGTTGTTACCAGGCTGGAAACATCAGATAAATGCCATATCAGCAAATAAAGGGCCACCTGTATAACCCAATGCGGCAGGCCTGTAGCCTATAACCCAATGCGGCAGGCCTGTAGCCTATAACCCAATGCGGCAGGCCTGTAGCCTATAACCCAATGCGGCAGGCCTGTAGCCTATAACCCAATGCGGCAGGCCTGTAGCCTATAACCCAATGCGGCAGGCCTGTAGCCTATAACCCAATGCGGCAGGCCTGTAGCCTATAACCCAATGCGGCAGGCCTGTAGCCTATAACCCAATGCGGCAGGCCTGTAGCCTATAACCCAATGCGGCAGGCCTGTAGTCTGTAACCCAATGCGGCAGGCCTGTAGCCTATAACACAATGCGGCAGGCCTGTAGCCTGTAACCCAATGCGGCAGGCCTGTAGCCTATAACCCAATGTGGCAGGCCTGTAGCCTATAACCCAATGCGGCAGGCCTGTAGCCTATAACCCAATGCGGCAGGCCTGTAGCCTATAACCCAATGCGGCAGGCCTGTAGCCTATAACCCAATGCGGCAGGCCTGTAGCCTATAACCCAATGCAGCAGGCCTGTAGCCTATAACCCAATGCGGCAGGCCTGTAGCCTATAACACAATGCAGCAGGCCTGTAGCCTATAACCCAATGCAGCAGGCCTGTAGCTTATAACCCAATGCAGCAGGCCTGTAGCCTATAACCCAATGCAGCAGTTCCCCAAGTACCCAAAAGAACCCCAAAGTGCCCAAAAGAACCCCAAAATACCCAACATAACCCCAAAGTACCCAAAAGATCCCCAAACAGGTACGCTAAAGAAACCCACACTTGATGCATGGATCCAAAACGTACAGTCTTGACACTGGATCAAAGGAGGCTGCTGAGGGGAGGACGTCTCATAATAAATTCTGGAACTGTGCGAATGGAATGGCATCAAACACCTGGAAACCATGTGTTTGATGTATTTGTTACCATTCCACTCCAGTCATTAGAATAAGCCGGTTCTCAGAAATTAGGATGCCACCAAACTCCTGTGCACTGGATAGACGCTGTTTTTCTGAAATCTGTGCAAAAGGCACATTAATAGCTTTTCCTAAGATTACCCTTTACTTATCTGTAAGACATAGCGGCCACATGTAGAGGATGGAGCTCAAATGTAAAAGCTCAATGGTGGAATTAGCAAACATAAATTGCATTACCAGGTTTTGTTGGCACCCCCTACTCGACAACCTTCTATTTTTCATGAGTGAGGGCTGCAACAGTTCAGCCATGATGGATGGACCTGTCAATGGGCCCAGTATAGTGTTATAATAGAGCCTCTTTAGACATATCAATACAAAGCTGACAACTTCAACCTTTCAAATCTAGATCCCAATGCTGATTTCTATAGGAACGGACTGAAACAACACACTGAGATGATATATTAGGACATGCTGGTGAATGTCAAATGTAGACGATTGTCAGCTAATTGAACCCTGCATATTGTCCATATTGACAACACAAAACAATTATAGGCAAACAGTATACCTTAGAAGTTGAAACGGTATAACTGCCAGATCCTACCCACGTCTATTTTTATAGATTTTTTACTCAGGAACCAGGTGTGGATCCTGAGTTAATTAACATCCCATCATGGTTAGGGTCATGTATAAAAATGCCCAATTGCCCATTATTTTGGCTACCATGGCTAGAAGAAGAGATCTCAGAGACTTTGAAAGAGTGGCTTCAAAGAAGCTTATAGTAAGAAGTTTAAAGGGTGTAATGTGAGTGTGTGTCAGTCACCAGATCTCAACCCAATCGAACACTTATAGGAGATTCTGGAGTGGTCGCCAAGACAGCATTCTCAACCACCATCAACAAAACACCAAACGATGGAATTTCTCGTGGAAGAATTGTGTCGCATCCCTCCAATAGAGTTCCAGACCATTGTAGAATCTATGCCAAGGTGCATTGAATCTGTTCTGGCGGCTCGTTGTGGCCCAACGCCCTATTAACACACTTTATGTTGGTGTTTCCTTTATTTTGGCAGTTACCTACAGTATATATTAGCCTATTATCTACACTTTATCTGATATCATGGTCTCTCTTGCCCTCTACTGGCCTAGAGCTATAGAATTCTGATGAGTACTCTTGCTGAAAGACAAATATGGCTGTCTTAGTGTCCTTTTTTTCTTTTAGGTCTAGAAGCGTCATATCTGGGAGTTAATGCCTTTTGAGGGCTTATTTTATATAGCCAAGTATAGGTGGGAATCAGAGGAGGCTGCAGAGGGGAGAACGGCTCATAATCATGTCCGGAACATAGTTAACCGAATATAAGTTTAAATGCATAGTTGTATATTATTTACAGTGTGCATAATATCTTTGACAAATTCCCTGTGGCTTAAAATGTTGTTCAATAAGGCTTGTTTCACTTCAGGTGCATTATCCATTGTCAATAAACGATAACGAACAGGCTTCACCTGTAAAATACTGAGGTCAAGTGAGCCGACTACTGAATTCAGGTGTGCGAATACACAACATTTTAGAGTATTGCGTGTTTTCTCAGAGGGAAACAGCAGGTCACTGTCATGCACAGATAAAGGTGATAGCTACAAATCATTCCAAACAAACAGATGGAAGCATATTTATTCAATCTTCCACAATAGAAATTATTCCAAATTGTTTATTTAATTTCCGTGCCATATTAAAAAATTACTTTGATATCACAGGTTTTGTGTGAGGCTGCAGAGGCATATTACAGTGAACTTTGAGGGCATATAACCACACACAAAATGTATTTATAAATGTAAATATATTTTGAGATGTGTGCCATTAGTAGATCATTAATCCAGAGTGATGACTACTGCATACTATAAAATGCCATATTATGCCAGTTTAAAGATGTTTTGTGACGTGTTTTACTATCAGATCAATAATCAATTGTCATGAACAAAATATATATAAATATAACATGCCCATATTATGCCAGCTGCAAGATTGGAAAAAGATGTATTTTGTTCTATTATAGTAAACTATTGTCCTTCTTAACAATAAATAATTAAGTGTCCCACTTTGGTCTCAGGACAATTAGTGTTTGTTTTTGATTTTGTGTATAGCGTAGTAGAGTTCTGAAGCTATTTAGAATGTTAAGACAATGGGAGGATTCTGGAAGGTGTTCCAGAAAACACATTTTCAGAAAGTGCCAATACTCACCCTACTTAAAAGGGAAAAATATCCTTCCCATAGTTTGTCAGTCTATCTACTGTGTACTGTTTCTTCTTTCTCTTGTGAATGTTAATACTGGTGTTATACATAGAATAATAGGCAATCATTTGGAAAGGAGGAATTATATTATGTTAATAATAATAATAATAATAATTGACCCCTATCAATGTATTTATACAGCTAGATTTTATATTATATTAGACCACTGCTCCCGAGTGGCGCAGAGGTCTAAGACACTGTATCTCAGTGCAAGAGGCGTCACTGCAGTACCTGGTTTCAATCCAGGCTGCATCACATCCGGCCGTGATTGGGAGTCCTAAAGGGCGGCGCACAATTGGCCCAGCGTCATCCGGGTTTGGACAGGGTAGGCCGTCATTGTAAATAAGAATTTGTTCTTAACTGACTTGCCTAATTCAATTTAAGTAGTTTTTCGAGCAATTCAAAAATGTAATTACTGTGTTGATAATGTATGCTTTTTATATATTATTCAAGATTATAACACAAGAGCTTTGTGCAATAGTTAAGAGAAATCAATCAATAAATGAAAACATTTTTACAGTCTTGATTACACCCAGATTGATTACGAAATTACACTTAAATAAAAATGTAAATATATTTTTTTTCTGCAATAATACACTGACATACAAATATAGGCATAATAACATCAGAAGCCATTTGAAACACCAGCCTACATAGAATTGATGTGTGTGTTGGTACCCTCTTCTCTTTGACATAGGGGTCATCAATGTTCACTGTAACATGACTACTTGACTACAAGATTTTTTTAAATTATAAAGAATGTGGGGATAGACCAAAAAAAAGGTAGTTATTAACAGTGGAGCAACTTTGGTTTTAGAACATCCTACCCGACCTCTCGGAGGCGTCCGCATGGTCCTAAAGCACACCGTTGTCTCATTTTGGCAATGATAAAACTGGGGGGAACGAAAATGCAATTTCAGAATGTCCCCCCTGTCCCCAGGGAAAGACTTTTTGTCATTTATCATTTATAATCTCTCATTTATAATCTCTCCTTTTACAATCTGTAATTTCTATCATTTATAATCTCTCATTTATAACCTCTCATTTCTCTCATTTATAATCTCTAATTTCTCTAATTTATAATCTCTCTTTAATGAAATACAAAGAAAAACCTATCAAGCTCACTTAGATGTTATGGAACAGAGACTCAAGACAAAAAGGTTCCAAAAGAAAAACAGGTTTAATGAAACAATGATGGTGAGGTAAAATGTAGTAGAGAAAGTCTCTGTTAGATGACGATGGGAAATCCAGACAGGTTGTAGTTCTCTTGTAGAAGATGAAGGAGGTAGCCGGATGATGATAACTGGAACGAGGAAGACGAAGGAGACACTGGAAGGCAGATGAAATAATGCTGATATCAAAGGTATCGGTCAGAGGAACCGGGAGTGAGTCCTTACTCAAACGAGACCAGACAAAGTGACTGTGTGGAAAGAGTGCCTATATGCTGACTGTGCTGATGATCCAATGACGTGCAGGTGTGGATGATTAGAACTCAGGTGACAGTGATCTCTGTGATTGTGTGGTGGTGGAGCCTGGCTGATCCCTGACATTAGATCTTGTTGTGAAGCTGTGTGTGTGTTTCTTTTAAAGGGCACCCTAATTCCCTATATAGGCTAGTACACTACTTTTGACCAGAGCCCTATATTGCCGGGTCAAAAGTGGTGCACTACATAAGGAAATGGGTGCTATTTGGGACAAAATCCTTTCTGAACGTTGATGTATAATTTATGATTTATTTCACCCTTTCTGAACGTTGATGTATAATTTATGATTTATTTCACCCTTTCTGAACGTTGATATATAATTTATGATTTATTTCACCCTTTCTGAACGTTGATGCATAAATTATGATTTATTTCACCCTTTCTGAACATTGATTTATAATTTATGATTTATTTCACCCTTTCTGAACATTGATGTATAATTTGATTGATTTCACCCTTTCTGAACATTAATTTAAAATTCATGATTTATTTCACCCTTTCTGAACATTAATTTAAAATTCATGATTTATTTCACCCTTTCTGAACGTTGATGTATAATTTATGATTTATTTCACCCTTTCTGAACATTGATGTATAATTTATGATTTATTTCACCCTTTCTGAAATTTGATGTATAATTTATGATTTATTTCACCCTTTCTGAACATTGATGTATAATTTATGATTTATTTCATCCATTCTGAATGTTAATGTATAATTTATGATTTATTTCACCCATTCTGAACATTAATGTATGGATCCAAGTGTCCACTGTGATTTAACATTTACATTATGGCCATGGTCTCTCTTGTGAACAGAGCAACCCTCAGTCAGAGAACTTGTTTGAACCAGAGGCTGGAACACCTGGCAGGCCAGAAGTGGACCATCAGCAAGCTGAAGGCTGGATTTGCTGCCAAATCTCAGCGGCTGATACGGCCCCCTACAGAGAAGGAGAAGCTGGCTGACAGCAAGGACTGCCAGAAGCTACTATTGAAAACTGTGGCAGCTCAGAAAAATATCAAACATTTTAAGGCTGAAATAGTAACTATGGTCTGGAAGTCCCGAGTGGCGTAGTGGTCTAAGGCACTGCATCTCAGTGCTAGAGGCGTAACTACAGACACCCTGGTTGGAATCCAGGCTGTATCACAACCGGCCGTGATTGGGAGTCCCATAGGGCGGCGCACAATCGTTCGGGTTGGCTGGTGTAGGCCGTCATTGTAAATAAGAATTTGTTCTTAACTGACTTGCGTAGTTAAATAAAGGTTTAAAAAACTGTTCAACAGACCACAAGGAAGGTAAATCAGTCATATGTATGTACAGTATCTAGAACAGTGTAGTATAAAGTTGTTGCACCTTAAAACAGTCCAGTAGTATTTGGGTGCGCAGTAGGACAGAGATATAGTGTATTTGAGTGCGCAGTAAGACAGATATATAGTGTATTTGGTGCGCAGTTGGACAGAGATATAGTGTATTTGGGTGTGCAGTAGGACAGATATATAGTGTATTTGAGTGCGCAGTAGGACAGAGATATAGTGTATTTGGGTGCGCAGTAGGACAGAGATATAGTGTATTTGGGTGCGCAGTAGGACAGAGATATAGTGTATTTGGGTGCGCAGTAGGACAGAGATATAGTGTTTTTGGGTGCGCAGTAGGACAGAGATATAGTGTATTTGGGAGCGCAGTAGGACAGAGATAGTGTATTTGGGTGCGCAGTAGGACAGAGTGTATTTTGTCAAATAATTAGCAATGTAATAATATCTGTTCTGTGTCATTGTTTCATACACAGTAGACTAAATAACCACATTCTGCTTTGTCTCCAGATAACAATAATAATACTAGTTACCCAGATTATATTCAAGAAGAAACACTGGTTCCTATTCTTTTAAATGGCAGGTATCAGTTTGTATCATTCAAAAACAAATAACTCTCCAGCTGTGTTCCGGTCAAATTGGACCAATTTACAAGTTCTCGCTCTGTAAAAGGTAGTTCATCTGATTGTCATAAGGTTCCATGACTTTGTCCACACAGAGCATCTGAACACACAAAATACATGTTGATGATTTTCATTATATTTTGGGTGTTTTATTTACCTTTTCTACACCTGTGGTGTTTCCGGTCAAAAATGACTGGTCATTAGAAATGAATGGGTGAGACTACAATTAGAGTATAAAATTGAGATCAGGCACATGCCCATTCATCAGATGGACACACTTCCTCTCCCAGACCCACACATGCATGTGTGTTTGAGCACACACACACACACCTCACTCCCCTTCTTGGCTTCCATGGCAACCCCCACTGGAACCTTTCCCCAATAGACTCTTTCCCCCACGGGAACCACACCTGTTGGCATTCTCACAAACAATCGCAATATTGTTTCAATAATATATAGACATTTTCTAGCAGCTCTGGTATTTAAAGCTTTTTTGAGGCCCTGCTCACAATTCATTCTGTGGCAGCACAATGACCAAACGATATACTGTATGTGAGGCTCTTGAGCATATCTTTGATCATGACACTGGTGAGGAGGAGAGAGTCCTTGTTAAACTTTGACACAAAGTAGTCAGTGTAATCCATACATTATGCTTTTTTTACTCAAAAACTAGTTGTATGAGCTCAGGTCAATGAGGCCTAAAGGCCATAAATAGCAAATAGAAGTTCAAAACTTGTAATGTTCACAAGAACTTAAATTGATAAAAAGATCTAACACAACATTAGGTGATAATATATGGATTATTATGGATTTATAATCAGATATAATGGGGCGGTCATTTTGGACCGGGAACACAGAATTACTTAACATGAAACGAACACAACAGAAGGGTTAATGTAGTAATATTAGCAATCCTTGTCTAAATAAATCTGTTTAAGATGATGTACAGGCCGCATAAAATCCACCCTGTTACACACTGGTGGCTGGACAGCTTATGGAGAATCCTGAGTCCTAATCCTCCATTTCTGAGGACATCAAGGACCAGCCTAACTCTTCTCCCTCCTCCATACATGCCTCCTCATCCCACAGCGTCAAAACTGAGGACAAGCAAACTGAGGTAAGCGACAAGTCCTTTCTAACTCAATTTGATATCCTGGATTTATGGTAGTGGGTAAAGATGCTGCTCAATGAGGGATCAATACTAACATTATACACCTCTGCTTCATGTGATGTTGATGCTTCAGGACCTTTATGTCCATCGGTGAGGACATCGAGGACCAGCCTGCATCTGCTGCATCCTCAGCCAGCCACAAAGCTACTGCCCAGTGCCACTGCCTCCTCTTCTCACAGAACCCCTATTGTTGCGGAACAGCAGGAGCAGTCAGACAAGGAGGTGCCTGAGGAGTCAGCCAAGGAGCAGTCAGCCGAGGAGGTGCAGGAGGAGTCTGCCAAAGAGGTGCAGGAGTCGTAAGCCAAGGACGTGCAGGAAAAGACAGACAAGGAGGTGCATGAGAAGTCAGTCAAGGAGATGCAGCAGGAGTCCACCTCCTCCATCCTTGAGGACCAGCACGAAGAGTCCTCTTTCTGGATTGTCAGCTGCCCAGCAAAGGGTTACCTGTCAACAGCATCTGGCTCCTAGGAGCATTCCTCTGAGACGAGGTGCCAAACCCCAAAGTATCTAATGCATTTTCATATTGCATTCAGTTAATCCTGTATTCGATAGAACAACTATTGAGTGACCTGGTCACAATAATTCTGCTGTTCTTTGGGTGAGTTAATATGTTGTGGGATGAGGATGGCTACACTTAAAATAATATATTGTGTTACAGGTGCCTGTGTGCCCTGAGGTCCTCAGTGATGATAGGAGGGATTCAGAGCTGGCCTCACAGAGAGGCTATGGTAAGGGCGAGGGTAGCCAAAGGTTCTCTTCAGGCTTTGCTAGCTGTGGAGCAATGGAAGCAATGTCAAGCTCCAGCTGGAAGCCAATAAAATAGGCTCAGCTTTCGAGGCAGAGAAGGCTCACAGTGCCAACATGCACAGCATCCTACTGGCTTTGAAGGCCTTGCGGTAGCAGAACACAGCGAAGGAAGCTTCCCTGGATTCCCTGCACCTTAAAGCCGACCAACAGGACTCTGAGCTGTTGGAGAAGAGCCAGCACCTCCAGGCTGCCCTTCAGCCTTCCCTCTCTCAGCGTCGTACAGCACTAGAGGAGTGTGCTATTCTGGCTGCGGAGAGGCACGCCAGGGTTAAAGAGCTGCAGAAGCTGAAGCAGTGGATGCATAGAAAGCACTAAGTGCCCGGCTGGAAGCGAGCCTCCAGTGAGAGAGCTGTCAGAGAGAGAGAGAGAATCCAGAGAGAGAGAGAGACTCCAGAAAGAGCCTCCAGAGAGACAATCAACAGCTCCATGAGCACACTCTGGCCTTGGAGAAGAGCAAGATCTCAGTTCCTCCCTCCAGGCTGAGCGCAGCTGCTATATGAGAGTCTGGCTATGGAGAGCCAGACCACAGTCACAGAGCTACAGGAGTTAAAGGCTGAACACCGGGCACTGGAGAACAAACACCAATAACTCTTCTCTGAGTTCCACACCTTGTCAGCCGAACACCAGGAGCTGATCCCAGAGATCCAAGACCTCCAGATCAAGCTCCAGGATACAGCTGGTGAGCATTTGGACCTCCAGTCTGAGCTCAAGGCCATTGATAGGGAGCATAACAGCCTCCTATCTCACCTTCAGGCCTCATTCAAGGATACAAGCTCCAGCTTGAAGTTTCAGCTTCAAACGAACAAACTCAAATCACAGAAGAGCAGACCAGGAACACAATGCTCCAGATTGACCTTGACTCTGCCCTCACTGATCAGCAGAATGAGACCAGAGCTGTCTGCTCAGAGCTGGAGCAGGCTGTGGCCAAGTAACTGGCTGAGTCAGAAAAACTCTCAGACCGGTTGAGGGACTTTAACCAGCAGATTCATGAGCAAACTCTGGCCTGAAGATGAGCAAGATTGCTCTGGAGATCAGTTCTCACAAGATGCTGAACGCACACGCTCACATGCTCAGAGTCTGGCTACAGAGACCCAGACTACTAATCACAGAGCAACAGGAGTTTAAAGCCAAGCACCAAGTGCTGGAGGGTGACCACCAATACCTCCTCTGTAAGCGCCACAGTCTTCAGGTTTCCCTCACTGAGCAGCAGAAGCTGCTAGAGGAACACCACCAGCTATCTGCATAGCTACAGGGGTTGAGGGACAGGTTGCTGTCCTGGCACCACACTGCCAGGTCTCTGACCAGCTCCCTGTAGGCCATTTCATCGTCGTCGGTGATCAGACCTAACACCGTAGTGTCATCTGCAAACGTAATGATGGTGTTGGAGTCGTGCGCAGCCACGCAGTCTTGGTTGAACAGGGAGTACAGTAGGGGCTCCCGTGTTGAGGGTCAGCCTGGTGGATGCGTTGTTGCCTACCTTCACCACCTGAGGGCGGCCCGTCAGGAAGTCCAGGATCCAGTTGCAGAGGGAGGCGTTTAATCGCAGGGTCCTTAGCTTATTGATGGGCTTGGAGAGCACTATGGTGTTGAACGCTTAGCTGTAGTCAACGAACAGCATGCTCACATAGGTGTTCCTCCTGTCCAGGTGGGAGAGGGCAGTGTGGCGTGCATTAGAGATTGCATCATCTGTGGACCTGTTGGGGCAGTATGCGAGTTGGAGTGGGTAAAGAGGGTCTGGGATGATGGTATTGTGAGCCATGACCAGCCTTTCAAAGCATTTCATGGCTACAGATGTGAGTGCTACAGGGCGATAGTCATTTAGACAGGTTACCTTAGGGTTCCTGGGCACAGGGACTATGGTGGTCTGCTTGAAACGTGTAGGTATTACAGACTGGGTCAGGGAGAGGAACATGTCAGTGAAGACACTTGCCAGCTGGTGAGCGCCACTGGACTGCTCACGGCAGGGTTTCCCTTTGTAATCTGTGATAGTTTGCAAGCACTGCCACATCAGACGAGCTTCAGAGCTGCCGTAGTAGAATTCAATCTCGGTCCTGTATTGACATTTTGCCTGTTTGATGGTGGTCAGATGGTGTAGCGAGATTTCTTAAAAGCGTCCTGATTAGTGTCCTGCTCCTTAAAAGCGTCAGCTCTAGCCTTTAGCTCAGTGAGGATGTTGCCTGTAATCCATGGCTTCTGGTTGGGATATGTACATACAGTCACTGTGGTGATGACGTCATCGATGCACTTATTAATGAAGCCAGTGACTGATGTGGTATACTCCTCAAACACATCAACACCATCAGATGAATCCCGGAACATATTCCAGTCTGCGTTAGAGAAATGGTCCTGTAGCTTAGTATCCGCATCATCAGACTACTTCTGTATCAAGAGTCACTGGTACTTCCTGTTTTGAGTTTTTGCATGTAAGCAGGAATCAGAAGGATAGTTATGGTCAGATTTGCCAAATGAAGGACGAGTGAGAATTTTGTATGCGTCTCTGTGTGTGAAGTAAAGGTGATCTAGAGGTTTTTCGCCTCTAGTTGCACAAGTGACATGCTGGTAGAAATGAGGTAAAATGGATTTTAGTTTTCCTGCATTAAAATCCCTGGCCACTAGGAGCACCGCCTCTGGGGGAGTATTTTCTTGTTTTCTTATGGCCCTATACAGTTCGTTGAGTGCGGTCTTAGTGCCAGCATCGGTTTGTGGAAGTAAATAGACAGCTACGAAAAATATAGATGAAAACTCTCTTTGTAAATAGTATGGTCAGCAGCTTATCATGGGGTATTAGAGATCGCGCACCAGCTGTTGGGACACCCCCCCAGGGATTGGACTGCTGAGGACTGGGGTAAAGTCATTTTCTCTGATGAATCCCCTTTCCGATTGTTTGGGGCATCCGGAAAAAAGCTTGTCCGGAGAAGACAAGGTGAGCGCTACCATCAGTTCTGTGTTATGCCAACGGTAAAGCATCCTGAGACCATTCATGTGTGGGGTTGCTTCTCAGCCAAGGGAGTGAGCTCACTCACAATTGTGCCTAAGAACACAGCCATGAATAAAGAATGGTATCAACACATCCTCCGAGAGCAACCATCCAGGAAGAGTTTGGTGACGAACAATGCCTTTTCCAGCATGATGGAGCACCTTGCCATAAGGCAAAAGTGATAACTAAGTGGCTCGGGGAACAAAACATCGATATTTTGGGTCCATGGCCAGGAAACTCCCAAGACCTTAATCCCATTGAGAACTTGAGGTCAATCCTCAAGAGGCGGGTGGACAAACAAAAACCCACATATTCTGAGAACTCCAAGCATTGATTATGCAAGAATGGGCTGCCATTAGTCAGGATGTGGCCCAGAAGTTAATTGACAGCATGCCAGGGCGGATTGCAGAGGTCTTGAAAAAGAAGGGTCAACACTGCAAATATTGACTCTTTGCATCAACTTCATGTAATTGTCAATGAAAGCCTTTGACACTTATGAAATGCGTGTAACTATACTTCAGTATTCCATAGTAACATCTGACAAAGATATCTAAAGACACTGAAGCAGCAAACTTTGTGGAAATTAATATTTGTGTCATTCTCAAAACTTTTGGCCACGACTGTATAGCTAGATTTATATTTACCATGTCCTTGTTCAGCCACGACACTAAGAAACATAGAATATTACAGTTATTCAGATTGATAGGATAGTCTCGAACCAAGCTCATCCAGTTCACTCTCCAGTGATTGAACGTTCTCCAATAGAACGGAGGGTAGAGGCGATTTATCCACTCTCTGACATACTCTCGCCAGGAATCTCACACGCCGGCCTCTATATCGCTGTCTCCTCCTTCGAGTGTCAGGCTCTTGGAGAAGTTACCTCAGTGCCCTCCTGGAGGCTCAATGCAGCCATGCTAACCGGATGGCCAAGGAGACCAAAGTACTGGCCAGAAAGCTCTTGGACCTGAACACCCAGCTGTGCGACAGCCTCCACACTGAGACCTCAACGTGTCCCCCATATCCATCAAATCAATGCCTGCCCTGATGGGGACACTTGAGGTGGAGCATCAGAGTATTGGGCAACAGAGTATTGTGCCCACTGGAGAGACACTGAGCGAACACAAGAAGCTCCGCCCTGATCATCGCTCCCTCACCAGAAGCGGTTATCGTAGGGCACCACAGTGTCCTGCAGCTGGACCCCAAGGAGCACTTCACTATGGCCACCGCAGCCACTGAAGACTCCATAGTGACTGCCATAGTGGGTATGCCAATGGCGATGTGTTCACTGTTGAGGAACCTCAAGGAGAGCATTAGAGTGAAGTGAGCAGATTGGCAACTCCCGATCTGACAATCCCTTCCCACTCCCAGCAAACAGCAGTCATAAGTTAACTGCCTAATATGTCTACAGCTTCTAAATGTCATTTTGAGGTACATAATTGACTTTCATTAAAGGAGAATAGAATTGCACTGACCTTTGGTTTTATTATTTATTATTTATTGAGCTATAATTAAATGGAATACAGGAAAATGTTGCATATACATGAATATAATTAAATGTCTAAGTTCACAGTGGATAAAGTTGTACCACTCAGTCCATAGCATGTTACATTCACCTATATGTTTTTTTCTCTGCATTGAGTACCATGTCAAGTAAGTTTTCACACACTTCAGTAGGTTGTAAACGGCATATTCAGATCATTACAGTACCACGTCTAGGGGACCAGTGAACAAGGTGAATGAATGAACTGTCTCAGTACTGTCAGTCACTAAATGGACATTTTAAAAGACAAGTGATATGCCGCCGTTAGTTTTCTTGACAATCAGTGGTTTCGATCTTTAATATCACATGGGTATTAGGAAAAAGGGAAATGTAATCATAGCATAAGAGAATAGAAGCTGACAGCTTTTATCCTGTTTTCTTCTGCATCAGCATGTAAGCAGTGAGACAGTAACCAGACATTCAGTCATACAAATACCAGCTTTTTTCAGTACACTGATAATCAGCCACACAGGATTCCTCACTGACTGTGTTAGTAAGACATTGCTCAAGTAAACCATCACAATTCACAGCAGTTAAATACAGTAGTCATGTAGTACATGAGAAATAAATTCAGTTTGATAATAAAATAACTACTAAGTACAGTATTTCAACACCATGTTTGCAAGGCAAGGATATTGGACAATACTACCGGATCTGGCGCCATCTTTTTTTCTCCATTTGATTTGATAAAAAAAAAGCATGGGTAATATTTTGAAGGAAAAAAACAAAAACATTTTGAATTTAAAAAGACATCATTCATATAATACTGTACATGTATAACAAAAACTGAAAAATAAAGTGGATTAATTTGCAAGCATTTCTGCCACCTCATGAACTGAAATACCGTAACGTGCTTAAGTGAGTGACTGGATGGAAAATGGTTTGAGTTTTTAACACCTTTTATTTTTATTTTTAAGAAATGCCTCTTTTCCCCAAAATAAAATCAAACAGCGATAATGAATCATGATACAATATGCTATATATTTTTCATTTTAAAATACTGTAATCAGAAAAAAAACATGCCCAATCATTGAAAATAATATTTCATCATTCTGAAATAAACCTTGAAATATAACTACATACAGAGCATCTTCCAACAAAGCATTGCAAGATCATTCTCTATTTTGTGAGCTAAGTCAGAAAGATCATTGAAATACCAGCAAAGAGAAAAACACTACCAGCACACACAGTAAGCTAAGCTTGATTATAAACATGGAAAAACAGAGATAGAATGACAGCGTCAAGTAGATCAAATAGGTTGAACTATGTTTCATAGGTTAAAGAACTGACAACATACATTTAAGGACGTGGTTTAATCTCTGAGTCTCATCACTGAGTGGACCAGTGGTTTTCCATGCATATACACTGCAGACAATAGCTATTGAAATGTTGAGAGGACTTGACTCTTTAAAAGATCCACTATGAGGAAATCATTCCTCCACTTCCTGGTTCCTAAAATTCTAACAGTTCACGACAAAACAACTAAATCTAGTGTAGAGAATCATTTTACCATCTAAACCGCTGTGAAATATCTTTTCCATAACCAAAAATATTGTATTTTCAGCTGTTTGAAGTTGGTGTACAAAACTGAAAGTAAAAGACCCAAAAACTAAACTTAAAAACTAAGAATAGAAATAGCGCACATAGAACATATCTACCGCTTCTTAGACTGGCTTTCAATGAGAATGAAAGATCTATAACTCTGAATTTTGTCAGGTCACCCAAAAAAGTTACATATAGCAGCTTAAAGATATAATAGCAATGGCATTTTCTCCCTAATACCTTGTGTTGACCATACTAAGTATTACTCATATACTGTAAGGCACGCCCTTCATTCTTACACACAAACCCACATTTTGGCCAAATGACAGACAATCTAATGAAACCATCAGTTAATCAATGGATTTACAAATATGATTATCAATTACCCGATCTGATTACAATTCATGAATAGTGGTAACGTAAAATTCTATTCAGAATTTGGAAACTTTAAATGTTTTTTTTGCATAGTATATTGACAGCATTCAAACTTCAAAACTGTCCAAATAGGTACAATTTTGAGGAGTGAAATAAAACAGGCCAACAAATTGTACACCGGCCGTTTCAAATCCAAATTAATAGCTGAGACGAGGGACTTCTCAGAACCACGGCGAACGATTCACAACCTCATCGTTAGCACAGCCCAGCACTCGGGAGGGGGCGAGGGATACCGTTAAATTGGCACACCCAACAGCACTAGAGAAAACTGGCTAAACTCATTATCATAACATAACATAACCACAAACAAGCACTGGAAAATACTTTATTTTGTCTGTATGTACTATAGTGGTACTATAGTGGTACTATAGTGGTACAAGTGAGTGGTCACAATCTCTGGACATTACCCAAAGGGCTTGCATTCACTCCATGGGAGATTGTTTTTAAATCACTTCAGACGTCTGTCCATACTCTCAGAGAGCCGTATTGCTTTGTTATCCTTCTACAATCATCTCAAGCCTTCTGGTAAAACACAGTGTGAAAGCATCACCTCAGTGTTTAGGAAAAAGTTTGCATTTCATTTGGTGTGCGCACATAGCAACGATTTTAGTTTGTGAAATCCCGCTCTACCGAAAGCACTCAACTTTACTGGCCTCCATTTTAACTGTCAGCACCAAAAACCAGGGGGGAGGATGGAAAGAGATGTAAGATGATGAGCAAGGAAAGGTGAATGAAGGCGAGCAGGAAGAAGTGAAGAGAAGGAGAGAAACAGAGAGAGAGAGAGAGAGAGAGAAACAGAGAGAGAGAGAGAGAGAGAGAGAGAGAGAGAGAGAGAGAGAGAGAGAGAGAGAGGATTGTCTATTCATTCCTATCATCGGTTTACACAACTCCTCTTCTCCTATATGTCCTGACAAACAGGAGCATCCTGAGAAACAAACACTTGAGAAAAATACATCTCTAAATAGACTAAACGGAGCAACATATATTAAACTACCTTTACTATCTCTACGTGCAGTGAAAAAGCTGTCCATTTTCCACATTCATGACATGTAATAGTGGATCTAAGCAGATCAAGCGTTTCCAGAGTAACAGCTATATATATATATTACATATTTTAAGACTGAGCCGTGCCAAAAGCAAATCACAGCTCCGTTTAAGGCATTGTGCTAGGCAACTATACAGCGGAACAGTTACTTAGGTCGTGGGGGTTACTTTGCATCTTTACAATACTTTCAGATCTGAGGGAAACTAAATGTTTTCTCTACTAATTAAAACACACTCATCTTTTAGTACCATGTAAATTAGTAATAAGTACCATTTCATTCGAGTGAAAATCCACCACAGATTTCCCTTTGTTTACATGGTAAGTCTTTGTTTCATTTAGAAGACGGCTTGTTTCATTCTGTAGCATGTTACAAGAAAGAGAACCAAGATGACTGGTCTTCAACTCAGACCCCTAAACTTGGCAGGAAGAGGAAAAAAAGTGTAAGTCAAAGAGTCGGATCAGGGTGAACACACGCATCATTTCCAGTTGCCTGGCAGTGTCACTGTGACTTCCTGTTGTCCAAGGTCTGTTTTTGCATTTTTCCCTCAGTGGTTAAGGTTAGGATTTGAGGAGGGCAGTCTGACTGTAGATCTGTGGTTAGAGGCAACTTCTACCTCAACCACCCCTGTCCCTTGTCCCTGTCCCTGCTTCTGTCTCAGGACTTGTCTGTGGTTTTGCGGGGGCTGTGGTTGTTGTCATGGGTATTATCATGTGTGTTGTTGGTTGTGCAGTGGACCTGGGGCAATTGTAGGCTGGTCTGAAAGTCTGAGCCAAGATGACACATGGAATTTATCTCCTCCAGAAGTCCTTTCTCCTGGACCTCTGTCCCCGAGACCCTGCCCTGTTCTTGCCCCAGCTTCAGGTCCTCTCCCTGACCCATCTCCTCTGGGCTCTCTCTCTCCCAGGGCACCAGCACTGAAGGCTGCCTGGCCTTCACCCCCAGACTCTCTCGGTTCTTGCTGCCCTGCTTCTGGAGATTCTTGTCCTGGTACTGCCTCATCGTTTCCTTGGACAGCACCTTCCTCCGCAGGATGCTGGAGGTGGTCTGGGGTTTGGACTCAGGGCTGAGCGACTGGGGGTTTGGGGACTCTCTAGTGTGGGTTAGCGGTGGTGTGTGTGTTGCCAGTGGAGGATTGCGTGTGGAGGCACGAGTTGGTGCTGGAGAGCGGTTGGATGAGATGTGGTGGTCTCCCAGGGATGGTGATGGAGGTGTGGGGAGCGAAGGCTCCTCTGAACAGAGCTGAGAGAGAAAGATAGGGGGTGTGGCATAAAGGGCCTGAGTCTTGGGCTGGAGATTGGGGACCTGGTTGTCCTGCACTGGGGCTGGAGCTAGGGCGGGTGGAGAGGATGTTGAGGGGATATTCTTCAGCCTCTTGAGGCCGCTCTTGCTGGGCTGTCTACGTGGGGAGGGGGGAAGGTGCTTCCCGTGGAGGGCACCGTCGTCCTGCCAGCCCCCTCCCTGTTCTCCTCCTCCAACACCTCCTCTCCCCACCACCCCACTGCCACTAGTACACACCTGGGGCAGGTTGCTCTCACTGCTGGTGTTGGACGTGTTCTAGAACACAGATACACACAGACAGGGGTTTAGACATATAGATGTTTTCACTTACCGGTGCCTCATAGTCAATATTGTCCATATTCACAGACATTTTCCAAGAAGTCCAGGCTCTGTCTATCTACTGTATGTATTTGTGGTTAGATTAGTGTGGTTTCGATGTTACAGGTATTTCTCTTACCGTTGCCTTGTAGTTGATGTTGTCCATGGAACTGAAGTCCAGGCTCTTGGCAGCGCTGAGTTTGCCGTGCTCTGTGCTGGTGGTGCTCAGAGAGTCCAGGATCTCCTCTAATAGGTTCATCTGGCCCGTGTGGGAGGAGTCTGTGTCCAGCTCCAACGAATAGGATTCGTCGCTGTCCTCTGTGTAGGACGCCACCTCCCCACTGTCCTCAGACGAGATCCTCAAGGCGAGCAAATTAAATCAGCAAATTAAATCAGCAAATTAAATTAGAAAATTAAATCAGGAAATCAAATCAGCAAATTAAATCAGGAAATCAAATCAGCAAATTAATGAATACATGAAATTCAGAAAATACACAAATAAATTCTGTATATAAATAATTAAATAAATAAGCCTGCAAATATTTCAGCAGATCAATGATAATTTCATGAATAATGATTGGTCCAAGAGGCTATGATCACAATGCAGTAAGTGTACTTTAGGACTAAACCACTTGAGGGCAGCATTGGTATGGGTAGGAGGAGGAAGAGGAATTAATACATAGATAAATGTCACATATCATACATATTCAAACTACAGTATACTGGGAGTCTCCATCGGCATATTCTAAACCAGAGCCTTACTTGTTGGCAGTGTCCTCTTCATCGCCATCGATGGCAAAGTCAGGACATCCCATGGGACACTTGGTGTCATAATGCTGTAAAAAACACACCAGCGTTCCTCAGGTTACTCAAGGTGAATCCCATCTGAACATGACAACATCATGACTCTGGATAGGGTGATAGTGCTGTACTGTGTTTGTAACATGGAGACAGGGTGTTAATCACAGTCTAGTCCACTCCAACCCAGTCCAGCCCAGTATAGTCCGCCCCACCCTAGTCCAGTCCACCCTAATCCAGTCTACCCCAATCTAGCCCACCCCAATCCAGTCCATCCCAATCTAGCCCACCACAGACCAGTCCAGTATAGTACGCCCCACCCTAGTCCAGTCCACACCAATCCAGTCCACCCTAATCCAGTCCAGTCCAGCCCACCCCAGTCCAGTCCACCCCAGTCCAGTCCACCCCAGTCCAATCCAGTCCACCCCAACCTAGCCCAGCCTATCCCAGTCCAGCCCAGTCCAACTCAGCCCAGTCTACCCTAGTCCAGTCCAGCCCAGTCCACCCCAACCTAGCACAGCCTACCCCAGTCCAACCCAACTCAGCCCAGTCCACCCCAACCTAGCCCAGCCTACCTCAGTCCAGTCCAGCCCAATTTAGCCCAGTCCACCCCAACCTGGGGTAGGTTGGGCTGGACCCAACCCAGTCCACCCCAACCTAGCCCTGTCCAGCCCAGCCTACCCCAGTCCAGTCAACCCCATCCTACCCCAGTCCAGTCCACCCCAGCGTACCCCAGTCCAGCCCAGTGTAGCCCGCCCCACCCCAGTCCAGTCCACCCCAGTCCAGTCCACCCCACCCCAGTCCAGTCAGTCCAGTCCACCCCAACCTAGCCAAGCCTATCCCAGTCCAACTCAGCCCAGTCTACCCTAGTCCAGTCCAGCCCAGTCCACCCCAACCTAGCACAGCCTACCCCAGTCTAACCCAACTCAGCCCAGTCCACCCCAATCTAGCACAGCCTACCCCAGTCCAGTCCACCCCAGTCCAGTCCACCCCACCTCACCCCAGTCCACCCCAACCTAGCCCAGCCTATCCCAGTCCAGTCCAACTCAGCCCAGTCTACCCTAGTCCAGTCCAGCCCAGTCCACCCCAACCTAGCACAGCCTACCCCAGTCTAACCCAACTCAGCCCAGTCCACCCCAATCTAGCACAGCCTACCCCAGTCCAGTCCAACCCAGTCCACGCCAACCTAGCCCGGCCTAGTCCAGTCCACCCCAGCCTACCCCAGTCCAGTCCAGCCCAGCCTACCCCAGTCCAGTCCACCCCATCCTACCCCAGTCCAGTCCACCCCAGCCTACCCTAGTCAAGTACAGCCCAGTATAGTCCACCCCAGTCCAACCCAGTCCAGTGCACCCCAACCTAGCCCAGCCTATCCCAGTCCAGCCCAGTCCAACTCATCCCAGTCTACCCTAGTCCAGACCAGCCCAGTCCACCCCAAACTAGCACAGCCTACCCCAGTCTAACCCAACTCAGCCCAGTCCACCCCAACCTAGCCCAGCCTACCTCAGTCCAGCCCAGCCACCCCAGTCCAGCCCAGCCCACCCCAGTCCAGTCAACCCCATCCTACCCAAGTCCAGTCCACCCCAGCCTACCCCAGTCCAGTCCAGCCCAGTATAGTCTGCCCCACCCTAGTCCAGTCCACCACAATCCAGTCCACCCTAAACTAGTCTACCCCAATCTAGCCCATCCCAATCTAGCCCAGCCACAGAACAGTCCAGTATAGTCCACCCCACCCTAGTCCAGTCCACACCAATCCAGTCCACCCTAATCCAGTACAGCCCACCCCAGTCCAGTCCACCCCAGTCCAGTCCAGTCCACCCCACCTCACCCCAGTCCACCCCAACCTAGCCCAGCCTATCCCAGTCCAGCCCAACTCAGCCCAGTCTACCCTAGTCCAGTCCAGCCCAGTCCACCCCAACCTAGCACAGCCTACCCCAGTCCAGTCCAACCCAGTCCACCCCAACCTAGCCCAGCCTAGTCCAGTCCACCCCAGCCTACCCCAGTCCAGCCCAGCCCAGCCAACCCCAGTCCAGTCCAGCCTACCCCAGTCCAGCCCAGCGCCTAGTACCTCAGATCCAATGTGTTTAATAAGCCACCTGTGTAACATGTTTAACTGTCTGGAGACTTAAAGGACAGAAGGCCTTTACAGCACACTGCGTCTCCCTCCTCCCCCATGAGCTCAGCCCCAGACCTGGTATTAAACATACCTTCATCCACTGCACACATGTACTCTTTTACTCAATCTCTACCTCTCTTTAAAAGCCCCTCTAACTCAGTCTCTACCTCTCTTTAAATGCCCCTCAGCTCTCTGTCAGTCTCTGCCACTCTCTTTTTCTCTCTACCTCACTCTTCGTTTGTCTAGACCTCTCACGCTGACTCTCCCTTAATCCATTGTCCTCTACCACCATCTCCCCATCCCAGTCTCTCTCCCCATCCCAGTCTCTCTCAATCTTCACACCCCTATTTCTCTCTCTGTACGCAGCCTATAAAACCAGGTTTGCCACATTATCAAAGCCTGTAACTTTCCCCGGCTCCCAGAGAGCAACCATGACCTATGACAGAGATAAATAAACAGAGAAAGAGGACAGGTCCAATTGAGGGAGAGAAAGAGGAAAAAGGGGACCTAAAACCCCTGAAGACTGAGGGGAGAGGGGGGGAAACATTAGGGCGTTGCACCAACCTGGTCTTGATTAGCTGACACAGTGCCAGCCAGAAGGGAGGAATGTAACGTGTTGCTGATCTCTGCTCATTTAGGGTGCACACACACACACCTTACACACACACACACACACACACACACACCTTACACACACACACACCTTACACACACACACACACTTTACACACACACACACACACCTTACACACACACACACACACACACACACCTTACACACACACACACCTTACACACCGGCGCCAACAGAGGATAAATGTGTGCAGCGTCCACTTAGACCTCCTAGCAAATGGGCTGAACAGGAACACACGGTGCTGATTGTCTGGCTTTGGCTGCTCCCTGGCTGCTCCCTTGCTGCTCGCTGGCTGCTCCCTGGCTGCTCTCTAAGCTGCTCCCTGGAAGCGGTCAGGCTGCTCTCTGTCACTATGTCTCACACAGTCTCTGGAAGCGGTCAGGCTGCTCTCTGTCACTATGTCTCACACAGTCTCTGGAAGTGGTCAGGCTGCTCTCTGTCACTATGTCTCACACAGTCTCTGGAGCTATAATAATAAAGGCCCGTACTGTAAAATCAGCACTGTGATGTCATGTACACACACGCACAGTTATAACTCTGTGTTGAGGCCGACGTGGCAGTTAGGGAGACTAGAGATGCACTTAAGAGAGGGTGGGGTGGGTGCTGGGGCACACATGTGCACACACACACACACACACACACACACACACACAGGGCATGGTTCTTGCTACTATTTAGCCTGTTTCTTTGAGCACTGGGGTGTGTTTAGGGAAGCGGGCACTCTGTGTGTCTAGCCAAGCTAACCCAGAGATAACCATGCTTCTCATGACAGACTGATAGAAAACTGAGGCCGAAATGGAAAAGTCACTCTCTCCTCTGTCTCTACCTCTCTTTCTTGTTCTATCAGTCTCCATCTCACCCTCTCAGTCTGCATCTCTCTCCCTCTTCTATCCCTCTTTCTCTCATGACAGATGACTCGGCTGCAGTGAAAGAGAAAAGGAGAGAGAGAAGGAGAGATAAAGAGAAGGAGAGATCGAGAGAAGGAGAGATGGAGAGAGATGGGGAGACAGAGAGGGAGAGAGAGAAGGAGAGACAGAGAGGGAGAGAGAGAAGGAGAGACAGAGAGGGAGAGAGAGAAGGAGAGACAGAGGTAGAGAGGAGAGAGACAGAGAGGTAGAGAGAAGGAGAGATGGAGAGACAGAGGGAGAGAGAGAAGGAGAGATGGAGAGACAGAGGGAGAGAGAGAAGGAGAGATGGAGAGACAGAGGGAGAGAGAGAAGGAGAGAGAAGGAGAGATGGAGAGAGAGGGAGAGAGAGAAGGAGAGAGAAGGAGAGATGGAGAGACAGAGGGAGAGAGAGAAGGAGAGAGAAGGAGAGATGGAGAGACAGAGGGAGAGAGAAGGAGAGAAGGAGAGAGAGAAGGAGAGACAGAGGGAGAGAGAGAAGGAGAAAATGCAGCGCCAGGAAAAGATGCAGCAAATTATGTCTAATACTGAAAATGAAATGGTCCAGTCTATTTCACAAAATCTGTCCAAAACCCCAGTTTGGAGGACAGAGGGGAGAAATACCATTTAGTTTGTTTAAACGCACACTAAATCACTAAACTCACTGTTGTGTGGTTCAATAGCTACTCTGCAGGGTCACCTCTGCTGGCATGACAATGGACCTTCTTACTATCTGTGAATATTTGTTTGAATAATGTTTAGTTCACTGATGCGATATACACAATGTTGAGTTATTCTAGTCATTGTCAATACCTACGCAGCTACACATATTCTGTGGCAATAAATCATTTACATTTTCAGTAAGTTGACAGCCATCTTTTCACTTAAAATAATTTATTGAAGTACAATTCTGGTTAAATAAAACCTGTATATTCAATATGGCCAATACTACTAAATAAATCTCTAACAATGAATAGTGTCATGCTTTCCAAACGGAATGAGCCAAGATATCAAATCTATATAGAGCTCAGGGCAGTGGCTCTATGAAACCTTCATATGCCATACAATAAATCTATATTTCAGTTATGAGAGGAAAATAGTAATCACCGCCCAATTCAGATTGAAATATTTGAAGAAATAAACTTTTTCTCTTCCTCTCTCTCTCCTTGGTCTGCTTGACTAATTACGTGAAGCGAGCATGCGGCTGTGCACTGCAGCCAACGACGGAGCGCTAGCCACTTTAACTACCGGCTCTAAGTTATACATTTCACATGGTGTTTCTGAGTGGCCACTGATCTCACAGCTTGGCACACTACGTGAGATATGCCTGGAACATGCACACAAACCTTATAGAGAGAGAGAAAGAGAGGGGAAAGAGAGAGAGACAGCAAGAAAGAGAGCGAGAGAGGGGGGAGGGGGAGAGAAAGAGAGTGAGCGAGAGAGAGAGAGAGAGAGAGAGAGAGAGAGAGAGCGGGGGGGGAGAGGAGGAGAGAAAGAGCGAGAGAGGGGAGGGGAGAGAAAGAGAGAAAGAGAGGGAGGGAGAGAGCGGGAGAGAGAAAAATAGAGCGAGGGGGAGGGGAGAGAGGGAGAGAGAAGGGGGAGAACTCAAGCGAGAGAGATGGAGAGAGGGGGAGAGAAAGAGAGTGAGGGGAGAGAAAGAGAGAGAGAGAGAGAGAGAGGAGGGGATAGGGAAAGGGGAGAGAAAGAGAGAGAGAGAGAGAGAGAGAGAGAGAGAGAGAGAGAGAGAGAGAGAGAGAGAGAGAGAGAGAGAGAGAGAGAGAGAGAGAGAGAGAGGCGGGAGGAGGGGAGAGCTAGAGAGAGAGAGAGAGAGAGAGAGAGAGAGAGGAGAGAGAGAGAGATGGGGAGGGGACAGGGTGAGAAAAAGAGCTAGAGCGAGAGAGTGAGAGAGTGAGAGGAGGGGAGAGAAAGAGAGAGCGAGAGAGGGGAGAGAAAGAGAGAGCGAGAGAGAGAGGGGAGAGAAAAAGAGAGCGAGAGAGAGAGTGGGGGTTGGGGAGAGCGGGAGAGAGAGAGGGGAGAACTCAAGTGAGAGAGATGGGGAGAGTGGGAGAGAAACAGAGAGAGAGAGTGAGGGGGAGAGAAAGAGAGCGAGAGAGAGAGAGAGAGAGAGAGGGGGATAGGGAAAGGGGGAGAGAAAGAGAGAGAGAGAGAGAGAGAGAGAGAGAGAGAGAGAGAGAGAGAGAGAGAGAGAGAGAGAGAGAGAGAGAGAGAGAGAGAGAGAGATGGGGAGGGGACAGGGTGAGAAAAAGAGCTAGAGCGAGAGAGTGAGAGAGTGAGAGGGAGAGAAAGAGAGAGCGAGAGAGAGAGGGGGAGAGAAAGAGAGAGAGAGAGAGAGGGAGAGAGAAAGAGAGCGAGAGAGAGAGTGGGGGTTGGGGGAGAGCGGAGAGAGAGAGAGGAGGGGGAGAGCAGGAGAGAGAAAGAGAGGAGAGAGAGAGAGGGGGTTGGGGAGAGGCGGGAGCAAGAGACGGGGGTGGGGAGAGCGGGAAAGAGATGGGAGACAGAAAGAGAGAGAGAGAAAGAGAGGGAGAGGGATGGAGACGCATGGCCAAGTCTGTCTTTCTGTTAGACATGCAACTACAGACGCTGTTTGAGGCAGGATCCACTGCCTGCCTGTCCAACTGGCTGTCTCTGAAAGCACACGCCTTTTAACAAACCGGCTAAAAGAAAAGGATTGTGCACATTTAGCACAAAAAATGAAGCATTCCTATAAAATCACCAAGCGAGTCAGTGAATGTATGAAGTACTTCAAAGATACCAGCAGGCGGTGGTTTAGATTCAGCCAAAAATCTCACAGGCCATAGACAACAAATAAACCCCCACACACACACACACAATCTCCACATCATCACCATACAGATGTGTGCAGTTTCTCCCCATTAGAACGGAAGCAGAAAAACTAACAGTCCACACTAGTCAAACACACTCTCCATTCATCACAAACACACACACACAACATTCACACACACAAACTAAGTTTTTCTCTCATGGTGGTCAACAAACACACACACACACACACAAACACACACACACAAAGAAAAACACACAGAAACAAAGTGTCTCATGCTGTCATCTCTTCAGGGTATGTATACCAGTTATACTACATTTAAACCAGTTATACTACAGTTATACCAGTTATACTACATTTAAACCAGTTATACTACAGTTATACTACATTTAAACCAGTTATACTACAGTTATACCAGTTATACTACATTTAAACCAGTTATACTACAGTTATACTACATTTAAACCAGTTATACTACAGTTATACCAGTTATACTACATTTATACAAGTTACACTACAGTTATACAAGTTATACTACAGTTATACTAGTTATACTACAGTTATACTACAGTTACACAACAGTTATACTAGTTACACTACAATTATACTAGTTACACAACAGTTATACTAGTTACACTACAGTTATACTAGTTATACTACAGTTATACAACAGTTATACTACAGTTACACAACAGTTATACTAGTTACACTACAATTATACAACAGTTATACTAGTTACACTACAGTTATACTAGTTACACAACAGTTATACTACAGTTATACTACATTTATACCAGTTACACTACATTTATACCAGTTACACTACATTTATACCAGTTACACTACATTTATACCAGTTACACCACATTTATACTAGTTATACAACAGTTATACTAGTTACACTACAGTTATACAAGTTACACTACAGTTATACTAGTTACACTACAGTTATACTAGTTACACTACAGTTATACAAGTTACACTACAGTTATACTAGTTATACTACAGTTATACAAGTTACACTACAGTTATACTAGTTACACTACAGTTATACTATGTATACTAGGTATACAACAGTTATACTAGTTATGCTATGGTTATACTAGTTATACTAGAGTTATACTACAGTTATACTACATTTATACTAGTTATACCAGTTATACAACAGTTATACTAGTTACACTAGTTACACTACAGTTATACTAGTTATACTACGGTTATACTAGTTATAGTAGTTATACTACAGTTATACTACAGTTATACTAGTTACACTACAGTTATACTACAGTTATACTAGTTACACTACAGTTATACTAGGTATACTACAGTTGTACTAGTTACACTACAGTTATACTACAGTTATACTTGTTACACTATAGTTACACAGTTATACGTACTACACACTGATACCTAATATGAGAAGGAACTCCAAAGATGAAGATGTATCACTCAGAGAGCTGACCATGAGTGTGTGTGTGTGTGTGTGTGTATTGGGTCCCTGGCGCAAGGTGAGTGCAAAGTGTGTATGAATTATACAGCAAGTTAATAGTCTGTTCTGTCTCTTAAATATACAGAGAGGGAGAGGAGAGGAGAGGAGAGAGGCCTACCGAGTGGCGCAGTGGTCTAACCAGAGATCCTGGTTCGAGTCCAGGCTCTGTTGCAGCCGACCGGGAGACCCGTGAGGCGGGGCACAATTGGCCCAGCGTCGTCCGGGTTAGGGGAGGGTTTGGCCCGGCAGGGATGTTCTTGTCCCATCGCGCACTAGCGACTCCTGTGGCGGGCCAGGAGCAATGCACGCTGACACAGATGCCAGGTGTACGGTGTTTGCTCCGACACATTGGTGCGGCTGGCTTCCGGGTTAAGTGGGCATTGTGTCAAGAAGCAGTGCGGCTTGGTTGGGTTGTGTTTTGGAGGACACACGGCTCTCGATCTTTCGCCTCTCCCGAGTCCGTATGGGAGTTGCAGCGATGAGACCAGACAGTAACTACCAATTGGAAACCACGGAATTGGGGAGGAAAGAGGTATTTACAATGTTTTTTTAATAAAAAAGGAGGAGGAGAGAAGAGGTGCAGAGCGGCAGCCCTGGCCAAGGGTCTCCATTGGGCCAGGTACAGGGGATTGAGATGGGGTTTGGTGTTGAGGTAAAGGTATTGTATATTGTTAGGGATGAGTGTATGGGTTGGGTACAGGGCAGCAGGCTCGAGTATGGATCTGGGTTCGATGCAGGTCGCAGGAAAAGAGAGATGGCCAATGGGGCTCCATCTGTCTACATTGAAGGTTACAGGGATGCAGATTGGGTCTGGGGTACAAGTTTGATTGAGCAATTGATCTGAAGAGCTGCCTAACACACACACACGCACACGCGCACACACACGCACACACACACACCACAGAGAGACCAGCGCTCTGGGACATGCCATCCTGTGTGTGCCTGCACCAGCAGTCCCTGGGGTCCCGTTACTGTGGTAGAGCTCAGAGCAAGGAGGGAGGGGTGTGTGTGTGTGTGTGTGTGTGTGTGTGTGGTCTTGTATTAGTATCCTTGTGGGTACTGGAAATACCCAAAAGTCAGACAGAGACAGAGAGACAGAGAGAGAGAGAGAGAGCGAGACAGAGAGAGACAGAGAGAGAGAGACAACCCCTTGAATTGAGAGACAGAGAGAGAAAGATATAGAGAGACAGAGAGAGAGAGAGAGAGCGAGAGAGACAGAGAGGTGTGGGGGAGAGACTTGGATGTGCCAGCTTGCACATAATAGAAAACATGGCAGTTTTTTAATGATGCCACAAGGAGATTCTCCTGAGTAAGTGCTGACTAGCAGAGAAGCTGTTGTGTTGAATGTCTGTCCATACTGTACACGGAGATACAGAGCAAACTAACAAGCGTTGTAGACTGCTACTACTGCTGATGTTACACACTAGAAAATCATTACTGATACTCTGGCACATTGACAAACTACGAATAGGAAGAACGAGATAGAGAGGAGACCAAGGGAAGAGGTAGAGGACAGAGAAAGAGAGAAGTGGAGCTAGATGAGGAGGGAGATGGAAAGAGAGAGAGGGATGGGGGAGGAGAGGGATGGGGGAAGAGAGGGATGGGGGAAGAGAGGGATGGGGAAGAGAGGGATGGGGGAAGAGAGGGATGGGGAAGAGAGGGATGGGGGAAGAGAGGGATGGGGGAAGAGAGGGATGGGGGAAGAGAGGGATGGGGAAGAGAGGGATGGGGAAGAGAGGGATGGGGAAGAGAGGGATGGGGGAAGAGAGGGATGGGGGAAGAGAGGGATGGGGGAAGAGAGGGATGGGGGAAGAGAGGGATGGGGAAGAGAGGGATGGGGAAGAGAGGGATGGGGGAAGAGAGGGATGGGGAAGAGAGGGATGGGGAAGAGAGGGATGGGGAAGAGAGGGATGGGGGAAGAGAGGGATGGGAAGAGAGGGATGGGGGAAGAGAGGGATGGGGAAGAGAGGGATGGGGGAAGAGAGGGATGGGAAGAGAGGGATGGGGGAAGAGAGGGATGGGGAAGAGAGGGATGGGAAGAGAGGGATGGGAAGAGAGGGATGGGGGAAGAGAGGGATGGGAAGAGAGGGATGGGGAAGAGAGGGATGGGGGAAGAGAGGGATGGGGAAGAGAGGGATGGGGGGAAGAGAGGGATGGGAAGAGAGGGATGGGGGAAGAGAGGGATGGGAAGAGAGGGATGGGAAGAGAGGGATGGGAGAGAGAGGATGGGGAAGAGAGGGATGGGGGAAGAGAGGGATGGGGGAAGAGAGGGATGGGGGAAGAGAGGGATGGGGAAGAGAGGGATGGGGGAAGAGAGGGATGGGGGGAAGAGAGGGATGGGAAGAGAGGGATGGCGAAGTTTGCTAGAAATTACAGCTGTGAGTCTTTCTGGGTAAGTCTTTAAGAGCTTTCCACACCTGGATTGTGCAACATTTGCACACTATTCTTTTCAAAATTCTTCAAGATCTAACAAAGGGGTTAAATACTTATTCACTCAAGACATTTCATCTTTTCATTTTTGATTAATTAGTAAAAATATATATTTTAAACTTGTCCATTTTGACATTATGGGGTATTGTATGTAGGCCTGTGACAAAACAATATACATTTAATACATTTTATATTCAGGCTGTAACAACAAAATGTGGAAAAAGTGAAGGGGTATGAATACTTTCTGAAAGCACTGTAGGAATAGTGTGTGTGTGTGTGTGTCACCCACCTGTCTCTTCTTCTCCATTCTCCGTGGCGAAAGACTCTTAGTGCTGGTGGGAGACCCTGAACAGATCGGCCCACCTTCCTCCTCTTCCTGAGAGAGAGAGAGAGAAGGGGGAGAGAGAGAAATAAAGAGAGAAGAGAGAGCGAGAGAGACCGAGAGAGTGAGAGCAAGATAGATAAATTATTCAAGTGAGTATGTCATGTAAAACATCCTATAACAGTCAGTAATACATGTGTATTTTGAGTGTGGCCAGGTCAAATCTGTTTAAAAAAATGTTTTACCTAATGTGTATACAAAAAAATACAGCCTGGAGAGAACCTGTTCGTCATCCAGCGACCCTCTCCTCAGCCTCTCTCTGACACTCAGTTCAAACGAAAGCCATCAGGCTTATGGAGACATTTATCTTATAACATTAGCTTTGAAGAAATCAGCGGCTCATTGATGAAATATGGGTTAGGGCTGTGGCTGGATGACATGACAAGCTATGTACACTCCTGTACAAACTCCATAGTGTGTGTGTGTGTGTGTGTGTGTGTGTGTGTGTGTGTGTGTGTGTGTGTGTGTGTGTGTGTGTGTGTGTGTGTGTGTGTGTGTGTGTGTGAGACTGTGTGTATGCACGTGTGTGTGAGCGTGCATGTCCGTATTTGTGACATGCACACATCTTGAACTGCACTGTGGGTTAAGGGCTTGTAAGTAAGCATTTCACGGTAAAGTCTACACTTGTATTAGGTGCATATGACAAATAATTGATTTGATTTGTGCATGTAAGCAATGGAGAGGTTTGAATTCACATAGCTCACCCTTTGCTTGAGCCTGCGAATGCCCCTCTTGGCATGACTCTTGGCCTGTAGGAGAGAAACACAGGCTCCACTAATATTCTAACCTGGTCTGGTGTAACATCACCTGGGCACAAGACAAAGACTGAAGCTGGACATGAAAGTCTTTCCAGCTGGACATGAAAGCCTACCCAGCTGGACACGAAAGTCTTCCCAGCTGGACAAGAAAGCCTACCCAACTGGACACGAAAGCCTACACAACTGGACATGAAAGCCTACACAACTGGACATGAAAGCCTACACAACTGGACATGAAAGCCTACCCAACTGGACATGAAAGCCTACCCAACTGGACATGAAAGCCTACCCAACTGGACATGAAAGCCTACCCAACTGGACATGAAAGCCCACACAACTGGACATGAAAGCCTACACAACTGGACATGAAAGCCTACACAACTGGACATGAAAGCCTACCCAACTGGACATGAAAGCCTACACAACTGGACATGAAAGTCTACCCATCATGAATGTCTTCCCAGCTGGACATGAAAGCCTACCCATAATGAAAGCCTACCCAGCTGGACATGAAAGCCTACCCAACTGGACATGAAAGCCTACCCAACTGGACATGAAAGCCTACCCATCATGAAAGCCTACCCAGCTGGACATCAAAGCCCTCTAGGCTGGACATGAAAGTCAACTATACAACACAGCACTAAGGAAAGGGCATCACAAGCACAAACACACACACACAATCTACCAGCTAACAGCATCCCAGTACCCTACCTTTCAGATATCAGAATCTACCAGCTAACAGCATCCCAGTACCCTACCTTTCAGATATCAGAATCTACCAGTTAACAGCATGTCTGTCCAATTTTGGGCTCCCGAGTGGCACAGTTGTCTAAGGCACTGCATCTCAGTGCTAGAGGTGTCACTACAGATCCTGGTTCAATCCCGGGCTGTATCAAGGCCGTGATGGGGAGTGGCATAGGGCGGCGCACAATTGGCAAAGCGTCGTCTGGGTTAGGGGAGGGTTTGGACGGGGTAGGCCGTCATTGTAAAATAAGCATTTGTTCTTTACTAACTTGCCTAGTAAAATAAACTAAAGAATATGAAAGTATTTGAGGTGTGCTTGATTTGCGGGACTATTCCACTGGTTCCAAACTAAATCAAGAGCAGCTCCAGTACTTGAACATATTGGACGTATTTGACGAGGTCTGACAGGGATTGTGTGATAGATCCAGACTTCTATAGGCCTTCTTCACAGCTGGACTTGCCTTAGTCACCGCAGTGTTGATCAGCGCTCCGCCTCTCTGCAACACACACAACACATCATTGTCATTTACCAGCGCGCGCGCACACACACACACACACACACACACACACACACACACACACACACACACACACACAGACACAGACACAGACACACACACACGGACAAACACACGCACACAGGCATGCACAAACACACACATACAGTGGGGCAAAAAAGTATTTAGTCAGCCACCAATTGTAAAAGTTCTCCAACTTAAAAAGATGAGAGAGGCCTGTAATTTTCATCATAGGTACACTTCAACTATGACAGACGAAATGAGAAAAAGAAATCCAGAAAATCACATTGTAGGATTTTTAATTTATTTATTTGCAAATTATGGTGGAAAATAAGTATTTGGTCAATAACAAAAGTTTATCTCAATACTTTGTTATATACCCTTTGTTGGCAATGACAGAGGTCAAACGTTTTCTGTAAGTCTTCACAAGGTTTTCACACACTGTTGCTGGTATTTTGGCCACTCCAGGACCTTGAAATGCTTCTTACGAAGCCACTCCTTCGTTGCCCGGGCGGTGTGTTTGGGATCATTGTCATGCTGAAAGACCCAGCCACGTTTCATCTTCAATGCCCTTGCTGATGGAAGGAGGTTTTCACTCAAAATCTCACAATACATGGCCCCATTCATTCTTTCCTTTACACGGATCAGTCGTCCTGGTCCCTTTGCAGAAAAACAGCCCCAAAGCATGATGTTTCCACCCCATGCTTCACAGTAGGTATGGTGTTCTTTGGATGCAACTCAGCATTCTTTGTCCTCCAAACACAACGAGTTGAGTTTTTACCAAAAAGTTCTATTTTGGTTTCATCTGACCATATGACATTCTCCCAATCCTCATCTGGATCATCCAAATGCTCTCTAGCAAACTTCAGACGGCCTGAACATGTACTGGCTTAAGCAGGGGGACACGTCTGGCACTGCAGGATTTGAGTCCTGGCGGCGTAGTGTGTTACTGATGGTAGGCTTTGTTACTTTGGTCCCAGCTCTCTGCAGGTCATTCACTAGGTCCCCCGTGTGGTTCTGGGATTTTTGCTCACCGTTCTTGTGATCATTTTGACCCCACGGGTGAGATCTTGCGTGGAGCCCCAGATCGAGGAAGATTATCAGTGGTCTTGTATGTCTTCCATTTCCTAATAATTGCTCCCACAGTTGATTTCTTCAAACCAAGCTGCTTACCTATTGCAGATTCAGTCTTCCCAACCTGGTGCAGGTCTACAATTTTGTTTCTGGTGTCCTTTGACAGCTCTTTGGTCTTGGCCATAGTGGAGTTTGGAGTGTGACTGTTTGAGGTTGTGGACAGGTGTCTTTTATACTGATAACAAGTTCAAACAGGTGCCATTAATACAGGTAACGAGTGGAGGACAGAGGAGCCTCTTAAAGAAGAAGTTACAGGTCTGTGAGAGCCAGAAATCTTGCTTGTTTGTATGTGACCAAATACTTATTTTCCACCATAATTTGCAAATAAAATCATAAAAAATCCTACAATGTGATTTTCTGGATTTTTTTTCCTCATTTTGTCTGTCATAGTTGAAGTGTACCTATGATGAAAATTACAGGCCTCTCTCATCTTTTTAAGTGAGAGAACTTGCACAATTGGTGGCTGACTAAATACTTTTTTGCCCCACTGTGTACAGTACCAGTCAAAAGTTTGGACACACCTACTCATTCCAGGGTTTTTCTTTATTTATTTTTTTACTATTTTCTACATTGTAGAACAATAGTGAAGACATCAAAACTATGAAATAACACATATGGATCATGTAGTAACCAAAAAAGTGTTAAATAAATAAAAATATATTTGAGATTCTTCCAAGTAGGCACCCTTTGCCTTGACAGCATTGCACACTCTTGGCATTCTCTCAACCAGCATCACCTGGAATGCTTTTCCAACAGTCTTGAAGGAGTTCCCACATATGCTGAGCACATGTTGTACTGCTTTTCCTTCACTCTGCGGTCCAACTCATCTCAAACCATCTCAATTGGGTTGAGGTCGGGTGATTGTGGAGGCCAGGCCATCTGATGCAGCACTCCATCACTCTCCTTCTTGGTCAAATAGCCCTTACACAGCCTGGAGGTATGTTTTGGGTCATTGTCCTGTTGTAAAACAAATAATAGTGGTGGATGGTGTATCGCTGCAGAATGCTGTGGTAGCCATGCTGGTTAAGTGTGCCTTGAATTCTAAATAAATCACTGACAGTGTCACCAGCAAAGCACTCCCACACCATCACACCACCTCCTCCATGCTTCACAGTGAGAACCACACATGCGGAGATCATTTGTTCACCCACTCTGCGTCTCACAAAGACAGCGGTTGGAACCAAAAATCTCACATTTTGACTCATCAGACCAAAGGACAGATTTCCACCAGTCTAATGTCCATTGCTCGTGTTTCTTGGCCCAAGCAAGTCTCTTCTTATTATTGGTGTCCTTTAGTAGTGATTTCTTTGCAGCAATTTGACCATGAAGGCCTGATTCACGCAGTCTCCTCTGAACAGTTGATATTGAGATGTGTCTGTTACTTGAACACTGTGAAGCATTTATTTGGGCTGCAATTTCTGAGGCTAGTAACTCTAATGAACTTATCCTCTGCAGCAGAGGGAACTCTGGGTCTTCTTTTCTTGTGGCCGTCCTCATGAGAGCAAGTTTCATCATAGCGCTTGATGGTTTTTGCGACTGCACTTGAAGAAACTTTCAAAGTTCCTGACATTTTCCGGAGTGACTGACCTTCATGTCTTAAAGTAATGATATACTGTTGTTTCTCTTTGCTTATTAAAGCTGTTCTTGCTATAATATGGATTTGGGTCTTTTACCAAATAGGGCTATCTTCTGTATACCACCCCTACCTTGTCACAACACAACTGATTGGCTCAAACGCATTAAGAAGGAAATAAATAATTGAAATGCATTGCAGGTGACTACCTCATGAAGCTGGTTGAGAGAATGCCAGGAGCATGCAAACCTGTCATCAAGGCAAAGGGTGGCTACTTTGAAGAATCTCAAAAATAAAATATTTTGATTTGGTTAACACTTTTTTGGCTACTACATGATTCCATATGTGTTATTTCATAGTGTTGATGTCTTCCCTAATATTCTACAATGTAGAAAATAGTAAAAATAAAGAAAAATCCCTGGAATGAGTAGCTGTGTCCAAACCTTTGACTGGTTCTGTACGTCCACCAATACTAGAACAGTCCGTGTAGAACAATGACTTCTACCAGCGAACAGCATCCCAGTACCCTACCTTTCAGATATCAGAATCTACCAGCTAACAGCATCCCAGTACACTACCTTTCAGATATCAGAATCTACCAGCTAACAGCATCCCAGTACCCTACCTTTCAGATATCAGAATCTACCAGTTAACAGCATCCCAGTACGCTACCTTTCAGATATCAGAATCTACCAGCATCCCGGTACACTACCTTTCAGATATCAGAATCTACCAGCTAACAGCATCCCGGTACCCTACCTATCAGATATCAGAATCTACCAGCTAACAGCATCCCGGTACCCTACCTTTCAGATATCAGAATCTACCAGCTAACAGCATCCCGGTACCCTACCTTTCAGATATCAGAATCTACCAGCTAACAGCATCACGGTACCCTACCTTTCAGATATCAGAATCTACCAGCTAACAGCATCCCGGTACACTACCTTTCAGATATCAGAATCTACCAGCTAACAGCATCCCAGTACACTACCTTTCAGATATCAGAATCTACCAGCTAACAGCATCCCAGTACCCTACCTTGCAGATATCAGAATCTACCAGCTAACAGCATCCCGGTACACTACCTTTCAGGTATCAGAATCTACCAGCTAACAGCATCCCAGTACACTACCTTTCAGATATCAGAATCTACCAGCTAACAGCATCCCAGTACCCTACCTTTCAGATATCAGAATCTACCAGCATCCCAGTACACTACCTTTCAGATATCAGAATCTACCAGCTAACAGCATCCCAGTACACTACCTTTCAGATATCAGAATCTACCAGCATCGCGGTACCCTACCTCTCAGATATCAGAATCTACCAGCTAACAGCATCCCAGTACACTACCTTTCAGATATCAGAATCTACCAGCTAACAGCATCCCGGTACCCTACCTTTCAGATATCAGAATCTACCAGCTAACAGCATCCCAGTACCCTACCTCTCAGATATCAGAATCTACCAGCTAACAGCATCCCGGTACACTACCTTTCAGATATCAGAATCTACCAGCTAACAGCATCCCAGTACCCTACCTTTCAGATATCAGAATCTACCAGCTAACAGCATCCCGGTACCCTACCTATCAGATATCAGAATCTACCAGCTAACAGCATCCCAGTACCCTACCTTTCAGATATCAGAATCTACCAGCTAACAGCATCCCAGTACACTACCTTTCAGATATCAGAATCTACCAGCTAACAGCATCCCAGTACACTACCTTTCAGATATCAGAATCTACCAGCATCCCGGTACCCTACCTCTCAGATATCAGAATCTACCAGCTAACAGCATCCCAGTACACTACCTTTCAGATATCAGAATCTACCAGCTAACAGCATCCCGGTACCCTACCTTTCAGATATCAGAATCTACCAGCTAACAGCATCCCAGTACACTACCTTTCAGATATCAGAATCTACCAGCTAACAGCATCCCAGTACCCTACCTCTCAGATATCAGAATCTACCAGCTAACAGCATCCCGGTACACTACCTTTCAGATATCAGAATCTACCAGTTAACAGCATCCCAGTACCCTACCTTTCAGATATCAGAATCTACCAGCTAACAGCATCCCGGTACACTACCTTTCAGATATCAGAATCTACCAGCTAACAGCATCCCAGTACCCTACCTTTCAGATATCAGAATCTACCAGCTAACAGCATCCCAGTACCCTACCTTTCAGATATCAGAATCTACCAGCTAACAGCATCCCAGTACCCTACCTTTCAGATATCAGAATCTACCAGCTAACAGCATCCCGGTACCCTACCTTTCAGATATCAGAATCTACCAGCTAACAGCATCCCGGTACCCTACCTATCAGATATCAGAATCTACCAGTTAACAGCATCCCGGTACACTACCTTTCAGATATCAGAATCTACCAGCATCCCAGTACACTACCTTTCAGATATCAGAATCTACCAGCTAACAGCATCCCGGTATCCTACCTTTCAGATATCAGAATCTACCAGTTAACAGCATCCCAGTACCCTACCTTTCAGATATGCAGAGTGAGAACCTGTATGACTTAATACACGTCTTAGGGTATTACACTTTTGGGACTATTCCACCGGTTCCAAACTAAATCAAGAGCAGCTCCAGTATTTGAACATATTGGATGTATTTGACGAGGTCTGACAGGGATTGTGTGATAGATCCAGACTTCTATAGGCCTTCTTCACAGCTGGACTTGCCTTAGTCACCGCAGTGTTGATCAGTGCTCCGCCTCTCTGCAACACACACAACACATCATTGTAATTTACCAGCACACAGACACACACACACACACACACACACACACACACACACACACACACACACACACACAGACACACAGACACACAGACACACACACACAGTGTGTTTTCTCTATGTATCAAATTTCTCACACAGAAAACACATTCTTAGCATCTTCAGTTTGCTTTGTTTAGTAAACAGAGAGATATACTAAACTAAATATAAAATACATTCAATTCATTTTATTTGCATAATATCTTTGTATACCTTGACGGTGTGCACCCACTGTTGATAAGACTTGGAATTACCTGCAAGACATCAAAGGCACACATAATGAAAGACACAGAGACATGAAAGTGATTGTGACACACTGATAACTTGAATTTTATGGGACTGTATCAAAGGTATAGCGTCTGGTCTCTCTTTGGAAAGAGGTCGTCTGACCTCGAAATCAGAGATCCTGGTTAAATAAAGGTTCAATACAAAATTTAAAAGTAAGACCAAATGTTTGAGTAAAATGATTCTTTGTAAGATTAAATGGAATCTAGATGAGACAAATCTTCTAGCTGAGATTAATCTTCTAGCTGAGATGTTTAGCCTCATTCCAGAGGAGTGTTGTGGTGTAGAGTAGTGGTGTACTGGTGTGGTGTAGTGTAGTGGTGTAGTGTTGTAGTGGTGTAGTGTAGTGTAGTGGTGTAGTGTAGTGGTGTAGTGTAGTGTAGTGGTGTAGTGTAGTGGTGTAGTGTAGTGTAGTGGTGTAGTGTAGTGGTGTAGTGTAGTGTAGTGGTGTAGTGTAGTGGTGTAGTGTAGTGTAGTGGTGTAGTGTAGTGGTGTACTGGTGTGGTGTAGTGTAGTGGTGTAGTGTTGTAGTGGTGTAGTGTAGTGGTGTAGTGTAGTGGTGTAGTGTAGTGTAGTGGTGTAGTGTAGTGGTGTAGTGTAGTGTAGTGGTGTAGTGTAGTGGTGTAGTGTAGTGTAGTGGTGTAGTGTAGTGGTGTAGTGTTGTAGTGGTGTAGTGTGGTGTAGTGGTGTAGTGTGGTGTAGGGGTGTAGTGATGTAGTGGTGTAGTATAGTGGTGTAGTGGTGTGGTGTAGTGGTGTGGTGTAGTGGTGTAGTGGTGTAGTGTAGTGGTGTAGTGTAGTGGTGTAGTGTAGTGGTGTAGTGGTGTAGTGTAGTGGTGTAGTGGTGTAGTGTAGTGGTGTAGTGTAGTGGTGTAGTGGTGTAGTGGTGTAGTGTAGTGGTGTAGTGGTGTAGTGTAGTGGTGTAGTGGTGTAGTGTAGTGGTGTAGTGGTGTAGTGTTGTAGTGGTGTAGTGTAGTGGTGTGGTGTAGTGGTGTAGTGTACTGGTGTAGTGGTGTAGTGTAGTGGTGTAGTGGTGTAGTGTAGTGGTGTAGTGTTGTAGTGGTGTAGTGTAGTGGTGTAGTGTGGTGTAGTGGTGTAGTGATGTAGTGTAGTGGTGTACTGGTGTGGTGTAGTGGTGTGGTGTAGTGGTGTAGTGGTGTAGTGTAGTGGTGTAGTGGTGTAGTTGTGTAGTGTAGTGGGCGTGGTGTAGTGGTGTAGTGTACTGGTGTAGTGGTGTAGTGTAGTGGTGTAGTGTAGTGGTGTAGTGGTGTAGTGTTGTAGTGGTGTAGTGTAGTGGTGTAGTGGTGTAGTGTAGTGGTGTGGTGTAGTGGTGTAGTGGTGTAGTGTAGTGGTGTGGTGTAGTGGTGTAGTGTAGTGATGTAGTGTAGTGTAGTGGTGTAGTGTAGTGGTGCAGTAGTGTAGTGGTATAGTGTAGTGTAGAGGTATAGTGGTGTAGTGTAGTGGTGTAGTGTAGTGGTGTAGTGTAGTGGTGTAGTGTGGTGTAGTGGTGTAGTGTACTGGTGTAGTGGTGTAGTGTACTGGTGTAGTGTACTGGTGTAGTGGTGTAGTGTAGTGGTGTAGTGTAGTGGTGCAGTGTAGGGGTGTAGTGTAGTGGTGTAGTGGTGTAGGGGTGTGGTGTAGTGGTGTAGTAGTGTAATGTAGTGTAGTGGTGTAGTGTATTAGTGTAGTGGTGTAGTGTAGTGGTGTGGTTTAGTGGTGTAGTGGTGCAGTGTAGTGGTGTAGTGGTGTAGTGTAGTGGTGTAGTGTAGTGGTGTAGTGTACTGGTGTAGTGGTGTAGTGTAGTGGTGTAGTGTAGTGGTGCAGTGTAGGGTGTAGTGTAGTGGTGCAGTGTAGGGGTGTAGTGTAGTGGTGTAGTGTAGTAGTGTAGTGTAGTGTAGTGGTGCAGTGTAGGGGTGTAGTGTAGTGGTGTGGTGTAGTGTAGTAGTGTAGTGGTGTAATGTAGTGGTGTAGTGGTGTAGTGTAGTAGTGTAGTGTAGTGGTGCAGTGTAGGGGTGTAGTGTAGTGGTGTGGTGTAGTGTAGTAGTGTAGTGGTGTAGTGTAGTGGTGTAGGGGTGTGGTGTAGTGGTGTAGTAGTGTAATGTAGTGGTGTAGTGGTGTAGTGTAGTAGTGTAGGGGTGTGGTGTAGTGGTGTAGTGGTGTAGTGTAGTGTAGTGTAGTACCACTCACTTCCACAGAAGCCTCCCTCAGTGATCTCCTCCTCGAACAGGTCAGTGAAGCCTCTTCCCGCGTTCAGCTTTGCCAGACGGCCGTCAATAAACTGCAACATAAATTACAACACAGTTTTACAGACAGGAGGTAGAGAGGGAGGGAGGGAAATAGGGAGGGGGAGGGAGAGAGAGAGGGAGGGAAAGAGAGAGGGGTGAGGGAAAGAAGGTGGAGGCAGAGAGGGGAGGGAGAGGGGGAGGGAGAGAGAGGGAGGGGGAGGGAAAGAAAGAGTGGTGAGGGAGAGAGGGGGAGGCAGAGAGGGGGAGGGAGAGGGAGAGGCAGAGAGGGGGGGGAGGGGACAGGGGGAGGGAGAGAGGGAGGGGAGGAAGGAGAGAGAGGGGGAGGGAAAGAAGGTGGAGGCAGAGAGGAGGGAGGGAGAGAGGGGAGGGAAAGAAAGAGGGGGAGGGAGAGAGGGGGAGGCAGAAAGGGGAGGGAGAAAGAGGGAGGGAGGAGGGAGAGAGAGGGACGGGAGGAGGAAGACAGAGAGGGAGGGGGAGGGAGGGAAAGACAGGGACAGGGAGAAAGAGGGAGGGGAGGGAAAGAGAGAGGGAGAGGGAGAGAGAGTGTGGAGGGAGAGAAGGTGGAGGCAGATAGGGGGGAGGGAGAGAGGGGGAGAGGGGAGGAGAGGATGAGAGGGGTGAGAGAGAGAGAGGGAGGGGAGGAGGGGGAGAGAGAAGGAGGGGAGGAGGGGGCGAGAGAGGGAGGGGGGAGAGAGAGAGGGTATGGTGCGAAGCCGAACGACAGGGGAAAGAACACACCCAACTGGGCAAGTGTGTTTAATCCTACCTGTTCCCGACATGTCTCTAGATGAAATGAGGAGGGGTAATGTGGAGCAGGTTGTGGGGATTAGGGCAGCTTGCTGCCTGCTAAGGGTTGGTTTGACTGGGAGACTGCATGGTGAGGGCTTTTCAGCATCCCAAATGGCACCCTAATCCCTAAATACTAGACTACTAACCAGGGCGCTGGTCTAAAGTAGTGCACTATTTAGGGAATAGGGTGCCATTTGGGAAGCAGTCTGGTGTCTGATGCACCAGGAACCTTCATTTCCTGTCACATGGAGTTTATAAAACACTTCCCATAACTGTTCATTATAAACCCAGACATTACACGTCCCCCCCACACACACATAGACAGAGACAGACACACACACCTCTGAGCTATAAAAGAAGAAAAAAGAAAAAAGAACAGCATTTCTCAGATAAAACAACTACAGAGATTTAACAAACCAAAAAAACAAAAATTATGCAAATACATTGTATTAATTTATTTAATAAAGTCCTAAAAACATCAAAGGGCCGTGATAAGAACTGATCCTGGGTCATAACCTAGCTGATATGAACACACAGGTACCAGCTCAACCCAGGAGGGGCTGGGAGACCTGACCAGACCTGGGTCATTTCTGTAAACCAGAAAGTGTTCTATGATCTAAAAAGGCAAAAGTGATCCTGAATCAGATCCTGAATCAGATACTCTGAGACGCTTGATGCATATGGCCTCTGGTGGAATAATGGTTAAATAGATAGAAATGTTGATTTTAGAGCTATGTCGACACAGCCCGCTGTGGGTACAATTAGCAGTCTGCCTGTATCTTGTCAGGGATTGGGCATATCTCTCAGTGGAGCGCTAGGCTAACTAACTACCTAGTGCAAGGCTCTGCTCTTCTCTCCTGTAGCCCTGACCGACTCATTATAATCCTGCTAATGAGAAATGACACTGCAGGTTTTAACCACCGCATGGTAGCTAGCAGCTCTCTTAGCCTGCCCCAATTAGCACACATCATCACCTAGCCAAAGCCCCACTTATCTCAACCCAAATCAGCACCTAGCCAAAGCCCCACTTATCTCAACCCAAATCAGCACCTAGCCAAAGCCCCACTTGTACCCCCCAACCCCTTCTACCTCCTCCACTATCGAATTAGGGAAAGAGGGATACCTAGTCAGTTGTACAACTGTATGCATTCAACTGAAATGTGTCTTCCGCATTTAATTACCCCCAGTCATTGTGGTCCAGTAATTAGACATAGGCTCAACAATAGCAAGGACCATGGACACCAGGTCCACAGCAAGGACACCAGGTCCACAGCAAGGACACCAGGTCCACAGCAAGGACACCAGATCCACAGCATGGACACCAGGTCCGCAGCAAGGACACCAGGTCCACAGCATGGACACCAGGTCCACAGCAAGGACACCAGGTCCACAGCATGGACACCAGGTCCACAGCAAGGACACCTGGTCCACAGCATGGACACCAGGTCCACAGCATGGACACTAGGTCCACAGCAAGGACACCTGGTCCACAGCATGGACACCAGGTCCACAGCATGGACACCAGGTACAGTGTATCTCTCTCTACAGCGCTGTCTCTGGTTAATAGGGCTTTGTTTGTTTGTTTGTTTGTGCAGAACAATACTTCAAAAGAGATGTGTGTAAGAACACACGGGTACCAGCTCAACACATGGGTTGTGCCGTGGCGGAGATCTTTGTGGGCTATACTCGGCCTTGTCTCAGGATGGTAAGTTGGTGGTTGGAGATATCCCTCTAGTGGTGTGGGGGCTGTGCTTCGGCAGAGTGGGTGGGGTTATATCCTGCCTGTTTGGCCCTGTCCGGGGGTATCGTCGGACGGGGCCACAGTGTCTCCCGACTCCTCCTGTCTCAGCCTCCAGTATTTATGCTGCAGTAGTTTATGTGTCGGGGGGCTAGGGTCCGTCTGATATATCTAGAGTATTTCTCCTCTCTTATCTGGTGTCCTGTGTGAATTTAAGTATGCTCTCTCTAATTCTCTCTCTCTGAGGACCTGAGAATTAAGGCCATTCCTCAAGGCCTACCTGGCCTGATGACTCCTTGATGTCTCGAGTACACCTGGCCGTGCTGCTTCTCCAGTTTCAACTCTTCTGCCTGTTCTATGAACATTTTAAAATCTTGTCCATGTTCTGTTATAATCTGCACCCGGCACAGCCAGAAGAGGACTGGCCACCCCTCACAGCCTGGTTCCTCTCTAGGTTTCTTCCTAGGTTCTGGACTTTCTAGGGAGTTTTTCTTAGCCACCGTGCTTTTACACCTGCATTGCTTGCTGTTTGGGGTTTTAGGCTGGGTTTCTGTACAGCACTCTGTGACATCAGCTGATGTAAGAAGGGCTTTATAAAATAATTTGATTGATTGATTGTAAAAGGATTAACTGGACGGAAGACCGTATTTATGGCCGTGAATCTCAATCAGGTTAAACTGTGTTGAAATTATTGATATTTTCAAATTACAGCACCAGTCAACAGTTTGGACACACCTACTAATTAAAAATCTTCTTTTTTGACTATCTTCTACATTGTAGAATAATAGTGAAGACATCAAAACTATGAAATAACACATATGGAATCATGTAGTAACCAAACATATTTATATTTGAGATTCTTCAAAGTAGCCACCCTTTGCCTTGATGACAGCTTGGCACACTCTTGGCATTCTCTCAGCCAGCTTCATGAGGTCGTCACCTGGAATACTACACATGTAGAAAATAGTCAATAATAAAGAAAAACCCTTGAATGAGTAGGTGTGTCAACTTTTGACTGTTACTACAGTGGGGCAAAAAAGTATTTAGTCAGCCACCAATTGTGCAAGTTCTCTCACTTAAAAAGATGAGAGAGGCCTGTAATTCTCATCATAGGTACACTTCAACTATGACAGACAAAATGAGGAAAACAAAATCCAGAAAATCACATTGTAGGATTTTTAATGAATTTATTTGCAAATTATGGTGGAAAATAAGTATTTGGTCACATACAAACAAGCAAGATTTCTGGCTCTCACAGACCTGTAACTTCTTCTTTAAGAGGCTCCTCTGTCCTCCACTCGTTACCTGCATTAATGGCACCTGTTTGAACTTGTTATCAGTATAAAGACACCTGTCCACAACCTCAAACAGTCACACTCCAAACTCCACTATGGCCAAGACCAAAGAGCTGTCAAAGGACACCAGAAACAAAATTGTAGACCTGCACCAGGTTGGGAAGACTGAATCTGCAATAGGTAAGCAGCTTGGTTTGAAGAAATCAACTGTGGGAGCAATTATTAGGAAATGGAAGACATACAAGACCACTGATAATCTTCCTCGATCTGGGGCTCCACGCAAGATCTCACCCCGTGGGGTCAAAATGATCACAAGAACGGTGAGCAAAAATCCCAGAACCACACGGGGGACCTAGTGAATGACCTGCAGAGAGCTGGGACCAAAGTAACAAAGCCTACCATCAGTAACACACTACGCCGCCAGGGACTCAAATCCTGCAGTGCCAGACGTGTTCCAAATGCTTAAGCCAGTACATGTTCAGGCCCATCTGAAGTTTGCTAGAGAGCATTTGGATGATCCAGATGAGGATTGGGGAGAATGTCATATGGTCAGATGAAACCAAAAATAGAACTTTTTGGTAAAAACTCAACTCGTCGTGTTTGGAGGACAAAGAATGCTGAGTTGCATCCAAAGAACACCATACCTACTGTGAAGCATGGGGTGGAAACATCATGCTTTGGGGCTGTTTTTCTGCAAAGGGACCAGGGCGACTGATCCGTGTAAAGGAAAGAATGAATGGGGCGTGTATCGTGAGATTTTGAGTGAAAACCTCCTTCCATCAGCAAGGGCATTGAAGATGAAAGCGTGGCTGGGTCTTTCAGCATGACAATGATCCCAAACACACCGCCGAACCTTGAAGGAGTGGCTTCAGAAGAAGCATTTCAAGGTCCTGGAGTGGCCTAGCCAGTCTCCAGATCTCAACCCCATAGAAAATCTTTGGAGGGAGTTGAAAGTCCGTGTTGCCCAGCGACAGCCCCAAAACATCACTGCTCTAGAGGAGATCTGCATGGAGGAATGGGCCAAAATACCAGCAACAGTGTGTGAAAACCTTGTGAAGACTTACAGAAAACGTTTGACCTCTGTCATTTGCCAACAAAGGGTATATAACAAAGTATTGAGATAAACTTTTGTTATTGACCAAATACTTATTTTCCACCATAATTTGCAAATAAATAAATTAAAAATCCTACAATGTGATTTTCTGGATTTCTTTTTCTCATTTCGTCTGTCATAGTTGAAGTGTACCTATGATGAAAATTAAAGGTCTCTCTCATCTTTTTAAGTTGGAGAACTTGCACAATTGGTGGCTGACTAAATACTTTTTTGCCCCACTGTATATATATTAAAAAAAAATCATCGGGTGCCCCGCTTTGTTATTGTTTCAATTAAGGACTCTAGCTTTAATCTATAAAAAGGAAAACAAATCAAATGTATATCAGATGAGGACACAGATGAAACCAAAGTGTTGACTGATTAATCAAACAGCTGAAACGTACAGCAACCGCCTTCCTAAATGTTATTGTTGTGAAGGGATTTTATAAATAAATAAACTAGAAAAGTCTATATGATTATGATTAAGTGTCAGACGTTCTATAGCTGTAAGGTGAGTGATGATAGGTATCATCTGGTGTCCACCTGTACTGCTGCACGTACACAGTAACAGCAGGTAAGTGGAGCAGGCCATCTGTGGGCCGGAGATTGGAATCCTCACTGCAGTGTTCTAGATTACTGTGGAGGGGGTTCCAGATTTCTGGAGGATGTTCTAGAACACAAGGGTTAATTGCTGGTATGAACTTACACGGTAGCTGCGACATCCACACACACAACATCCCAGTCACACACCGCTCATATGTTGAGGAGTGAAAACCTCAAGTTCTCCTTAATACCAAACTGATTGGCTTTTATCCACTTTTGGAAATAATGTCCTACTTTGAGTATGATCTGATTGATGTGTTGGTACTGTGGCTGATTCAGTAAATGGTCAGCGCTCCAGCCAGTCCTGTGTTAATGGAGGTCTGTTTATGAAGCTGTTCTCTCTGCCTATAGGAGGGGGAAGCATCCCTGAGCCAGTCTCCACTAAACCACTGCATCTACCAAGCAGTGTCCTGAAACCATTCACTATAGAAGAGTGGGTGGGTGGGTGTATGTGTGTAGGGGCCAAAGGGTTGACAGAAAGCAGGTTATCGTTGACAGCCTTTCCCCCACATTCTCTTGGCAGCTCTCCTCCACTGTTCTGTACTGAATGGACCAGGGATGATGTGTGTGTGTGTGTGTGTGTGTGTGTGTGTGTGTGTGTGTGTGTGTGTGTGTGTGTGTGTGTGTGTGTGTGTGTGTATGCATGCATCTGTGAGCGGATGTGGGTCACGGCCGGAGCAGTCTCTCTCACTTTAATAGGAGAACAGGACTTTAACAGGAAGAGAAGAGATAAGTGACTCCATCGCCACGCTATAGAGGAGGAGAGATAACCGCCGCATCCCATCCCTACGCTACTACACAGACAGGAGCATAGAGGGGGGTGGAGGGAAAGAGGGGAAGGGGGAGAGAGAGAGGGAGGGAAAGAGGGAAAGCAAGAGAGGGAGAGAGCTGTCCTTGAACTGTCGGTGGGTTGCATTCTGTGCTGCCTGGGTAAGTTAGACCGAGAGAGCGAGACAGAGAAAGCAAGACAGAGAGAGCGAGAGACCGAGAGACAGAGAGAGAGAGAGAGAGAGAGAGAGAGAGAGAGAGAGAGAGAGAGAGAGAGAAAAGAGAGCGAGAGAGAGCGAGGAGACACAGAGAGAGTGAGAGAGAGAGAGTGAGAGAGAGAGAAGGGAATGAGAGAGCAAGAGAGAGCGAGACGAGAGCGAGAGAGAGAAGGGAATGAGAGAAAGAGGGAGGAGAGAGAGAAAGCGGGAGGAGAGAGAGAGAGAGAGAGAGAGAGAGAGAGAGAGAGAGAGAGAGAGAGAGAGAGAGAGAGAGAGAGAGAGAGAGAGAGAGAGAGAGAGAGAGAAAAATAGCAAGAAAGAGATCTGATTAAGAAGCTCCCGTCTCCCTCTCAGGGATAAATCAACAACAACTTATGAGGGCTGGGGAGGAACAGTCTAACTGTGGCAGGGTGAAAAGGGGAATGTTTATAGGACTGTGTGGGCTTTGAAAGTATATCTATTCATAGTTTATGTTTCCTAATCAAGGAGTGAAGGCATCCTGTGTGAATTTTTGTCTGTGGTTGTTGGTTTGAAGAAAAGAGAAGATTGAAAGAGTTTTCAGTTTAATCAAAGCCTTAAATAACTCCTGTTATTTTACAGTTATTAGAAAGGAATTTGCTCATGGTTCTGCGGTGTTACCTGTTTGAAGAGCTGCAGGTTGACAGCCATCTCCAGGAAGTGTTTCATGGTGCTGGAGCGGTGAGCCACAAAACTCTCCTCGCAGAATGTGATTGGTTCGCCCTGACCAGGTACAGAAGAAGATCAGAACCACACATTTAGAACCAGATAACCAGACATTTACCCATAATATTCTATGGTTGAATACTTTTAAAACATCACATTACTGATCTCATAAAGGACCACAGAAATAGAGTTGACCATCCATTTCTGCTTCTAATATATTTTTTGCCCCCCAAAAAACGTAGTAACATCAGGTAATTCAGTCTCTCCTGTTAACCCTCTATTGCATCATTACAATTAGCAGAGCGCTACAGCCACAGAGCGCTACAGCCACAGAGCGCTACAGCCACAGAGCGCTACAGCCACAGAGCGCTACAGCCACAGAGAGCTACAGCCACAGAGAGCTACAGCCACAGAGAGCTACAGCCACAGAGCGCTACAGCCACAGAGCGATACAGCCACAGAGCGCTACAGCCACAGAGAGCTACAGCCACAGAGAGCTACAGCCACAGAGTGCTACAGCCACAGAGAGCTACAGCCACAGAGAGCTACAGCCACAGAGAGCTACAGCCACAGAGTGCTACAGCCACAGAGTGCTACAGCCACAGAGAGCTACAGCCACAGAGCGCTACAGCCATTGGATGACAAGGTGGCTGCAGCGGTTCTACATTCATGTTTTATCATAATTCATCTCATTTTCATGTGTATATTTTTTACTTTCATATTCCGGTGGAGAACCATGCTAGTGTTTGAGGCTATGAACACATTAGGACATGTTCACTACAGTACAGTATGTATATCTATTCATAGGGTTGGGTGGATAGCGCTACATGTTACATCATGATTAGTTTAGCGTTCTGGAACTTCAGATATTGTCAAATCTACAATAGTTTGTCTGGAAAGAACAGAAGAAGGACGTGTCTCGGCTGATGGACCAATTATATTTGAATAATGAAACATACTGTATTCCCTCCACCTCACCAGTAGTATCAGTGCTGTGATGACAAATTATATATATACACAGGAGGTCGGTGGCACCTTAATTGAGGAGGACTGGCTCATGTTAATGACCGGAGCGGAATCAGTGGAACGGTATCAAATACATCAAACACATGTTTTCCATGGTTTCCATGTGTTTGATGCCATTCCATTCACTTCGTTCCAGCCATTTTAATGAGCTGTCCTCCCCTCAGCAGCCTGACACACCTACTCATTCAGTGACGGTGTTGCAGGTAGCCTGGTGGTTAGAGCGTTGGGCCAGTAAACGTAATGTTGCTGGATCGAATCCTCTAGCTGACAAGGGAAAAATCTGTCATTCTGCCCCTGAACAAGGCAGTTAACCCACTGTTCCCCGGGCGCCGAAGACGTGGATGTGGATTAAGGCAGCCCCCCCTCACCTCTCTGATTCAGATGGGTTGGGTTAAATGCAGAAGACACATTTCAGTTGAATGTATTCAGTTGTACAACTTCCCCTTTTCCCCTCATTCAAGGCGTTTTCTTTATTTTTATTATGAAATAACACATATGGAATCATGTAGTAACCAAAAAAGTGTTAACCAAATAAAAACATATTTATATTTGAGATTCTTCAATGTAGCTACCCTTTGCCTTAAAGACTTTGCACACTGTTGGCATTCTCTCAACCAGATTCCCCTGGAATACTTTTCCAACAGTCTTGAAGGAGTTCCCACATATGATGAGCATTTGTTGGCTGATTTTCCTTCACTCTGCGGCCCAACTCATCCAAAAGCATCTCAATTGGGTCGAGGTCGGGTGATTGTGGAGGCCAGGTCATCTGATGCAGCACTCCATCACTCTCCTTCATGGTCAAATAGCCCTTACACAGCCTGGAGGTGTGTTGGGTCATTGTCCTGTTGAAAAACAAATGATAGTCCCACTAAGCGCAAAGCACCCCCACACCATCACACCTCTTCCTGCATGCTTCACAGCGTGAACCACACATGCAGAGATCATCCGTTCACCTACTCTGCGTCTCACAAAGACACGGTAGTTGTAACCAAAAATCTCACATTTGGACTCATCAGACCAAAGCACAGATTTCCACCGGTCTAATGTCCATTGCTTGTGTTTCTTGTCACAAGCAAGTCTCTTCTGCTTATTGGTGTCCATTAGTAGTGGTTTCTTTGCAGCAATTCGACCATGAAGGCCTGATTCACACAGTCTCCTCTGAACAGTTGATGTTGCGATGTGTCTGTTACTTGAAATCTGAGAAGCATTTATTTGGGCTGCAATTTCTGAGGTTGGTAACTAATGAATTTATCCTCTGCAGCAGAGGGAACTCTGGGTCTTCCTTTCCTGTGGCGGTCCTCATGAGTGCCAGTTTCATCATAGCGCTTGATGGTTTTTGCAACTGCACTTGAAGAAACTTTCAAAGTTCTTGAAATGTTCCGTATTGACTGACCTTCATGTCTTAAAGTAATGATGAACTGTCATTTCTCTTTACTTATTTGAACTGTTCTTGCCATAATATGGACTTGGTCTTTAACCAAAAAGGGCTATCTTCTGTATACCACCCCTACCTTGTCACATCTCAACTCATTGGCTCAAGCGCAATATGAAGGAAAGAATTTCCACAAATTAACTTTTAACAAAGCACACCTGTTAATTGAAATGCATTCCAGGTGACTACCTCATGAAGCTGGTTGAGAGAATGCCTACAGAGTGTGCAAAGCTGTCATCAAGGCAAAGGGTGGCTACTTTGAAGAATCTCAAATATAAAATATATTTTGATTTGTTTAACACTTTTCTGGTTACTAAATTATTCCATATGGGTTATTTCATAGTTTTGATGTCTTCACTATTATTCTATAATGTAGAAAAGAGTCAAAATTGAGAAAATCCAAACTTTTGACTGGTACTATATATATATATATATATCCTATATTTCTAGAATCATAGCAATGTGATTAACAGACATCTTTCTCCTCCGTTGTTTCATTTACAGCTCAGCAAGGCTTCGACAACGACCTCCCCCCAACCATCACACACACATTCTGTCAAAGCATATGGGCTCCAAAAATACATGGTTCAGTCAGGGGGAGGCTCCTTCATTTAACTCAGATTGTGTGTGTGTGTGTGTGTGTGTGTCTGTGTGTCTGTGTGTGTGTGTGTGTGTGTGTGTGTGTGTGACTGGAGAGATGGTGTGTTGTGAGTGGACATCACGGTACACACAATCTCCCTTCTCGCTTTAAGTGTGTGTTTTCTAAAGGGAATCGGGCAGTGTGTTCATAATACTGTCGGTATACAGACAACACAGAGGCATCATTTATGGATCCCCACTCCAGGGCTCAACACCACCCAATTACTCTCAAAGCCTGTGAACAAAGGCCCTGCTATTTGACAAACACTACATGCTTTGTTCTGGTCTCAACTGGAGTAACTTGGAATTGAGAGGCAGAAGGAGAGAGAAATGTTCTGGGGTTTAGCCTAGTGAAGGACAGGAAGACGGTGCAAGGTGGACTACTGCAGTGTCAATGTTTCAGACAAGCCCAACTTCTCTCAACTCAAAGCAAAACCTTCAACCTTCACTCAGCGTTAACAAACACTTTTCATTTCACAAACGCACAGGTTTGTATCTAAGGGTAAGGGATAGATTCTCACAGGTTTGTATCTAAGGGTTAGGTTCTCACAGGTTTGTATCTAAGGGTAAGGGATAGATTCTCACAGGTTTGTATCTAAGGGTAAGGGATAGATTCTCACAGGTTTGTATCTAAGAGTAAGGGTTAGGTTCTCACAGGTTCGTATCTAAGGGTAAGGGATAGATTCTCACAGGTTTGTATCTAAGGGTTAGGTTCTCACAGGTTTGTATCTAAGGGTTAGGTTCTCACAGGTTTGTATCTAAGGGTAAGGGTTAGGTTCTCACAGGTTTGTATCTAAGGGATAGGTTCTCACAGGTTTGTATCTAAGGGTAAGGGTTAGGTTCTCACAGGTTTGTATCTAAGGGTAAGGGTTAGGTTCTCACAGGTTTGTATCTAAGGGTAAGGGTTAGGTTCTCACAGGTTTGTATCTAAGGGTAAGGGATAGGTTCTCACAGGTTTGTATCTAAGGGTAAGGGTTAGGTTCTCACAGGTTTGAATCTAAGGGTAAATTGTAATTACTTCACTACTATGGCCTATTTATTGCCCACCTCCTCACGCCATTTGCACACACTGTATTTCTATTGTGTTATTGACTGTACGCTTGTTTATTCCATGTGTAACTCTGTGTTGTTGTTTGTGTCGCACTGCTTTGCTTTATCTTGGACAGGTCGCAGTTGTAAATGAGAACTTGTTCTCAACTAGCCTACCTGGTTAAATAAAGGTAAAATAAAAAAAAAATCTAAGGGTTAGGTTCTTACAGGTTTGTATCGGAGGGCGTCTCTGTAAGATCCAAACAAAGCAGCCTGAGCTCGGAGGAAGGACCTCGCTACTCCACTTCCTGTTGCTGTCGACTGCTTCTTCAGCTTACTCTTCAGAGAGTGGAGCTGAGAGAGAGAGAGAGAGAGAGAGAGAGAGAGGGGAATGAGAGAAAGAGGGAGGAGAGAGAGAGAGAGAGAGAGAGAGAGAGGAAAGTTAATTGAACACCTCTGAAGTTGGTAGCTGGAATGGAAGATACATTCTGTGTGTGAAGAGTCACATTTAAGGGTCATCCCCCAAAAATTAAGAAAATAATTAAGTAAAGCTTCTCTCCTTCCTAGAAGCTTATATGTTGTGCTGCAGAGAGCACCTGCTGCTCTGTCAATTGAGCAGAGGATGGAAGGTGAGGGGGATAGGGATGGGGGAGGAGAGAAGAGAGAGGGATGGGGGAGGAGAGAACAGAGAGGGATGGGGAGGAGAGAGAGAGAGAGGGATGGGGAGGAGAGAGAGAGAGAGGGATGGGGAGGAGAGAGAAGAGAGGGATGGGGAGGAGAGAGAAGAGAGGGATGGGGAGGAGAGAGGAGAGAGGGATGGGGAGGAGAGAGAAGAGAGGGATGGGGAGGAGAGAGGAGAGAGGAATGGGGAGGAGAGAGAGAGAGAGGGATGGGGAGGAGAGAGAGAGAGAGGGATGGGGAGGAGAGAAGAGAGGGATGGGGAGGAGAGAGAAGAGAAGGATGGGGAGGAGAGAGAAGAGAGGGATGGGGAGGAGAGAGAAGAGAGGGATGGGGAGGAGAGAGAAGAGAGGGATGGGGAGGAGAGAGGAGAGAGGGATGGGGAGGAGAGAGAAGAGAGGGATGGGGAGGAGAGAGGAGAGAGGAATGGGGAGGAGAGAGAAGAGAGGGATGGGGAGGAGAGAGAAGAGAGGGATGGGGAGGAGAGAAGAGAGGGATGGGGAGGAGAGAGAAGAGAAGGATGGGGAGGAGAGAGGAGAGAGGAATGGGGAGGAGAGAAGAGAGGGATGGGGAGGAGAGAGAAGAGAAGGATGGGGAGGAGAGAGAAGAGAGGGATGGGGAGGAGAGAGAAGAGAGGGATGGGGAGGAGAGAGAAGAGAGGGATGGGGAGGAGAGAGGAGAGAGGAATGGGGAGGAGAGAGAAGAGAGGGATGGGGAGGAGAGAGAAGAGAGGGATGGGGAGGAGAGAGGAGAGAGGAATGGGGAGGAGAGAAGAGAGGGATGGGGAGGAGAGAGAAGAGAAGGATGGGGAGGAGAGAGTGATGGGGGATGGGGAGGAGAGGGATGTGGGAGGAGAGAGGAAAGAGGAGAGAGGAGAGAGGGATGGGTGGAGAGAGGAAAGACGAGAGAGGGATGGGGAGGAGAGAGGGATGGGGGAGGAGAGAGGAGAAGGGATGGGGGAGATGGGGAGAAGAGAGGAGAAGAGAAGGGGGGATATGGGGAGGAGAGAGGAGAGGAAAAGGGGGATGTGGGAGGAGAGGGGAGAAGGGGATGAAGGAGAGAGGAGATGGGGATGGGGAGGAGAGGGGTGAGGAGAAAGGGGGGATAGGGAGGAGAGGGGAAAGGGGGATGTCTTTCCAATTTCTGTTTCCATCACTCTCTGTACTATCCTCCTGTAATAGTCTCTTGACATGAAAAGCTGTAATTCATTTATTTCTGAGCACTGAGCTCTCTCCCTCTCTCTGTACAGTAGGCAACAGTACAGTAAAGAACTGCATGGAACAGTACAGTACAGTAGGGTACAGTACAGTAGGGAACAGCTGGGAACAGTACAGTAAGGAACAGTACAGTAGGGAACAGTACAGTAGAGAACAGTCCAGTAGGGAACACTACAGTAGGGAACACTACAGTAGGGAATAGAACAGTAAAGTAGGGATCAGTACAGTAGGAAGCAGTACAGTAGGGAACAGTACAGTACAGTAGGGAACAGCACAGTACAGTAGGGAACAGCACAGTACAGTAGGGAAGAGAACACTACAGTAGGGAACAGTAGAGTACAGTAGGGAACAGTACAGTACAGTAGGGATCAGTATGGTACGGAACCGTACAGTACAGTACAGTAGGGATCAGTACAGTAGGAAGCAGTACAGTAGGGAAGAGTACAGTAGGGAAGAGTACAGTACAGTAGGGAACAGTAGAGTACAGTAGGGAACAGTACAGTACAGTAGGGATCAGTAAGGTACGGAACCGTACAGTACAGTAGGGAACAGTACAGTAGGGAAGAGTGCAGTACAGTAGGGAAGAGAACACTAACGTAGGGAACAGTACAGTACAGTAGGGATCAGTACAGTAGGAAGCTGTACAGTACAGCAGGGAACAGTACAGTAGGGAACAGTAGAGTACAGTAGGGAACAGTACAGTACAGTAGGGATGAGTATGGTACGAAACCGTACAGTACAGTAGGGAACAGTACAGTAGGGAAGAGTACAGTAGGGAAGAGTACAGTACAGTAGGGAACAGTAGAGTACAGTAGGGAAACAGTACAGTACAGTAGGGAACAGTACAGTAGGGAAGTGTGCAGTACAGTAGGGAAGAGAACACTACAGTAGGGAACAGTACAGTACAGTAGGGATCAGTACAGTAGGAAGCTGTACAGTACAGCAGGGAACAGTACAGCAGGGAACAGAAGAGTAGGGAACAGTACAGAAGAGAACAGTCCAGTAGGGAACAGTACAGTAGGGAACAGTACAGTAGGGAACACTACAGTAGGGAATAGAACAGTAAAGTAGGGATCAGTACAGTAGGAAGCAGTACAGTTAGGAACAGTACAGTACAGTAGGGAACAGCGCAGTACAGTAGGGAAGAGAACACTACAGTAGGGAACAGTAGACTACAGTAGGGAACAGTACAGTACAGTAGGGATCAGTATGGTACGGAACCGTACAGTACAGTAGGGAAGAGTACAGTACAGTAGGGAAGAGAACAGTACAGTAGGGAAGAGAACAGTACAGTAGGGAACAGTATATTAGGGAACAGTACAGTAGGGAGCAGTACAGTAGGGAGCAGTACAGTAGGGAACAGTACAGTACAATAGGGAATAGTACAGTAGGGAATAGTACAGTAGAGAACAGTCCCGTAGGGAACAGTACAATACAGTAGGGAACAGTACAGTAGGGAAGAGTATATTAGGGAACAGTACAGTAGGGAGCAGTACAGTAGGGAGCAGTACAGTAGGGAACAGTCCAGTAGGGAACAGTCCAGTAGGGAACACTACAGTAGGGAACACTACAGTAGGGAACAGCAAAGTAGGGAACAGTATATTAGGGAAGAGTACAGTAGTGTACAGTACAGTAAAGAAGGGGACAGTACAGTAGGGAGCAGTACAGTAGGGAACAGTACAGTACAATAGGGAATAGTACAGTAGGGAATAGTACAGTAGAGAACAGTCCCGTAGGGAACAGTACAATACAGTAGGGATCAGTACAGTAGGGAACAATACAGTACAATAGGGAATAGTACAGTAGGGAATAGTACAGTAGAGAACAGTCCCGTAGGGAACAGTACAATACAGTAGGGATCAGTACAGTAGGGAACAATACAGTACAGTAGGGATCATTACAGTAGGAAGCAGTACAGTACAGTAGGTAACAGAACAGTAGGGAACAGAACAGTACAGTAGGTAACAGTACAGTACAGTAGGGAGCAGTACAGTAGGGAACAGTACAGTACAATAGGGAATAGTACAGTAGGGAATAGTACAGTAGAGAACAGTCCCGTAGGGAACAGTACAATACAGTAGGGATCAGTACAGTAGGGAACAATACAGTACAGTAGGGACCATTACAGTAGGAAGCAGTACAGTACAGTAGGTAACAGAACAGTAGGGAACAGAACAGTACAGTAGGTAACAGTACAGTACAGTAGGGAACAGTACAGTAGGCAGCTGTACAATACAGTAGGGAACAATACAGTAAGGAACAGTACAGTAGGGAGCAGAACAGTATGGAACAGTACAGTAGAGAACAGTCCAGTAGGGAAGAGTACAGTAGGGAACACTACAGTAGGGAACACTACAGTAGGGAACAGCACAGGAGGGAACAGTACAGTACAGTAGTGTACAGTACAGTAAAGTAAGGAACAGTACAGTAGGGAACAGTACAGCAGGGAACAGTACAGCAGGGAACAGTACAGTACAGTAGTGATCAGTACAGTAGGAAGCAGTACAGTAGGTAACAGTACAGTACAGTAGGGAACAGTAAAGTAGGGAACAGTACAGTACAGTAGGGAACAGTACAGTAGGGAACAATACAGTAAGGAACAGTATAGTAGGGAACAGTACAGTACAGTAGTGTACAGTACAGTAAAGTAGGGAACAGTACAATAGGGAACAGTACAGTACAGTACAGTACAGTACTTTTTTTGACTTTGACTTTGACTTTACAATACAGTAGGGAACAGTACAGTAGGGAACAGTATATTAGGGAACAGTACAGTAGGGAGCAGTACAATAGGAACAGTACAGTACAGAAGGTAACAGTACAGTAGGGAAGAGTACAGTAGGGAAGAGTACAGTAGGGAACAGTCCCGTAGGGAACAGTACAATACAGTAGGGAACAGTACAGTAGGGAGCAGTTCAGTAGAGAACAGTACAGTACAGCAGGGAACAGTACAATAGGGAGCAGTACAGTAGGGAACATTACAGTAGAGAACAGTAAAGTAGGGAACACAACAGTAGGGAAGAGAACACTACAGTAGGGAAGAGAACACTACAGTAGGGAACAGTGCAGTAGGAAACAGTACAGTACAGTAGGGAAGAGAACACAACAGTAGGAACAGTACAGTGGGGATCTGTACACTAGGGCACAGTACAGTAGGGAACAGTGCAGTAGGAAGCAATACAGTACAGTAAGGCACAGTACAGTAGGAAGCTGTACAGTACAGTAGGGAACAGTACAGTAAGGAACAGTATAGTAGGGAACAGTACAGTACAGTAGTGTACAGTACAGTAAAGTAGGGAACAGTAGAGTACAGTAGGGAACAGTAGAGTAGGGAACAGTACAGTACAGTGGGGATCAGTACAGTAGGAAGCTGTACAGTACAGTAGGGAACAGTACAGTAAGGAACAGTATAGTAGGGAACAGTACAGTACAGTAGGGATCAGTAGAGTAGGAAGCTGTACAGTACAGTAGGGAACAGTACAGTAAGGAACAGTATAGTAGGGAACAGTACAGTACAGTAGGGATCAGTACAGTAGGAAGCTGTACAGTACTGTTCCCTACTATACTCAGTACAGTAGGGAACAGTACAGTAGGGATCAGTACAGTAGGAAGCAGTACAGTACAGTAGGTAACAGTACAGGAGGGAACAGTACAGTAAAGTAGGGAACAGTAAAGTAGGGAACAGTACAGTAGGGAACAGTACAGTAGGCAGCTGTACAGTACAGTAGGGAACAGTACAGTAAGGAACAGTATAGTAGGGAACAGTACAGTACAGTAGTGTACAGTACAGTAAAGTAGGGAACAGTAAAGTAGGGAACAGTACAGTACAGTAGGGAACAGTACAATACAGTAGGGAACAGTACAGTAGGGAACAGTAAAGTAGGGAACAGTATATTAGGGAACAGTACAGTACAGTAGGGAACAGTACAGTAAGGAACAGTATAGTAGGGAACAGTACAGTACAGTAGGGATCAGTACAGTAGGAAGCTGTACAGTACTGTTCCCTACTATACTCAGTACAGTAGGGTACAGTACAGTACAGTAGGGATCAGTACAGTAGGAAGCAGTACAGTACAGTAGGTAACAGTACAGGAGGGAACAGTACAGTAAAGTAGGGAACAGTAAAGTAGGGAACAGTACAGTACAGTAGGGAACAGTACAGTAGGCAGCTGTACAGTACAGTAGGGAACAGTACAATAAGGAACAGTATAGTAGGGAACAGTACAGTACAGTAGTGTACAGTACAGTAAAGTAGGGAACAGTACAGTAGGGAACAGTACAGTACAGTAGGGAACAGTACAATACAGTAGGGAACAGTACAGTAGGGAACAGTACAGTAGGGAACAGTACAGTAGGGAACAGTACAGTAGGGAATAGTACAGTAGAGAACAGTCCAGTAGGGAACAGTACAGTAGGGAACACTACAGTAGGGAAGAGAACACTACAGTAGGGAACAGTACAGTAGGGAACAGCACAGTAGGGAACAGTACAGTACAGTAGGGAAGAGAACACTACAGTAGGAACAGTACAGTGGGGATCTGTACACAAGGGCACAGTACAGTAGGGAACAGTGCAGTAGGAAGCAGTACAGTACAGTAGGGCACAGTACAGTAGGGAACAGCAGGGAACAGTAGAGTAGGGAACAGTACAGTACAGTTAGGGAACAGTACAGTAAGGGAAGTACAGTACAGCAGGGAACAGTAGAGTGCAGCAGGAAACAGTACAGTTGGGAACAGTACAGAACAGTAGGGCATAGTACAGTAGGGAACAGTACAGTACAGTTGGGAACAGTACAGTAGGGAACAGTAGAGTACAGTAGGGAAGAGTACAGCAGGGAACACTACAGTAGGGAACACTACAGTAGGGAAGAGAACACTACAGTAGGGCACAGTACAGTAGGGAGCAGTATAGTAGGGAACAGTACAGTACAGTAGGGAATAGTACAGTAGGGAATAGTACAGTAGAGAACAGTCCAGTAGGGAACACTACAGTAGGGAACACTACAGTAGGGAAGAGAACACTACAGTAGGCAACAGTACAGTAGGGAACAGCCCAGTAGGGAACAGTACAGTACGGAAGAGAACACTACAGTAGGAACAGTACAGTGGGGATCTGTACACTAGGGCACAGTACAGTAGGGAACAGTGCAGTAGGAAGCAGTACAGTACAGTATGGCACAGTACAGTAGGGCACAGCAGGGAACAGTAGAGTAGGGAACATTACAGTTGGGAACAGTACAGTAGGGAACAGTACAGTACAGTTGGGAACAGTACAGTAGGGAAAGTACAGTACAGCAGGGAACAGTAGAGTACAGCAGGAAACAGTACAGTTGGGAACAGTACAGTACAGTAGGGCATAGTACAGCAGGGAACAGTAGAGTACAGTTGGGAATAGTACAGTAGGGAATAGTACAGTAGAGAACAGTCCAGTAGGGAACACTACAGTAGGGAACACTACAGTAGGGAAGAGAACACTACAGTAGGCAACAGTACAGTAGGGAACAGCCCAGTAGGGAACAGTACAGTACGGAAGAGAACACTACAGTAGGAACAGTACAGTGGGGATCTGTACACTAGGGCACAGTACAGTAGGGAACAGTGCAGTAGGAAGCAGTACAGTACAGTAGGGCACAGTACAGTAGGGAACAGTACAGTACAGTAGGGAACAGTACAATACAGTAGGGAACAGTACAGTAGGGAACAGTACAGTAGGGAACAGTACAGTAGGGAACAGTACAGTAGGGAATAGTACAGTAGAGAACAGTCCAGTAGGGAACAGTACAGTAGGGAACACTACAGTAGGGAAGAGAACACTACAGTAGGGAACAGTACAGTAGGGAACAGCACAGTAGGGAACAGTACAGTACAGTAGGGAAGAGAACACTACAGTAGGAACAGTACAGTGGGGATCTGTACACAAGGGCACAGTACAGTAGGGAACAGTGCAGTAGGAAGCAGTACAGTACAGTAGGGCACAGTACAGTAGGGAACAGCAGGGAATAGTAGAGTAGGGAACAGTACAGTACAGTTGGGAACAGTACAGTAAGGGAAGTACAGTACAGCAGGGAACAGTAGAGTGCAGCAGGAAACAGTACAGTTGGGAACAGTACAGAACAGTAGGGCATAGTACAGTAGGGAACAGTACAGTACAGTTGGGAACAGTACAGTAGGGAACAGTAGAGTACAGTAGGGAAGAGTACAGCAGGGAACACTACAGTAGGGAACACTACAGTAGGGAAGAGAACACTACAGTAGGGCACAGTACAGTAGGGAGCAGTATAGTAGGGAACAGTACAGTACAGTAGGGAATAGTACAGTAGGGAATAGTACAGTAGAGAACAGTCCAGTAGGGAACACTACAGTAGGGAACACTACAGTAGGGAAGAGAACACTACAGTAGGCAACAGTACAGTAGGGAACAGCCCAGTAGGGAACAGTACAGTACGGAAGAGAACACTACAGTAGGAACAGTACAGTGGGGATCTGTACACTAGGCACAGTACAGTAGGGAACAGTGCAGTAGGAAGCAGTACAGTACAGTATGGCACAGTACAGTAGGGCACAGCAGGGAACAGTAGAGTAGGGAACATTACAGTTGGGAACAGTACAGTAGGGAACAGTACAGTACAGTTGGGAACAGTACAGTAGGGAAAGTACAGTACAGCAGGGAACAGTAGAGTACAGCAGGAAACAGTACAGTTGGGAACAGTACAGTACAGTAGGGCATAGTACAGCAGGGAACAGTAGAGTACAGTTGGGAATAGTACAGTAGGGAATAGTACAGTAGAGAACAGTCCAGTAGGGAACACTACAGTAGGGAACACTACAGTAGGGAAGAGAACACTACAGTAGGCAACAGTACAGTAGGGAACAGCCCAGTAGGGAACAGTACAGTACGGAAGAGAACACTACAGTAGGAACAGTACAGTGGGGATCTGTACACTAGGGCACAGTACAGTAGGGAACAGTGCAGTAGGAAGCAGTACAGTACAGTAGGGCACAGTACAGTAGGGCACAGCAGGGAACAGTAGAGTAGGGAACATTACAGTTGGGAACAGTACAGTAGGGAACAGTACAGTACAGTTGGGAACAGTACAGTAGGGAAAGTACAGTACAGCAGGGAACAGTAGAGTACAGCAGGAAACAGTACAGTTGGGAACAGTACAGTACAGTAGGGCATAGTACAGCAGGGAACAGTAGAGTACAGTTGGGAACAGTAGAGTACAGTAGGGAACAGTACAGTAAGGAACAGTACAGTAGGGAACAGTACAGTAGGGAACGGTAGAGTAGGGAACAGTGCAGTACAGTAGGGAATAGTACAGTAGAGAACAGTGCAGTAGGGAAGAGAACACTACAGTAGGGAACAGTACAGTACAGTAGGGAACAGTACAGTAGGGATCAGTACAGTAGGGAACCGTACAGTACAGTAGGGACCACTACAGTAGGGAATAGTACAGTAGGGAACAGTACAGTACAGTAGGGAAGAGAACACTACAGTAGCAACCGTACAGTGGGGATCTGTACACTAGGGCACAGTACAGTAGGGAACAGTGCAGTAGGAAGCAGTACAGTACAGTATGGCACAGTACAGTAGGGAACAGCAGGGAACAGTAAAGTAGGGAACATTACAGTTGGGAACAGTACAGTAGGGAACAGTACAGTAGAGAACAGTACAGTACAGTAGGGATCAGTACAGTAGGGAACAGTACAGTACAGCAGGGATCAGTACAGTAGGAAGCAGTACAGTAGGTAACAGTAGAGTAGCGAACAGTAAAGTAGGGAACAGTACAGTACAGTAGGGAACAGTACAATAGGGAACCGTACAGTAGGGATCAGTACCGTACGCAGCTGCACAGTACAGTAGGGAACAGTACAGTAAGGAAGAGTACAGTAGGGAACAGTACAGTACAGTAAAGTAGGGAACAGTACAACACAGTAGGGAACAGTACAGTAGGGAACAGTACAGTAGGGAACAGTATATTAGGGAACAGTACAGTAGGGAACAGTACAGTACAGTAGGGAACAGTCAGTAGGGAATAGTACAGTAGAGAACAGTCCAGTAGGGAAAACTACAGTAGGGAACACTACAGTAGGGAACAGCACAGTAGGGAACAGTACAGTAAAGTAGGGAAGAGAACACTACAGTAGGAACAGTACAGTAGGGATCTGTACACTAGGGCACAGTACAGTAGGGAACAGTGCAGTAGGAAGCAGTACAGTACAGTAGGGAGCAGCAGGGAACAGTAGAGTAGGGAACAGTACAGTTGGGAACAGTACAGTAGGGAATAGTACAGTAGAGAACAGTGCAGTAGGGGAAGTACAGTAGGGAATAGTACAGTAGGGGAAGTACAGTAGGGAACCATTGGAAACAGTAGAGTAGGGAACAGTACAGTACAGTAGGGAACAGTACAGTAGGCAACAGCAGGGAACAGTAGAGTACAGTAGGGACCAGTACAGTAGGGAACAGTACAGTACAGTAGGGTACAGTACAGTAGGGAACAGTACAGTAGGGAACAGTACAGTAGGGAACAGTAGAGTACAGCAGGGAACAGTAGAGTAGGGAACAGTAAAGTAGGCAACAGCAGGGAACAGTAGAGTACACTAGGGAACAGTACAGTAGGGAACAGTACAGTACAGTAGGGTACAGTACAGTAAAGTAGGGAACAGTACAATACAGTAGGGAACAGTACAGTAGGGAACAGTACAGTAAAGAACAGTACAGTGGTTAACAGTACATTAGGGAACAGTACAGTAGAGAGCAGTACAGTAGGGAGCAGTACAGTACAGTAGGGAACAGTCAGTAGGGATTATAGTACAGTAGGGAACAGTCAGTAGGGATTATAGTACAGTAGAGAACAGTCCAGTAGGGAACACTACAGTAGGGAACACTACAGTAGGGAACAGTACAGTAAAGTAGGGAAGAGAACACTACAGTAGGAACAGTACAGTAGGGATCTCTACACTAGGGCACAGTACAGTAGGGAACAGCAGGGAACAGTAGAGTAAAGAACAGTACAGTTGGGAACAGTACAGTACAGTAGGGAATAGTACAGTAGAGAACAGTGCAGTAGGGGGAGTACAGTAGGGAACAGTACAGTAGGGAACAGTAGAGTAGGGAACAGTACAGTTGGGTACAGCACAGTAGGGAATAGTACAGTAGGACGCTGTACAGTACAGTAGGGAACACTACAGTAGGTCTACAGAAGAGCAGCAGTGTGCAGCAACTTGTTTTTGAAGGCCAAAAGATGCATCCCTTGGTCCATCGGGACGGAGGTCTAAGGTCTAAGGACTGTCAAAAGCCTCTTCACCTGTTCTAAAGTCTGTCTGTCCGTCTGTGCAAAAGAGGACTGTATAGTACTTTTCATCTCCCGGTCTGTCTTGTACATAATCATAAAATATAAAATTTCCCTTGGTGTTAAGGACCACGTTGTTGTTAAACATTCCCTTGGTGTTAAGGACCACGTTGTTGTTAAGCATATTGTGAAATGTTTAACAGTCTAAGAACTGTACCTATTGATTCCCATGTGAATACATACATCACATTTACCACCACGTAACGTACAGCAAGATGTCCTTCATTCTCAGTAATTAACACCCACAGGAGACCAGACCAAAACAATCCCTGCTGTATGTAATATTAGGAGAATATTGTTTGAGTTTCAGAAACTAGAGGGAAGAGAAGCAGCGTGTTAACACAGTCACTGTCTCACTGACAGGACAGGAACGGAGAGAGAGTAGCACTCTGGAACTGGGACAAAGACGAAACAAAACAAACCGCTCAGCTCCCAGCTCTCCCTCCCCTGGGATTTAGTCTGCCTCTCTCTCCACCCTGTCCCTTTCCCCGTCCTTTCCTGCCTGCTACTATCCACCACTAGCATTCCCCTGCTTCCCTCCCAGGCATCAAACAGCAGTTTACCACTGCTAAATGAACAACTGTCATCTCCACACTCACGCATTGTTGTTAAATGCTTTTATGTTTATGTAAAGTTGTTTCTGAAATTAATATTTTATGTTTGTGTGCGTTTTGCAGATTTTTTTTTTCTCTCATTGCTAATCATTAAAGGTCTTTTTTTTTTTCAGTGTAAGAATCAAAGACAACAGAGTGTCAGTCAGTCTAGCAGGAGAGGGCTGATACCCTGAAGACCGCCAGGCAGGGAGAAGTTGATTCTGCTGTTCGCTGAGTTCTGAAGATCACCGTTTAGAGGAGAATGGTTAGAAATACTGTTTCATGAGAGGGTGGGACACAGGGAGATGTTGAATTAGAATGATGTTGTTTTAGCGACAAGTTAGACATTTGAAAATGTGTCTTGATTTGTTTTGGAAGGAAATTACGTAGTTAAGTGACAACATAAAACATAATACAATTTACTGTAAAATATATATATATATATATATATATATATATATATATGTTTACTTTTTGACAGAAAAAAAACTAAAATAATCACATTTAGGCAACAATCACAATATGAGCCCAAACAAGTCATAGAACAACCACAGACAGACAGAAGAGGCTAGTTGGTGCAGTAACATCTCATCAGGCATACAGCAGCACCTATGGTCTCCGTCAGACTAATTAGCCATTATATTGTAACGTTGAGCACCCTGCTCTACAGGTGATAACCCTATTTGGCAGTGACATGTTTTACTGTAAAGTCACACTGACTACCAGCAGATGAAAGGGACTGATTCCCCCAATGGGTCCAATTAACTATAACATTGGGGAGAGAGAGAGAGAGAGAGAGAGAGAGAGAGAGAGAGAGAGAGAGAGAGAGAGAGAGAGAGAGAGAGAGAGAGAGAGAGAGAGAGAGAGAGAGAGAGAGAGAGAGAGAGAGAGAGAAGAAAGAAAGAGGGAGAGAGGGGAAGAGGAAAGAAAGGCTTAAATAAACATTGAGTTATGATAATAATAACGTAATAAAGCAGAGGCCTTTCCCGTATAGCTGTGATCTTTTCAATTTACATCAAGGGAGGATGGCTTTGGATGAAAGGCGTGCGTCCAAGGAGCGGCAGGCCGGCCGGCAGCCACACAGGGCAGACACGGGGGCTCATTAAACCGGCACAGCCTCCCCATAACAAGGACTGAAGTGGCTAGCGTAAAGAGCACGGGTTCACAGGTCAGACTGGGAACAGATCTCTATTTAAAGTCGGCAACTGGAGATGGTGATTAGCAGGTGCAGTAGCGATCTCTGTCTCTCAGTAAAGGATGAAACTAGCTACTGAAGATGGGAGAGTAACTGGATCGTCCTGGAGACGCTGGGCTGTGGGCTAGGGTAGTTTACACACATGGGCACGCAGGCGCGTTCTGATTGAACTGGTCTTCTCCCAGCGTGTGTTCATGTGATGACAAATATACACAGATAAATGTCATGGATAATTATAAACAAACACTTAATTATATACAAAATAAATAAAAAACTGCTTTATGATAGCATTTTTGCAGAGCACTTAACATTGATTAACTTCAGAATATCCAATAAACAATTTGTAAATAATTTTACACACGAGTACAAAGAGTTAAATTTTCAAACATGAAGAAAGAAAACCTTTCTAAGTGTCCAGTGCAGTAAAATGTCTTTCAGCTCTCCTACTTCTCCCTGTCCTGACAGCGTCTACAGCAGAATTATTTACAGAAACAGAGACAAGTTTTATCAGTAGCTAGTCTCATCCGGACTGTCTCTAACAGCGTCTACAGTATCATTATTTACAGAAACAGAGACAAGTTTCATCAGTAGCTAGTCTCATCCGGACTGTCTCTAGCAGCGTCTACAGTAGCATTATTTACAGAAACAGAGACAAGTTTCATCAGTAGCTAGTCTCATCCGGACTGTCTCTAAGAGCGTCTACAGTAGCATTATTTACAGAAACAAGTTTTATCAGTAGCTAGTCTCATCCGGACTGTCTCTAACAGTGTCTACAGTATCATTATTTACAGAAATAGAGACAAGTTTCATCAGTAGCTAGTCTCATCCGGACTGTCTCTAACAGCGTCTACAGTAGCATTATTTACAGAAACAAGTTTTATCAGTAGCTAGTCTCATCCGGACTGTCTCTAACAGTGTCTACAGTATCATTATTTACAGAAATAGAGACAAGTTTCATCAGTAGCTAGTCTCATCCGGACTGTCTCTAGCAGCGTCTACAGTAGCATTATTTACAGAAACAGAGACAAGTTTCATCAGTAGCTAGTCTCATCCGGACTGTCTCTAGCAGCATCTACAGTAGCATTATTTACAGAAACAAGTTTTATCAGTAGCTAGTCTCATCCGGACTGTCTCTAACAGTGTCTACAGTATCATTATTTACAGAAATAGAGACAAGTTTCATCAGTAGCTAGTCTCATCCGGACTGTCTCTAGCAGCGTCTACAGTATCATTATTTACAGAAATAGAGACAAGTTTCATCAGTAGCTAGTCTCATCCGGACTGTCTCTAGCAGCGTCTACAGTATCATTATTTACAGAAATAGAGACAAGTTTCATCAGTAGCTAGTCTCATCCGGACTGTCTCTAGCAGCGTCTACAGTATCATTATTTACAGAAATAGAGACAAGTTTCATCAGTAGCTAGTCTCATCCGGACTGTCTCTAGCAGCGTCTACAGTAGCATTATTTACAGAAACAGAGACAAGTTTCATCAGTAGCTAGTCTCATCCGGACTGTCTCTAGCAGCGTCTACAGTATCATTATTTACAGAAACAAGTTTCATCAGTAGCTAGTCTCATCCGGACTGTCTCTAACAGCGTCTACAGTAGCATTATTTACAGAAACAAGTTTCATCAGTAGCTAGTCTCATCCGGACTGTCTCTAGCAGCGTCTACAGTATCATTATTTACAGAAATAGAGACAAGTTTCATCAGTAGCTAGTCTCATCCGGACTGTCTCTAGCAGCGTCTACAGTATCATTATTTACAGAAATAGAGACAAGTTTCATCAGTAGCTAGTCTCATCCGGACTGTCTCTAGCAGCGTCTACAGTATCATTATTTACAGAAATAGAGACAAGTTTCATCAGTAGCTAGTCTCATCCGGACTGTCTCTAGCAGCGTCTACAGTAGCATTATTTACAGAAACAGAGACAAGTTTCATCAGTAGCTAGTCTCATCCGGACTGTCTCTAGCAGCGTCTACAGTATCATTATTTACAGAAACAAGTTTCATCAGTAGCTAGTCTCATCCGGACTGTCTCTAACAGCGTCTACAGTAGCATTATTTACAGAAACAAGTTTCATCAGTAGCTAGTCTCATCCGGACTGTCTCTAGCAGCGTCTACAGTATCATTATTTACAGAAATAGAGACAAGTTTCATCAGTAGCTAGTCTCATCCGGACTGTCTCTAGCAGCGTCTACAGTAGCATTATTTACAGAAACAGAGACAAGTTTCATCAGTAGCTAGTCTCATCCGGACTGTCTCTGCAGCGTCTACAGTATCATTATTTACAGAAACAAGTTTCATCAGTAGCTAGTCTCATCCGGACTGTCTCTAACAGCGTCTACAGTAGCATTATTTACAGAAACAAGTTTCATCAGTAGCTAGTCTCATCCGGACTGTCTCTAGCAGCGTCTACAGTAGCATTATTTACAGAAATAGAGACAAGTTTCATCAGTAGCTAGTCTCATCCGGACTGTCTCTAGCAGCGTCTACAGTAGCATTATTTACAGAAACAGAGACAAGTTTCATCAGTAGCTAGTCTCATCCGGACTGTCTCTAGCAGCGTCTACAGTATCATTATTTACAGAAACAGAGACAAGTTTCATCAGTAGCTAGTCTCATCCGGACTGTCTCTAACAGCGTCTACAGTAGCATTATTTACAGAAACAGAGACAAGTTTCATCAGTAGCTAGTCTCATCCGGACTGTCTCTAGCAGCGTCTACAGTAGCATTATTTACAGAAACAAGTTTCATCAGTAGCTAGTCTCATCCGGACTGTCTCTAACAGCATCTACAGTATCATTATTTACAGAAACAGAGACAAGTTTCATCATCATAAGGACACCAGGAAAACCTAGTACAGCTGTCATAGATAACGAGGCTTGGCTGGTAGCTTTGCTGCCTGCGTCCTCTAGACACATGGGAATTAACATCAACTAGCATTGTCTCATAGCAGACTGTCAAACCACGCACTGTACTGCTCAGGCACTGGCTGTCTGACGACTTCTACACTGGAAAAAGATACAGCACGACTAATTGTTACTGAGCATTTGACCACTATTTATCTACAACAGCAGTTAAAACATATACTCTATGACTCCCTAGCTAAAACCCAGCAGCCTTTTGACAGGCTAAAACCCAGCAGCCTTTTGACAGGCTAAAACCCAGCAGCATTCTGACAGGCTAAAACCCAGCAGCCTTTTGACAGGCTAAAACCCAGCAGCCTTTTGACAGGCTAAAACCCAGCAGCCTTTTGACAGGCTAAAACCCAGCAGCCTTTTGACAGGCTAAAACCCAGCAGCATTCTGACAGGCTAAAACCCAGCAGCATTCTGACAGGCTAAAACCCAGCAGCTTTCTGACAGGCTAAAACCCAGCAGCATTCTGACAGGCTAAAACCCAGCAGCATTTCGACAGGCTAAAACCCAGCAGCATTCTGACAGGCTAAAACCCAGCAGCATTCTGACAGGCTAAAACCCAACAGCATTTTGACAGGCTAAAACCCAGCAGCATTCTGACAGGCTAAAACCCAGCAGCTTTCTGACAGGCTAAAACCCAGCAGCATTCTGACAGGCTAAAACCCAGCAGCTTTCTGACAGGCTAAAACCCAGCAGCATTCTGACAGGCTAAAACCCAGCAGCATTTCGACAGGCTAAAACCCAGCTGCATTCTGACAGGCTAAAACCCAGCAGCATTCTGACAGGCTAAAACCCAACAGCATTTTGACAGGCTAAAACCCAGCAGCATTCTGACAGGCTAAAACCCAGCAGCTTTCTGACAGGCTAAAACCCAGCAGCTTTCTGACAGGCTAAAACCCAGCAGCATTCTGACAGGCTAAAACCCAGCAGCTTTCTGACAGGCTAAAACCCAGCAGCTTTCTGACAGGCTAAAACCCAGCAGCATTTCGACAGGCTAAACGTGTGTAAAGAAAAGTGTTTGCTGAAATATAATGAAGCATTTCACAACTATTTTAAACTAGACAGCAGCGATTGGAGTGGATATAGGAGCTAATACCCAGCAGTAATTCAACACAGAAAATAATCTTTATCATAATTGTATAGAATGTATATACACAATTAATGATGACAGCAAGAATTAATGCTCCAAACTCTGAAACAATTTTTTCAAAATCAATCACGCCCTACAAAATTAGCACCAGCGCATATAAAACTCCCAAATAATGACCCTGATACTGCTGCTGTGGTAGAAAGTAGAGCTTTCTCTTCTAAAACACAAATACTGTTTTGTTAAGATTCTGTCCAGGGAAGGAAGGCCGTGGGGACGCAATTAAAGAACTACAAAGAAAAAAGAAATAGTTATGAAAATCTCCCGCTTTCTTTTGATGTGCTGCAGCCCGAATTGTACACATATATACTCACGCACAAAGACGTACACACACACACACACACACACGTACAAAATAACACACCTTGTTCATATTTCAAACTTTGAATTAAAAAAAGAATATCTGACACATAATACTCAATATAAAACTATTCCTTAGGGTGCTGAATTCTATTTAACTGGTGTAATAAAACTAACCATAATAACAATGTTATTCAAGACAAATGGACTCAACTGCTTGTATATTTATATCCATAATCTTAATTTTAATTAACTGTTTTCTCTAGTTGCAAAGCAAACCAATGACTTCCAAGGCCATCAGTCTCAACCTCTGATTTAAGATGAGAGGACTGATAGGGTAGGTTTAGGTTTGCTGCTGAGATGCGTAGCTAGTGCCACGGGAGAACAAACAAAGCCTCTGATACCTACAGCCCATAATGAGCAGGAATATAGATCCATCGGCATTTTAGTACCTGCAGTGAAATAAGCACATCAAACAGATGATTTTGTGTGTCTTTATGCATTCGTGTGTGTGTGTGTGTGTGTGTGTGTGTGTGTGTGTGTGTGTGTGTGTGTGTATCTGTGTGTGCTTTCATGTGTTCCCGTGTGTGTGTTTTCATTTGAACTAATAGGGATATCTCATGGTGTATGCTACTCCCTGGAGTGGGGCTACTTTGTCAGGCTGACCCTGTATAGCAGGCTCCAGGATGAGCTGGGAGTTTTGCATACATAATTAAACATATCTAAATGTCATCTTTACTTAAAACAGGACCGGAGCACCAACACAGAGAGACCGACAGAGAGAGAGACAGCTCCAGATCGAGAGAGAGAGAGAGGGCACAAATTACAAATAAAATGCCTGATTCATCATCAGATGGTAATAAAAATGGTTACCTGGCGATAACCTTCCTTTTAACTCATCATGTTCATTAGGCTTCATTAATAAGAGCAGCCGGGTACAGTACTGCTCTTAATGTACAAGCCAATCACAGAGGCAGTTAGCCTAAAGGTAGGGAAGTGATGCAGCTGTTTCACAGTGGGAATGGGTTGCTGGAGGTGAAACACACACCTGGCCCTCCTCTGTCTTCAGAGTATAGACAGCTGTGGCTTATTGTGGACGAAGCAGAAAAATGTAAGTAGAGAAATCTTTCTCCTGATTTAAATGTCAGCTTGGCGTGTTGAGTGATGATTGTTCACCGTCTACAACACTCAGTGTGACTGTTAGTGAGACAGGATAGTACACTCCTCTCTCTCTGTGTGTGTGTGTGTGTGTGTGTGTGTGTGTGTGTGTGTGTGTGTGTGTGTGTGTGTGTGTGTGTGTGTGTGTGTGTGTGTGTGTAGCAACGTTGGCTGCCGATGATGTTGTTTTCTGTGAATGTCGGAGGCTGAACTTCCAATTAAAGCTGTGATGTTTGATTACCCGTGCCACGTGATCTTTGAACACACACACACACACACACACACACACACACACACACACACCTCTCTCTCCCTCTACTTCATTTGTTAACTTCCAACCGCAGTCTTAAAATACAACAAGGAGGTGTGCACTGGGTAAACTTCCCACCTTGATTAGGATCACAGACAATGAAATATAGGAATGGTAGAAATGTAGGGAAGAGCGTGTCAACAAAGCAACGTGCCGGGAAAGAGAACAGAGGGAATTACACTGCGACCTGAAAGAGGTGCGTCTGAAAACAAATACGTTCTCAAATCCTCCCTCGAATGTGTAAAACACACTAAAAGAATAACACATTTAAAAAATAAAAATCCTCTAGTTTTTTGATATGAAGTCTACGGGATCAAATAAAAATGGTATTCATTCAAACATTGTCTGTCTTCGGAATTAACGGCTGCCTAATTTGCTATTCTTGGATACTTTTAATGACTAGCAGGGTAAACAACCACACTACAGCCCAATTAATACTGTATCTGTGGGAGAAGTCTGCAAAAGGATATAAAAACAATAAATAAATAATGAAAGCACGTTCATCTTTAGAACAGCACAGTGGTTCAAATTGCACATTCTTTATTCTGTACACTCGTCAACACGTTGATTTAAACAAAACACACACAGACCTCAGACACCTATATTAGTAGCATCTGTAGAAAAGTGTCTGAAACTTTCCTTAGTTTAAGAACCTATAAACCTTTTCAGACAATCGCCACAAATGAACAGAAAAACTAATTTAACTCAAATCAATGGCATCAATGAACACATATTAAGAGCAAATTGTTTTTTCTTCAACAAATAATAAAATAACTATTTCACATTATATAACAACATTATAATTTAACATTACACAATGATTAATTTCCTTCTATAAATGTGCTTAATATCCAGACAATAAGCCTAAACAGATTATGGCCAGCTGCATGATATTTTCATTTAATTTCAATACTCAACACGAAAAATGTAGCATTGATGAAAATGTTTAATGTTTTGTTCAGTAACATTTGTCTGTCATATTTTTATTTTTATTATATCAAAAGTAATTTAATTCAGCCAAAATAATCAACAGAAATAGACTTATTTTAGAAAATCACAAGTCAAACTTTATTGAAAAATGATTTATGTGAAATACTATATTTACTACCACCGTCAAAAGTTAACATTCACTGTGTGTGTAGCAGGACAAATTTAGAAGAAAAACAATTAGCACAGGACCTTCAACTCTGTCTCATCTGATGTTTCCAATAAAAACACGTCAGAAATCATTCTCAGAAGATTACGCACATCCTTTTTTCACCCTTTTACCAATTATTCTCTCTATTTGTAAATCTTTCGCTTTTTCACCAAGCGGAAGCGCTACTGGCGTGGTAGCATTTCTAATAGTCAATAAATCTGAAATATTATGTGTGAAATTGAGGGAAAAAGCCATTATGGGGTGGGCAGCAGAGGGGCCCTGTCTGGGAGTGGGCCAAGTAATAAAGGAAGTCTGTGACCCCTGACCCATTCAGAGCCGGGCCAGTGGTCAACTGGAGCCGTAATGGACGCCACATGCACGTAGCCTCTCCGCAGCCGCAATTAGATACATACATCTCCAAAGAAAGCGTTTGGCTTCAATCAATATCAGAGAGAGCTGCTTTTTTTTTCTTTACTTGAAACACACATACCCCCCAAACAAGGTTGGCCCCTGGCTCCATTTTATTATGCTTGGTTTTTATGGATGGAGAGGCGTTGAACTTTCTGAATCCTAGATTGGATAAGGCTGAGGTGAAGGAGATGAAGGTTATTAAGTCTACTTAAGTCATCTACACCCCTGATAAGTTCATATTAACAGTACCACTAACCACAGGTTTTTCTGAGAGTAAAGTCATACCTTATAAAAAAATTAATCACGACAGCTGTGATGGAAACAGGACGTTTCGGTTCAATTGTATAAAAATGTAGACAGATAATTTGTTTAGTTCGACATGGTGTTATCTTTTTGTGTCAGTAAAATGGCGGTGTAAACGCAAATATTGATGTAATAACCATCATATGGAAGTAAGCTTGTTGTCACGCGATGATATGATGTGTGGTCCTCCCACTAGGACTCAGGAAACCATGCAGTTTATTAGTCTACAGACTAAATAAGTTCTGATGAACTTCACAGGGTGGTGAAAGTGTACAGTGATGAGCTTGATGCTCCTATATGATAAATATTGAGGGTCTAATTCTGGTGACATGATGATCGATGCTTGATTGCCATTTGACAAATAAAAATATTCATAATAATCTCAGCATGTAGACTAGCCTACCCGCACTGTATTTACGAGCTGTTGGCCAGAGGAGGCACATTTGCTATTTAACACAATAATTTATGTGACAAAACTATCAGTAGAGTTGAAAATGTGACGGAAACACACTGACCTTTAGATTTTTAATCGACACATGAAAATGTAAGTAAAAAAAAAGTTGATTTTGTGTGCACTATGTCCTCACGCACTGATGTTTATCCGCAACAAGTCAGTTTGGTGGAAACACACTACTGGAGGGAAAATATTTTCTTTATGCAGATTTTTGAATATTCGCATGAAACTCTGTCGCCAATTGGATGGAAACCTAGCTATTGTAATTTCTCTACATTCTTTATCTAATTGAATGGAAACCTAGCTAATATAATTTCTCTACATTCTTCTCCTAATTGAATGGAAACCTAGCTAATGTAATTTCTCTACATTCATCTGCTAATTGAATGGAAACCTAGCTAATGTAATTTCTCTACATTCCTCTCCTAATTGAATGGAAACCTAGCTAATGTAATTTCTCTACATTCTTCTCCTAATTGAATGGAAACCTAGCTAATGTAATTTCTCTACATTCCTCTCCTAATTGAATGGAAACCTAGCTAATATAATTTCTCTACATTCTTCTCCTAATTGAATGGAAACCTAGCTAATGTAATTTCTCTACATTCCTCTCCTAATTGAATGGAAACCTAGCTAATATAATTTCTATACATTCTTCTCCTAATTGAATGGAAACCTAGCTAATGTAATTTCTCTACATTCCTCTCCTAATTGAATGGAAACCTAGCTAATGTAATTTCTCTACATTCTTCTCCTAAATGCTTACATTGAACTGCTGTTGATATGTTTAGCGTATGCTGTCACTGCAGTGCCAAGCTCTTGTATTTATCAGAACGCCAGTCAGCGAGACAAATACACTAAATTCTATGCATAGTTTCTTTACCCCTACCTACATGTACAAATTACCTGGACTAATCTGTACCCTTTACCCCTACCTACATGTACAAATTACCTGGACTAACCTGTACCCCCGCACACTGACTCGGTACTAGTACCCCCTTTATATAGCCACGTTATTGTTATTTTATTGTGTTACTTTTTATAATTTTTTACTTTAGTTTACTTGGTAAATATTTTCTTAACTCTTTCTTGAACTGCACTGTTGGTTAAGGGCTTGTAAGTAAGCATTTCACGCTAAGGTCTACACTGTTGTATTTGGCGCATTTGACAAATAAAGTTTGATTTTGATTTGAAGTTTGTCTATAATAATTCTAGCTGTCCTAAGTTATAATGACAGAATTATTATAGAACTGTCATTATAACTTAGGACAGCTAGAATTATTATATAACTGTCATTATAACTTAGGACAGCTAGAATTATTATAGAACTGTCATTATAACTGTCATTATAGGACAGATAGAATTATAATAGAACTATCTGTCCTAAGTTATAATGACAGTTCTATAATAATTCTAGCTGTCCTAAGTTATGACAGTTCTATAATAATTCTAGCTGTCCTAAGTTATAATGACAGTTCTATAATAATTCTAGCTGTCCTAAGTTATAATGACAGTTCTATAATAATTCTAGCTGTCCTAAGTTATAATGACAGTTATATAATAATTCTAGCTTTCCAGTCATTGGCAGCAGAGAACTGGAAGGAGAGTCGGCCAAAGGAGGAATTGGCTTTGGGTGTGACCAGTGAGATATACCTGCTAGAGCGCGTGCTACAGGTTGGTGCTGCTAAAGTGACCAGTGAGCTGAGATAAGGCGGGACTTTACCTAGCAGGGACTTGTAGATGACCTGGAGCCAGTGGATATGGCGACGAGTGTAAAGCGAAGGCCAGCCTACGAGAGCGTACAGGTCGCAGTGGTGGGTGGTATATGGGGCTTTGGTAACAAAACGGATGGCACTGTGATAGACTGCATCCAATTTGTTGAGTAGAGTATTGGAGGCTATTTTGTAAATGACATCACCGAAGTCGAGGATCGGTAGGAAGGTCAGTTTTACGAGGGTATGTTTGGCAGCATGAGTGAAGGAAGCTTTGTTGCGAAATAGGAAGCCAATTCTAGATTTAATTTTAGATTGGAGATGTTTGATGTGAGTCTGGAAGGAGAGTTTACAGTCTAACCAGACACCTAGGTATTTGTAGTTGTCCGCATAATCTAAGACAGAACCGTCCAGAGTAGTGATGCTGGACGGGGGGACAGGTGCAGGCAGCGATCGGTTGAAGAGCATGCATTTAGTTTTACTTGCGTTTAAGAGCAGTTGGAGGCTACGGAAGGAGAGTTGTATGGCATTGAAGCTCGTCTGGAGGGTAGATATAATTATAATGACAGTTCTATAATAATTCTAGCTGTCCTAAGTTATAATGACAGTTCTATAAAGGCAATCTCAAGCAGTCAGAGAACAGTTTCTTATTGTGAGATTAAAAGTGACAGTTTTAATTAAGGCTTCTGTTCCCCTGCAGTGGGTTCTGACGAACTGAGCAATGCCTCTCAACCTAATCTCACTGTATGTAAACACAAATATCAGATGCCATGTGACACATCCTTCTAACTAACAAGGGGCCAGGAATTCCCTGCAATTAATAGCTGCTGTTTTCCTGATTGATCTCCATCAGCCCTAAGGATAAGGTAGCAGGAGAAAGAGAGAGATAATTAGCTGTAGTAAATATGTGATAGCACTGTGGTGTAATAGGGGACAGGTCTTGTTTCGGGTGATTCGCTGTGAGTGTGTTCTGTGATTAGTCGTAGGGAAATGGCGAGCTCCAGGATCAAAGCCGAGCTCTGAGCCACCACTTCATTTAGCAGACGACAAACACAAAAAGGGTTTTCTCTGTTGCCTGTCAGATTCAAAAGAGCCAGCTCCCTTTTTGTGACAAACTCAGTTTTCTGTTTAATTTAGGAGTGGAGTCCCTGCGCGCGCGCACGCGCACAGACACAGACACAGAGACAGAGACAGAGACAGAGACACAGACAGAGACACAGACAGAGACACAGACAGAGACACAGACAGAGACACAGACAGAGACACAGACACAGACAGAGACACAGACAGAGACACAGACAGAGAGAGAGAGAGAGACAGAGAGAGACAGAGAGAGACAGAGACAGAGAGAGCGAGACAGAGAGCGAGACAGAGAGAGAGCGGCGGGCTGCTGCACAGTCAGAGAGAGGGGCGGGCGTACTGTAGGTATAGGTACACTGCCTCAAGAGGAGTATTAAATCCCCCCTAGAGAGGAAAGAAACAAACAGCCTCCTGTGTGATTCAAACGGAGGGATGACAGGCGCGCGTGTGTGTGTGACCCTGGTTTCCTGTTGCTCGGACCGGTGTCAGCGCTACATTAATTAAAGAGAGGGAGCTGGCAGGTGGCTACAGAGACACCACTGGTAATTGGCCCCCTTATTCTCTGTCTCTCTTGCTCCCTCTGCTTCCCTCTTCCTCTCACACACCCCAGTCTCTCCTCCTATCCCTCATCTCTCTCTACCTCCGTCCATTTTCAAACCCACAGTCTTTCTCGCTCTGTCATTTCCCGGAGACGTGCCACTGGGCCGAGACGTGGCACTGGGCCGAGACGTGGCACTGGGCAGGCAGAAAAGCAGTGTTTGAGGAATAATGATGAGAATAGAGGGAGAGATGTTTCCACAGATCTGATGGCTAATGACTGATGGCTGCCCGACTTTCAGTGTGCGTGTGTGTGTGTATCGGAATATTTTGAAATGAAAACGAAGCAGCCTAAACTCTTTGGTTCTTTAAAAACCTGCTGTATGTAACATAGTGTGTGCTATAGTTTGGAAAATACATGAATATGACTCTGAATGACAACATAATGTTTGTTTCCAACATTAGGGCTGTTTTCCTAAAGAAGTTAAATCAGCTTAATGTTTTGTTTCCTTGCCACGATACTAAACGAGTATTGCAATACTGGTATCGCCCGGCGTTAGTGTGTGTGTGTGTGTGTGTCTGTGTGTGAATGTGTGTCTGTATGTGTGTGTGTGTCTATGTGTGTGTGTCTATGTGTGTGTGTCTATGTGTGTGTGTCTATGTGTGTATGTGTGTGTGTGAATGTGTGTGTGTGAATGTGTGTGTGTGTGTGTGTCTATGTGTGTGTGTGTGTGTCTATGTGTGTGTGTGTCTATGTGTGTGTGTGTCTATGTGTGTCTGTGTGAGTGTGTGTGAATGTGTGTGTGTGTGTGTGTGTGTCTGCGTGTGTGTGTGTCTGTGTGTGTGTGTGTCACAGGATTCCCCACTAGAGCCACTAATGACCGGGGGTTATGGGGGTTAGGGGGAGTGAGGAAGGAAGAGTGTATGTGAGAATGTTTCCATAAGAGGATAAACTACATGTTGTTGAATGAGAGAGAGAAAGAGGGAGGAGAGAGGGAAGGTGTGTATAGGAAACATTTTAAAAGACTATGTGTTAGTGGGTGTGTGTATAGGAAACATTTTAAAAGACTATGTGTTAGTGGGTGTGTGTATAGGAAACATTTTAAAAGACTATGTGCTAGAGGGTGTGTGTATAGGAAACATTTTAAAAGACTATGTGTTAGTGGGTGTGTGTATAGGAAACATTTTAAAAGACTATGTGCTAGAGGGTGTGTGTATAGGAAACATTTTAAAAGACTATGTGTTAGTGGGTGTGTGTATAGGAAACATTTTAAAAGACTATGTGTTAGTGGGTGTGTGTATAGGAAACATTTTACAAGACTATGTGTTAGAGGGTGTGTGTATAGGAAACATTTTAAAAGACTATGTGCTAGAGGGTGTGTTTATAGGAAACATTTTAAAAGACTATGTGTTAGAGGGTGTGTGTATAGGAAACATTTTAAAAGACTATGTGTTAGTGGGTGTGTGTATAGGAAACATTTTAAAAGACTATGTGCTAGAGGGTGTGTGTATAGGAAACATTTTAAAAGACTATGTGTTAGTGGGTGTGTGTATAGGAAACATTTTACAAGACTATGTGCTAGTGGGTGTGTGTATAGGAAACATTTTACAAGACTATGTGCTAGTGGGTGTGTGTATAGGAAACATTTTAAAAGACTATGTGCTAGAGGGTGTGTGTATAGGAAACATTTTACAAGACTATGTGTTAGTGGGTGTGTGTATAGGAAACATTTTAAAAGACTATGTGCTAGTGGGTGTGTGTGTGTTAATCAAATCAAAGTGTATTGGTCACGTACACAGATTTACAGATGTTATCGCAGGTGCAGTGAAATGCTTGTGTTTCTAGCTCCAACACTGCAGTAATAATACCAGTAATAATACCTAGCAATTAGTGCTGAGCGGTTTTTAAACAACTAATTGAATGATGTCGGTCATTTTTATTTTATTCCATTTTATTTTGTAAATATTTTTTGGGGGTGAGATCAATGGGCACATCAGTTTCTCTAGTGATAAATCAGATCAAGCCCAAACTGTGTGATGTAGTAGGGAGTTGTAGTTTCCAACAGGCCAAAATGCTACATAGTTTAGCGCAAAAAACTTGGTAATTAACTACAATGACCATAATCTCTTGCACGCCTACTTGTCCGGTCTGTGTCTTTTACGCCTGCTACTAAAAAAGACAGAAGAATGCACGATTGGGGGATAGAGAGCAGTTGCTTCACGAGGTATCTCTACATGAAAATACATGATCTAAGTGATTGATAGTTGGTCATAAAAGTATACCTTGTTTACTTTGAAGAACTACTAAAATAGTGATTTTGTCAGACAGCAGCTCTATCAAGATGAGACGATGACTTGGAATTAAATAATAATAATTAAATAAAACGAATGTAATATACACAACAACTTAAATACTATATTAAAGTAAAGTACTGTGAATAAACTTTTACTAATAGTTGTATTCTGTGTTGTTACAGCATTCAACTCACACAATGCATAGTGCATTGTCTAAACCGAAATCTGTGATTATTTTTTTTATAATCGAACCGAAAACGAACAGACATCAAAAAGCACTAAATCGCTCAGCACTACAAGCAATACAAAACAATTCACACATAATCCCAATAAGTTCAAAGAAATAATAAATAAAGGTGTGTATAGACAGTATATGAATAGAACATGTGTGGACAGCAGTAATATATACAGTGGGGCAAAAAAGTATTTAGTCAGCCACCAATTGTGCAAGTTCTCCAACTTAAAAAGATGAGAGAGGCCTGTAATTTTCATCATAGGTACACTTCGACTATGACAGACAAAATGAGAAAAGAAATCCAGAAAATCACATTGTAGGATTTTTAATTTATTTATTTGCAAATTATGGTGAAAAATAAGTATTTGGTCAAATCTCACGATACATGGCCCCATTCATTCTTTCCTTTACACGGATCAGTCGTCCTGGTCCCTTTGCAGAAAAACAGCCCCAAAGCATGATGTTTCCACCCCCATGCTTCACAGTAGGTATGGTGTTCTTTGGATGCAACTCAGCATTCTTTGTCCTCCAAACACAACGAGTTGAGTTTTTACCAAAAAGTTCTATTTTGGTTTCATCTGACCATATGACATTCTCCCAATCCTCAACTGGATCATCCAAATGCTCTCTAGCAAACTTCAGACGGACCTGAACATGTACTGGCTTAAGCAGGGGGACACGTCTGGCACTGCAGGATTTGAGTCCCTGGCGGCGTAGTGTGTTACTGATGGTAGGCTTTTCTTACTTTGGTCCCAGCTCTCTGCAGGTCATTCACTAGGTCCCCCCGTGTGGTTCTGGGATTTTTGCTCACCGTTCTTGTGATCATTTTGACCCCACGGGGTGAGATCTTGCGTGGAGCCCCAGATCGAGGAAGATTATCAGTGGTCTTGTATGTCTTCCATTTCCTAATAATTGCTCCCACAGTTGATTTCTTCAAACCAAGCTGCTTACCTATTGCAGATTCAGTCTTCCCAACCTGGTGCAGGTCTACAATTTTGTTTCTGGTGTCCTTTGACAGCTCTTTGGTCTTGGCCATAGTGGAGTTTGGAGTGTGACTGTTTGAGGTTGTGGACAGGTGTCTTTTATACTGATAACAAGTTCAAACAGGTGCCATTAATACAGGTAACAAGTGGAGGACAGAGGAGCCTCTTAAAGAAGAAGTTACAGGTCTGTGAGAGCCAGAAATCTTGCTTGTTTGTATGTGACCAAATACTTATTTTCCACCATAATTTGCAAATAAATTCATTAAAAATCCTACAATGTGATTTTCTGGATTTTTTTTTTCCTCATTTTGTCTGTCATAGTTGAAGTGTACCTATGATGAACATTACAGGCCTCTCTCATCTTTTTAAGTGAGAGAACTTGCACAATTGGTGGCTGACTAAATACTTTTTTGCCCCACTGTATGATGTGCCATGACTAGAATACAGTAAATACATATGAAGTGTGTGTGTGTGTGCGTGTGTGTGTGCGCGTCTCTACTCACCACATCACTGGGCAGGTTCTGCAGGTCATTCTGGGGGGCTCTCCAGTGTGTTGGTGTCAACATTTAGTATCACTACATCCTCCAACGACCTGCTACGCACTCTCTGAGAGACGAAACACAGGTTGTCAGCCACATTTACCACAATCCTCAGCAAAAAAAACATCAACCCTCACACACATCCGCAAATAACGTTTAAAAATGTGGTCACTTTTTGTTGTTGTTGTTGTTGTTGTTGTTGTTGCTGCTCCCTCCCTCCCAGTTTGAAAACATACATCTCCTCCATGTCAGACCCAACACATATGTATTCATGTCAGGGTTTTTAATGGACCAATTACTGTTTTTATTGTTCCAGAACTCGATACAGTGCTGCAAATATTTCACAGGTCAATATAATAAGTCACACAGACCTGTTTTATTAGCAGTAACCCACATGCTTGTCTTTACAACCAGTGTGTACCAGATATAGATAGACTAACAAGTAATATTTATTTAAAACTACAGTCATCACACAACTTTACTCCATTCACACGTACAAATATACACCAAAAATGAAGAACACTCTAACAAGGCAAATATCTTCTATCAGCGTACAGCCTCACGCATTAACATTAGTCTGCTGTGCTGATAGCTACAAACCACACTATTATGTCTGTGGTGCTCAGTGGCAGGTAGGGATCGGGTGTGTGTGGGGATCGGATGTGTGTGGGGATCGGATGTGTGTGTGTGGATTGGGTGTGTGTGTGGGTGGGGGGATCTCTACATTGTCACTTCGGTCTGTGACAGTCTGGGATACGGAGGCTCTCATATACACACACAATCACACAGTTACGCACACATGCAAACTGTCACGCACACACACACACACACACACACACACACACACACGTAGATGCGCAAACATACAGGCACATACACACACAGTCATAAGCAATATGTCACAGTGGTGGCTGAGGAGGCTTGCATGCTGATCTGGTCTAATCATGCGGTGCAGGAGAGAGGGTCTGTCACTGGTACATGGTGTGATAAATACTGCTACCGTCAGGTACGACACACACACACTCCCTCTGATCTGGTCTAATCATGCGGTGCAGGAGAGGGTCTGTCACTGGTACAGTGTGTGATAAATACTGCTACCGTCAGGTACGACACACACACACACACACTACCACTGATCTAAAATTCTGCAGCCTTGAACTGATTCATGTAGAGGGCCGTCAGAAAGTATTCACACCCCTTCACTTTTTCCACATTTTGTTGTGTTACAAAGTGGATTTAATTGACATTTTTTTGTCAACGATCTACACAAAATAGTATGGAACATCAAAGTGAAAGAAAAATTCAAACTTTTTTTTTTATTAATGGAAAATAAAACACTAATATATCTTGATTAGATAAGTATTCAACCCCAATAGATGTTAGATGTTAGAATCACCTTTGTCAGTGATTACAGCTGTGAGTCTTTCTGGGTAAGTCTCTAAGAGCTTTGCACACCTGGATTGTACCATTTGTGAGATGGCGCTGACAGACATGGCATCTCTGCTTCTAGCTCCTGAGCAACGTGTATTACTGCACTGTCGGAGCTAGGAACACAAGCATTTCGCTACACCCGCAATAACATCTGCTAAATATGTGTATGGGACCAATACAATTTGATTTGAACCTGATTCTTAAAAAAAAAATATTCAAGCTCTGTCAAGTTGGTTGTTATCATTGCTAGACAGACATTTTCATGTCTTGCCATAGCTTTTAGAGCCAATATAAGTCAAAACTGTAACCAGGCCACTTAGGAACAACGACATCTTGGTAAGCAACTCCTGTGTATATTTGACCTATAGTCTCCCAGTGTCGGTTGGAAAGCAGACAAACAAATTTTCCTCTAGGATTTTGCAGTGCTTAGTTCTATTTCCTTTCTTTTCATCCTAAAAAACTCACTAGTCCTTGCCGATGACAAGCATACCCATAACATGATGCAGCCACCACCATGCTTAAAAATATGAAGAGTGGTATTCAGTGATGTGTTGCAGTGGATTTGCCCCAAACATAACGCTTTGTTCTCAGGACAAAAAGTTTACTTCGTTGCCACATTTATTTGCAATATTACTTTAGTGCCTTGTTGCAAACAGGATGCTGGGTGTATTGAAACACCATCCAAAGTGTAATTAATAACTTCACAATGCTCAAAGGGATATTACATGTCTGTTGTTATTGCATTTGATCCATCTACTAATAGTTTCCCTTCTTTACGAACCATTGGATAACCTGGTCTTTGTGGTTGAAATTCACTGCTCGACCTTACAGATAATTGTATGTGTGTGGTAAAGAAATGGGGTAGTCATTTAAAAATCATGTTAACTATTATTACTGCACAAAGAGTCCATGCAACTTATTTGCCTTGTTAAGCACGTTTACTCCTGATTTTTAGGCTTGCCATTTTAGGCTTGCCATGCCTCCCGAGTGGCGTCACTACAGACCCGGGTTCAATCCCAGGCTGTGTCGCAGCCGGCCACGACCGGGAGACCCATGGGGCGGCGCACAATTGGCCCAGCATTGTCCGGGTTAGGGGAGGGTTTGGCCGGCCAGGATGTCTTTGTCCCATCGCGCTCTAGCGACTCGCTGACGTCGGTCGCCAGATGTACAGTGTTTCCTCCGACACATTGGTGCGACTGGCTTCCAGGATAAGCGAGCAGTGTGTCAAGAAGCAGTGCGGCTTGGCAGGGTCATGTTTGGGAGGACGCATGGCTCTCAAACTTCGCCTCTCCCGAGTCCGTACGGGAGTTGCAGCGATGGGACAAGACTGTAACTACTAATTGGATATCAAATAATAATACAAAAATAAGGGTTGAATGCTTGCTTATTGACTGAAGACATTTCAGCTTTTCATTTGTAATTAATCTCTAAACATTTCTAAAAACAGAATTCCACTTTGACATTATGGGGTGTTGTGTGTAGTTCAGCTGGCCACTTGTTTGAAAGAATAGTCTATGGAAATGTATCTCATTCCACTAGAGGGAGTCCTTTAGTCACCTCAGAACAGATTGTACAGAATGATGCTCTGACTCACATACTTAATTTCTATTTTAACCATTTGATGTCTATGATGTGTGTGCCTTGCTAACAATCAATGTAAAGAAATCCACAGGGGCTGATTCATGTGACCCCTTCTCACTACAGCTCACTGCCCCACGCATTGTTGAACCTTTAACTTGGGGTTATCTCTAAGATTTGGAAAGCGACATATGTCCTCCCCCTACATAAAGGCAGAGATCCTTCTGACTTAGCCCAATCTCCAAGTTATCTTGCCTAGGCAAGGTATTAGAATCCCTGACAAACTCCCAGTTAAGAACTTTTTAAACTTACTATTCTAGCAATGCACCAATCTGGTTTTTGATCTGGACTGTTTCAGCCACTATGCTTGTTTCGGATGATGGGTTAAATTGCCTAGATCATGAAAAACATTGTGCTGCCTTATTTATAGACCATTCCCAGGCATTCGACACCGTTGACCATTCCTTACTCATTCAAAAACTGTCTGAAATGGACCTGGATCAGGAGTCTTGCAAATGGTATAAGAACTATGACAGACAGAACACAATAGGTGCTTTTTGATGGTTTCTTTTTTAGAAAAAGATATTGCCTCTCCATGAACAGCAGGAAGCAGATTGTACAGTCAACTTTCCTGCCAGTTCATGACTATGGTGATACCATTTGCAAAAATGTAGCAGCCACTACTCTTAAACCTTTGGATGCCATCTACCATACTGCCCTTCGCTTTATCATAGGTGACAGTTGTACTACTCATCACTGCATCCTGTTTCAGAAGGTCGGCTGGACATCACTAAAGTCCAGTACAACACTTCATGACTCCCTTGTTTACAAAGCTCTTCTCCACAAGCTTCCAACATACCTCACGTCCCGGTTGAAATAGAAAAACATAAGATACCAAACCCCTTTGCAGGGTAGGTGAACTCTTAAGGTCCCACTTGTCCCCACAAAGTTTGTTAAATCCGCTTTTAGTTTGAATGCAATTCCTTACAAAACAAAATTATACGTCGATTCCCTGGTGCTGATAGGGCAGTTGTTAAATGAGTTCACTGAAGTGTGCAATTATTTCAATTGATTATTATAACTTGTTGTAATAACCTGATGTAATGTATTTACAGCAGTCAGGTTTTCAATCCTGTTGTTGCTGTATTGATGTCATGTTTGTCCTGAGGGCACCATTGTAAATAAGACACTGGCCTCAATTGGTCTCCCCTCAATAAATAAAAGTTAATAAAATCATAAAAACCCACAGTGATAGATCTACTCCCGCCCAACAGACCAGATCTCAATAATGAAGCATAAAAGCTTTTTGTTTGAGGAAACTCTGTCTCTGTCTTTCTCTCTCTTTGTCTTTGTTGCTCATATCTTTGTTGCTTCTGTCTTTATCGGTCTTCCTCTGTGTTCCTCAGTCTCTCAGAGTCTTTCTCAGTCTTTGTTGCTCCTGTCTTTCTCAGCCTTTCTCAGCCTTTCTCTGCCTTTCTCAGTCTTTCTCAGTCTTTCTCAGTCTTTCTCAGTCTTTGTTGCTCCTGTCTTTCTCAGTCTTTCTCTGCCTTTGTTGCTTCTGTCTTTATCTGTCTTCCACTGTGTTCCTCAGTCTCTCAGTCTCTCAGTCTTTGTCTTTGTTGCTCCTGTCTTTCTCAGTCTTTCTCAGTCTTTGTTGCTCCTGTCTTTGTCTTTGTATATTTCTGTATTTCTGGTAAGCAGGCACACAACAGAGAAAGAGAGAGAGAGAAAAAGGAACAACATTGTCAACATTCTTTCATATTTGTTCCCAGTGTTGGATGCGTCAAAATAAATATTGCATCATTAAAATTCCAAATAGTGTGGAGAATTTAACAGCTTCATTAATTTACACAGCTGCAATCCACTCCACAGTACAACTGTACATATCCCCTCCACAGTGACAAATACGTGTAAATACTAGATATAAAAATATAGAAAGGAATAACCAAATCATAATGAATTTAAATGAAATATAGTGGTGCAGATCCAGAATCTGATGGAGATGTAATATGATGTGAGTGTGTGACTTACCTCAAGCAGGCTGAGATGAACTCCTACCAGGTATGGCATGGGGGCACTATGAACGAGATCATTTGAAAGAAGGATGAGTCAGGACTAAATTATTAAAGATAATGACTACGTAAAATAATTACTATATTATCAATAATTGGGACAAATATGGTCAAATAAAGATCAGATTAACATAAGCAACAAGTAAAACAAACATTTTTTTCATGTATTACAGTGATGTTCGTGTGCTTTCAGCAAAACAATCTATTTGGCTACAAATAACACTATTTACATATCCTTCTCCAACTGAGACCATTACCAACTGTAACGAGACATACAGTATTTACTGTTAATCATGAATCAAGCCTCAGAGCTGTCCAGTAACCCAATCAGCTAGCGGCAGAGAGTACCAGCAGGACACGCCTGCACCGTCTGACATCATTAACACCTCACACACTTCCCCGAAACGATCACCGCCAGCTCTCAACCAGGAAAACCCGATTACTCTGACTGGGGAACGTCACTGGTCCCGAGGCTTGGCAGGGCAGAGCTGGGAGTGTGTGTGGGTCCTATTGTGTTCTGTGGCCGCTGCCTCAATCAGGTTAGCTGTTTAATACGTTCTGTTCTTTCTCTTCAACACAGCTGGTCTGCTATAGGTCTATCACAATACTATAACCGCTATCCCTTGTGCGCACACACAAACACACACAGCCACACAGCCACACAGCCACACAGCCACACACACACACGATGCTGGAGTCACGGATTAAGACATGGTTAACTCTGAGAAGTCAATGTGATTTGGTAGATATTTGATGTTTTTGACGGAGGGAACACCCATGACAGCATCAGACAACAACATTGATGTATATGCTGATTCGGTGAGCAAGTTTATTAGCAAGTGCATCAGTGATGTTGTACCCATAGTAACTATTAAAACCTTCCCCAACCAGAAACCGTGGATTGATGGCAGCATTCGCGCAAAACTGAAAGTGCGAACCACTGCTTTTAACCAGGATAAGGCGACCGGAAACATGACTGAATACAAACAGTGTAGCTATTCCCTCCGCAAGGCAATCAAACAAGCTAAGCGTCAGTATAGAGACAAAGTAGAGTCACAATTCAACGGATCAGACACGAGAGGAATGTGGCAGGGTCTACAGTCAATCACGGACTACAAAAAGAAAACCAGCCCCGTCGAGGACCACGACGTCCTGCTCCCAGACAAACTAAACATCTTCTTTGCTCGCTTTGAGGATAATACAGTGCCACCGACACGGCCCGCTACCAAAACCTGCGGGCTCACCTTCACCGCAGCCAACGTGAGTAAAACATTTAAATGTGTTAACCCTCGCAAGGCTGCCGGCCCAGATGGCATCCCTGGCCGTATCCTCAGAGCATGCACAGACCAGCTGGCTGGTGTGTTTACGGACTTATTTAATCAATCCTTATCCCAGTCTGCTGTTCCCACATGCTTCAAGAGGGCCACCATTGTTCCTGTTCCCCAGAAAGCTAAGGTAACTGAGCTAAATGACTATCGCCCCCGTAGCACTCACTTCCGTCATCATGAACTGCTTTGAGAGACTAGTCAAGGATCATATCACCTCCATCCTTCCTACCAGACAACCTAGACCCACTCCAATTTGCTTACCGTCCCAATAGGTCCACAGACGACGCAATCGCAATCACACTGCATACTGCCCTAACCCATCTGGACAAGAGGAATATTTATGTAAGAATACTGTTCATCGGCTACAGCTCAGCATTTAACACCATAGAACCCTCCAAACTCATCATTAAGCTCGAGACCCTAGGTCTAGACCTAGCCCTGTGCAACTGGGTCCTGGACTTCCTGACGGGGACGGCAAGGGTGCGTTCTCAGCCCTCTCCTGTACTCCCTGTTTACCCATGACTGCGTGGCCAAGCATGCCTCCAACTCAATCATCAAGTTTGCTGACGACACTACAGTGGTAGGCTTGATCACCAACACCGACGAGACGGCCCTCGGAGTGTGGTGTCAAGAAAATAACCTCTCACTCAATGTCAACAAAACTAAGGAGATGATTGTGGACTTCAGGAAACAGCAGAGGGAGCATCCCCCTATCCACATCGAAGGGACAGTAGTGGAGAAGGTGGAAAGTTTTAAGTTCCTCGGCGTACACATCACGGACAAACTGAAATGGTCCACCCACACAGACAGCGTGGTGAAGAAAGCGCTTCAACCTCAGGAGGCTGATGAAATTCGGCTTGTCACCAAAAACACTCACAAACCTCTACAGATGCACAATCGAGAGCATCCTGTCGGGCTGTATCACCGCCTGGTACGGAAACTGCTCCGCCCACAACCGTAAGGCTCTCCAGTGGGTAGTGAGGACTGCACAACGCATCACCGGGGGTAAACTACCTGCCCTCCAGGACACCTACACCACCCGATGTCCCAGGCAGGCCAAAAAGATCATCAAGGACAACAACCACCCGAGCCACTGCCTGTTCACCCCGCTATCATCCAGAAGGTGAGGTCAGTACAGGTGCATCAAAGTTGGGACCGAGAGACTGAAAAACAGCTTCTACCTCAAGGCCATCAGACTGTTAAACAGCCATCACTAACATTGTGAGTGGCTGTGGCTGAGTGAGAGTGGCTGCTGCCAACATACTGACTTAAATCTCTAGCCACTTTAAATAATAGAAAATTGGATGTAACAAATGTATCACTAGCCACTTTAAACAATTTTGTATATAATGTTTACATATCCTACACTACTCATTTCATGTATGTACTGTACTATATACCATCTACTGCATCTTGCCTATGCCGGTCATCAATCACTCATATTTATATGTACATACTCGTATTCATTCCTTTACACTGTGTGTATAAGGTAGTTGTTGTGAAATTGTTAGATTACTTGTTAGATACTTCTGCATGGTCGGAACTAGAAGCACAAGCATTTCGCTACACTCGCATTAACATCTGCTAACCATGTGACAAATAAAATGTTATTTTATTTTATTATTATATTAAAACATGATCAGTATTGAAGGGATACGTCGGTATCTTAGCAACGTGGCTCTTTACCTACTTCCCCAGAGTCAGATCAACTCCTGGTTACCAGTTGTATGTCTCTGTCTCCAGTATAGAGGAAGTTAGAGGCAGTTTCACGAGTCAACGCTAACTAGCGTGACTGGAAGTCTATGGGTATATACTATATTTTACTACAATAATGAATATAAAAACAGTATGTTATGTCAATGCCTGTGTCAAATTATGGCACTGACTCTCAGAAATCCATAGCTTACAATCTGGATCTATAGATCTAATTTAGGACAAGTTGTGTGTAAATATTTGGCTCCAGTCAACGTCCAAGTCAGACTAGTTAGATTAGTGTTTGATTCAGTCAACGTCCAGTCAGACTAGTTAGATTAGTGTTTGATTCAGTCAACATCCAGTCAGACTAGTTAGATTAGTGTTTGATTCAGTCAACGTCCAGTCAGACTAGTTAGATTAGCGTTGGCTTCAGTCAACATCCAAGTCAGACTAGTTAGATTAGCGTTGGCTTCAGTCAACGTCCAAGTCAGACTAGTTAGATTAGTGTTTGATTCAGTCAACGTTCAGTCAGACTAGTTAGATTAGTGTTGGCCTCAGTCAACGTCCAGCCAGACTAGTTAGATTAGTGTTTGGCTCAGTCAACGTCCATTCAGACTAGTTAGATTAGTGTTTGATTCAGTCAACGTCCAGTCAGACTAGTTAGATGAGTGTTGGCTTCAGTCAACGTCCAAGTCAGAATAGTTAGATTAGAGTTGGATTCAGTCAACGTCCAGTCAGACTAGTTTGATTAGTGTTGGATTCAGTCAACGTCCAGTCAGACTAGTTAGATTAGTGTTGGATTCAGTCAACGTCCAGTCAAACTAGTTAGATTAGTGTTGGATTCAGTCAACATCCATGTCAGACTAGTTAGATTAGTGTTGGATTAAGTCAACGTCTAGACAGACTAGTTAGATTAGTGTTTGGCTTCAGTCAACGTCCAGTCAGACTAGTTAGATGAGTGTTGGCTTCAGTCAATGTCCAAGTCAGAATAGTTAGATTAGAATTGGATTCAGTCAATGTCTAGACAAACTAGTTAGATTATTGTTGGCTTCAGTCAACGTCCAGCCAGACTAGTTAGAATAGTGTTGGCTTCAGTCAACGTCCAAGTCAGACTAGTTAGAATAGTGTTGGCTTCAGTCAACGTCCAAGTCAGACTAGTTAGAATAGTGTTGGCTTCAGTCAACGTCCATTCAGACTAGTTAGATGAGTGTTGGCTTCAGTCAACGTCCAAGTCAGAATAGTTAGATTAGAATTGGATTCAGTCAACGTCTAGACAAACTAGTTAGATTATTGTTGGCTTCAGTCAACGTCCAGTCAGACTACTTAGATTAGAGTTGCATGAGTTATAATGAAATCCACTGATGTTGAAGACATGGACAGATTACTGCCAACAGAATCAAATAGAAAGACCATTCACACTGTTCATTACGGAGCAAAACCTCACTGGAAAATAGTGTGAGAGGAATGAGAAGAGGGAGGTGTGCAAATGTGTGTGTGTGCGTGTCCATTAGCAGAGTCTTACCAGCAGTAGTCCAGAAGATGTGGAGGCAGTACAGGGATGTAGATGTGTTGCCAGTACATGGGGTACAACATGGAAGCTGAACCGTGGACACACGCAGTTAACTACGGAGAGACGAGAGGGACAAACACAACACAATATATTATAATAGAGACCCTCGAGTACAAAACTACCGCTGGTTTTCATTTTAAAGGTAGATTCAGCAAGAGAGCAAATGGCTCTGTTGTGTATAATGTCATCTTGCTAAATGTACTTAAGGATTCTCAACTTTTAAGGAAACACCAAAATATTTAAAACCAAAGAGTATTGTATTGTAAATGCTGTTGGGGAAGAGACTGTATGATTCGTTGTGTTACTGCTGCCAACATATACCTCCCAACGAACGCTGTTAGTCAACACGAACCCTGTTAGTCAACACTAACCCCGTTAGTCAACACTAATCCCGTTAGCCAACACTGAACCCCGTTAGTCAACACTGAACCCCGTTAGTCAACACTAAACCCCGTTAGTCAATACTAAACCCCGTTAGTCAACATTGAACCCCGTTAATCAACACTAACCCCGTTAGCCAACACTGAACCCCGTTAGTCACCACTAAAACCCGTTAGTCAACACTAAACCCTGTTAGTCATCACAAACGTTGTTAGTCAACACTGAACCCCGTTAGTCAACACTGAACCCCGTTAGTCAACATGAACCCTGTTAGTCAACATGAACCCTGTTAGTCAACATGAAGAGAACTAGACAGAAGACAAGCTGATTGCTGTTTTAGGATATAATGTCAAATGACAGACAGAGGTAGAGGGCTACCCCATTTTCTATCGCTTGACCACCTAGTAATTGTAATGACCTACACACACACACACGTGCACACACCCTCGTGCACACACACACATAGGCAGGCACGCTAGCTCATCCTGCAGATTAAAATAACATGATTAAATATGGAAAGACAACAGTGGTCTGAGGGCTCCGTGGGGACTTCATTAGGGCAAATTGCCAAAGAATGAAACATGAGTTAGCCAAGAGAGACCGTTAACACTAGCGCTACGGGCTAGGCCAATACCCCTGGGACCTGGGAGAAGGCGCTTCGCTTGGAGACTTCACAGCAAAGTGTGAAGCGCAGACACACACACACACACACACACACACACACACACACACACACACACACACACACACACACACACACACACACACACACTACCAGGAGACCTCTTGCTCACTGAAACACACAATGTCAACTGGCTGGCGAGCGAGCGAAAGCGGCCAAGCTTGGCGACTTAACTGAACTGATGCAAAGAGCACCCCCTTTAAATTAAAGAAAGAGCCTGAACGTCTGTGTAGCCCTTAAGAGATGAGCGGTGTGTGTTTGTGTGTGTGTTTGTGGGTTTGGGGGCAGGGAGGTTCAACCTTTTCTTTTGTCATTAAGAGAGGCACAATCATTTATTTTCCTAGAGTAAAACAATCGTTAAGGCTTAATCAACTTTTAATTGGTGTCTCAAAGTCAAAGTCAAAGTCAAAGTCACCATTATTAGTCAGTTGTACAACCGAATGCCTTCAACCGAAATGTGTCTTCCGCATTTAACCCAACCCCTCTGAATCAGAGAGGTGCGGGGGGCTGCCTTTAATCGACATCCACGTCTTGGCGCCCGGGAACAGTGGGTTAACTGCCTTGTTCAGGGCAGAACGACAGATTTTTACCTTGTCAGCTCGGGGATTTGAACTTGCAGCCCTCCGGTTACAAGTCCAACGCTCTAACCACTAGGCTACCTGCCGCCCCCCGCTAGGCTACCTGCCGTCTTGCTCCACATATCTGCATATGCATATTTGCTCTCTGCCTCCTTCAAATAAAATACAACAATGCTACAGTCTTGTCAGATTTAATTCCCCAGCAAACATTTTTCTTTCTAAGGAGGAAATAAATCAATTGTATGAATATTAATGAGAGAGTATCAGTTGGAGAAAGGAGAGTATATCAAAGCTGTGTTGCCCTTCTCTCCCCTTCTAGTAAACGGTGACAGTATAAACCTATTAAATAATGATGAAGAGAGGTCATTGGATCAGGAGTGGAGGGCCTCTCGTCACGCACAGGCCCTCCTCAGGGAGACAGAGACAGAGGAGGCTCACCCGTTGGTACCAGGAGGTAATGGGACAGAAAAACTAGCTAACCAACTCCAATTATCTCAGCCACACTGAGGTTTCAAGGTAAGCTTCGCTTAGCTCCCAATTGGCCTACTTCACTCCCAGGTTAAAAGACAAGAGGTACTATCTCTCACTTCTAAGGACGGGGACGGGGAGAGGGTTCTACTGAAACCAAGAAAAACATTTAAAAAACTACAATTAGATGTGATGTGCTCCTCCTCCCTACAGGCCTGCCCGGCAGGAAGAAGATAAGGTTGTGGAAAAGGAATAGCACACATATTTCCTCTCATATCTAACCCTAAACAACCCATATCTATCAACAGCCATATTTAACCCTAAACAACCCATATCTATCAACAGCCATATTTAACCCTAAACAACCCATATCTATCAACAGCCATAGTTAACCCTAAACAACCCATATGTATCTACAGCCATATTTAACCCTAAACAACCCATATCTATCAACAGCCATAGTTAACCCTAAACAACCCATATCTATCTACAGCCATATTTAACCCTAAACAATCCGTATCTACCTACAGCCATAGTTAACCCTAAACAACCCATATCTATCTACAGCCATAGTTAACCCTAAACAACCCATATCTATCTACAGCCATATTTAACCCTAAACAACCCATATCTATCTACAGCCATAGTTAACCCTAAACAACCCATATCTATCTACAGCCATAGTTAACCCTAAACAACCCATATCTATCTACAGCCATAGTTAACCCTAAACAACCCATATCTATCTACAGCCATATTTAACCCTAAACAACCCATATCTATCTACAGCCATAGTTAACCCTAAACAACCCATATCTATCTACAGCCATAGTTAACCCTAAACAACCCATATCTATCTACAGCCATATTTAACCCTAAACAACCCATATCTATCTACAGCCATATTTAACCCTAAACAACCCGTATCTATCTACAGCCATATTTAACCCTAAACAACCCGTATCTACCTACAGCCACATCTAACCCCAAACAACCTGTATCTATCTACAGCCATATAAAACCCTAAACAACCCATATCTATCTACAGACATATTTAACCTTAAACAACCCCTATCTATCTACAGCCATATTTAACCCTAAACAACCCGTATCTATCTACAGCCATATCTAACCCCAAACAACCCGTATCTATCTACAGCCATATCTAACCCCAAACAACCCGTATCTATCTACAGCCATATCTAACCCCAAACAACCCGTATCTATCTACAGCCATATCTAACCCCAAACAACCCGTATCTATCTACAGCCATATCTAACCCCAAACAACCCGTATCTACCTACAGCCACATATAACCCCAAACAACCCATATCTATCTACAGCCATATCTAACCCCAAACAACCCGTATCTATTTACTGCCAGCTACAGGTTTGAAAGACCATGAAATAAAATATAGAAGAAAAACAAAGAGTGAGAGGAGAAATGTGTAATCACTTTTTTCTTTCTTTCTCAGGGGCTCCACCAGAGATAGAAGGTATAATAAATAATAGATGTGTGGAACTAAATGGCTTTATATGCTCCACACAAGACCAGGTGCTTAATATTCCATTCAATGGAGAATCACAGATACAGTCCCCAAGAACAAATAGTGGATTAGGCCTGCTTTAGCGGCTGGCTCCAGCCCTCTGGGACCTGGGGTCCTCCCAGTAATGAGGTACCTCAGCCGCTTCTCTGGCTGTGTGTGTGTGTGTGTGTGTGTGTGTGTGTGTGTGTGTGTCAGATGGGTCAGAGATTATACAGCCTGCTTCTGAAGGCACCAGAGCCCATGTAGGCCTGACAGCTCTCCTGAGACCTGCCAGCACTCACATAAACTGACCACATTAAAGACACAACACTAGAAACTGATAGAGAGAAACTGACCACATTAAAGACAGAACACTAGAAACTGGACAAATTAACGCTGCCTTTCCCCTTAACAGGAAACAGCAAGCTGTGGACCCTGTGTACCAACTAGTATTCTAATCCTACATAACTGTTAGTAATTCAACAATACTTTTGGCCCAATAAATACCCACTGTTAATTCAGTTTAATAAAACATATGTAAAAGATCCTTGCCAGATCTGCCTCAAGACAGTTATGATTGTATAGGGAACTCAATAAGGAACATACACAACCGGTGTGTGAGAAAAAGCAGCTCAGATGAATGCAGTTAAATCAGTGATATTTCGGGAATGTGGGACAGACAGCAGACAGCTCATTATCAAACACACTGTTGTTAACCATCAAAGAGCATGTCACATCACTTTCACAGGGGTCTGTTGTCTTATTCAGATGAGCTTTGTTCCTCTGCCTTCTGAACATCTGCTTGAACAAGCAGGCCAGGCCCACGCTCTCAGAGTTATGTTCCCCAACAGGAGACCCTGCAACATACAATATATCATATTACAAACTGGGTGGTTCGAGCCCTGAATTCTGATTGTCTGACAGCCGTGGTATATCAGACCATATACCACAGGTACGACAAAACATGTATTTTTACTGCTAGAATTACATTGGTAACCAGTTTATAACAGCAATAAGGCACCTCTGGGGTTTGTGGTATACGGCCAACATACCACAGCTAAGGGCTGTATCCAGGCACTCCACGTTGCGTCATGCTTAAGAACAGCCCTTAGCCATGGTATATTGGCCATATACCACACCACCTCGGGCCTTATTGCTTAAATATATGTATTAAGCAGACGCTTTTATCATGCATGCCAACATTTTTTTTACGTATGGGTGGTCCCGGGAATCGAACCCACTATCCTCTACAAACTAAACACTGTATTTGTCCTGTCCTGTCCTGTTCAGACTCAGAGTAGCCACCTACTATATCCACACCATTATTTAACTGGTTTGAACTGGTCTGGGGGAGGAATAGGCAATATCCACGACACCTGCTGACCTCAATTCTCAACTCTTCTGCTCTGCCTGTTCTCCACTCATCTTCTTCCCTCCCTCCAACCCCATACATCTCAACTCCTCCTCTACCTTCTGCTCTTTCCTATCCCTCCCTCTCCTATCCTCCCCTTCTTTCTCTCCTCCTCTACCTTCTGCTCTTTCCTATCCCTCCCTCTTCTCTCCTATCCCCCCCTCTTCTCTCCTATCCCTCCCTCTCCTCTCCTTCCTTCTCTCCTCCTCTACCTTCTGCTCTCTGCTATACCTCCCTCTCCTCCTCTTCTTTCTCTCCTTCTCTACTCCCCCCATCCAGAGCTAGACACCCAATTATCTCTGCTCTGCTCTCTCTGTGTGTCTGTGCCGACAAACACCTTGTGTCAGAGCAGAGCCACACAGGTGTGCCACTAACAAGTAGGTGACACTCAGACACAGAGAAAGAGGACACATGGCAGTAATACCAGGACTCCCACACACAGTCACTTCCACACCTGCACACACACACACAAACACAATCTGGGGAACAAAAACCCAGACTACATGACGCTCTAACAACCAGCCACCAGAAAATAAGCTATAGGGACGAGAAAGAAAAGAGAGAAAGAGAAAGCAGACAGAGAGAACAAGAGACATAAAGAAACCAACTAGGAGCAAGAGAGAAAGAGAGAGCAGCGAGAGACAGCAGAGAGAGACAGCAGCGAGAGACAGCGGCGAGAGACAGAAAGAGAGAGCTGCGAGAGACAGAGAGAGAGAGAGAGCAACTCTGGACCTCGAAGCCAGTTCCACTTTTCATTGTTCCCGTCTAATCAGGGCCTGATTTAGACCTGGGACACCAGGTGGGTGCAAATTATTATCAGGTAGAACTGAAAACCAGCAGGGTCTGGACCTCATTGGGTAAGAGTTGAATACCCCTGGACTAGAGAGACGCGGATAGTGGGAAGTGAGAAGTCAGTCAGTCTGCAGGGCAAAGGAGCGGTGAGGTTGTGAGGCAGGCAGCCAGTCAGTCAGTCTGCAGGGCCAATGTGTGGTGAGGTGGTGAGGCAGGCAGCCAGTCAGTCAGTCAGTCTGCAAGGCCAATGTGCGGTGAGGTGGTGAGGCAGGCAGCCAGTCAGTCCGCAGGGCCAAGGTGCAGTGAGGTGGTGAGGCAGGCAGCCAGTCAATTCGCAGGGCCAATGTGCGGTGAGGTGGTGAGGCAGGCAGCCAGTCAGTCCGCAGGGCCAAGGTGCAGTGAGGTGGTGAGGCAGGCAGCCAGTCAATTCGCAGGGCCAAGGTGCGGTGAGGTGGTGAGGCAGGCAGCCAGTCAGTCCGCAGGGCCAAGGTGCGGTGAGGTTGTGAGGTTGTGAGGCAGGCAGCTAGTCAGTCAGTCTGCAGGGCCAATGTGCGGTGAGGTGGTGAGGTGGTGAGGCAGGCAGCCAGTCAGTCCGCAGGGCCAAGGTGTGGTGAGGTGGTGAGGCAGGCAGCCAGTCAGTCAGTCCGCAGGGCCAAGGTGCGGTGGTGAGGCAGGCAGCCAGTCAGTCAGTCTGCAGGGCCATGGTGCGGTGAGGTGGTGAGGCAGGCAGCCAGTCAGTCAGTCAGTCCGCAGGGCCAAGGTGCGGTGAGGTGGTGAGGCAGGCAGCCAGTCAGTCAGTCTGCAGGGCCAAGGTGCGGTGAGGTGGTGAGGCAGGCAGCCAGTCAGTCCGCAGGGCCAAGGTGCGGTGAGGTGGTGAGGCAGGCAGCCAGTCAGTCAGTCCGCAGGGCCATGGTGTGGTGAGGTGGTGAGGCAGGCAGCCAGTCAGTCAGTCCGCAGGGCCAAGGTGCGGTAAGGTGGTGAGGCAGGCAGCCAGTCAGTCAGTCTGCAGGGCCAAGGTGCGGTGAGGTGGTGAGGCAGGCAGCCAGTCAGTCAGTCAGTCAGTCTGCAAGGCCAAGGTGCGGTGAGGTGGTGAGGCAGGCAGCCAGTCAGTCCGCAGGGCCAAGGTGCGGTGAGGTGGTGAGGCAGGCAGTCAGTCAGCTAGCACTCAGGACCGTGGTGCAGTCAGTCATTCAAGGGCCATGGTGGATGGATAGTCCTAGTTATCATACTACTGACAGCATGTTAAGTAGGCTGCTGTCAGGGCTGGGGCCTGCCGACCCACCCACTGAGGGGGCCAGGGCCCAGGGAGGCCAGAGGAGATGAAAGACACAGAGCCTTCCCAGCTGACTAGTTAGAGGGGGCCTGATGCAGCACAATTACTGTATACGGCGGCATGACAAGCATGCACGCTCGATTGGCTTCCTCTGCCATCGCACCGCACCACGCCTTTAAAACAGTGGTACCACTCACCTCCGGTCACAAAACAGCAAGAAGTCAACTGATGCACTGTTGTACCATCATGATTTATTCCTTTGCTGTTGGGCGCTGGCAGGCAAGCCGCCATGTTCTGCTAGACTGACACAGTGGAATCACTAGAGGCCCTGACACACAGGAAGGATCTCTGCCATGCCTGGAGCCCACATAATATATTCTCTCCCTCTCTCTCCCTCCCTCCCTCTGAGGGACAGTGGTATTAGGGGCCACCTGGATGCCTCCTCGTCTCTTCTTTAAAAGTCATGCCAGGGATGGACTAAAAGACACACACACTAATAATAATTGGATGGCTGGACGGAGGGAGGGATGGATGGACGGACAGACGGACGAAGGACTTTAAAGGATAAAAGGCTTATAGAGAGGTGGAGGTCTAGCGATGGGCGCCTTACATATCCTGTCCACATATCAGTTAAATTAACCTCAGACAGTTTGTCTTGTCACAGAACTCTAAATCACACAGAACATCACTTCCATCCGTCTGCTAAGAAAACAGCCGTCACCCGCGGCTCTGATAATTTACACCCTGTAACCCCTGGAGCCAGAGAGAGAGTGGCTGGGGCTCTAGGGCTCTGAGCGGCTGACATGCTGAGGGGAGGAGGGGGATGGGTGAGAGGAGAGGCAGAAAGGAGGAGAAAGGGGAAGAGAGGTGAAATTCTCCAAGGGCTGGGTAATTCTCTACACCTCCCCCGGATCCCTCCACTCCATCCTCAGGGAGACCTTGGGTTCCGACGTTCCGACGCACTGTCCCCCCCACCTCCCGGCAGTTCCGCGTTCCGGGCTGCAGTCAGATACCGGAGCAGAACAGTAGAGATAGGATTGTGGATGACATCACTCCTGCTCTCCCTCTCCCTGTCATAAACATTTGGTTCTGCTGTCAGCCACGGAGATAAGAAGCACAGAGAGATCCACTCCCTCGGACCCAGCAGCTCTACTCCAACTATAGCAGAGAGTTAGTGTGTCTAATAACAGATAATTAACTATAGCAGAGAGTTAGTGTGTCTAATAACAGATAATTAACTATAGCAGAGAGTTAGTGTCTAATAACAGATAATTAACTATAGCAGAGAGTTAGTGTGTCTAATAACAGATAATTTAGGGCATGTCGGCCATTAAAATGTAGCAGCTTTAAGAGAAACAGGCAAATATAATCCTGGTTTAGTGCTTTACTACTTGTCAGGGACTGGAGAAGGAGCAGGTTGACTGGAGATGGACCACTGAACTCTGTCTACGTGCGCACGTGTGTGCAAACAGTAAAAAAACATTCCGATATTAAGTTTGATGTAGTGTTGTAATATCGATGAGGAATGCCATGTTTAATCAGACACATAAACCTACTTTACTACTCCTATGATGTACCTGTAGCTTAATAGTGGTGTAAAGTACTTAAGTGAAAATACTTTAAAGTACTACTTAGTTATTTTTTGGGGGGGTATCTGTACCATCCTGTAGTTTAGAGCAGGGGTCTGTACCATCCTGTAGTTTAGAGCAGGGGTCTGTACCATCCTGTAGTTTAGAGCAGGGGTCTGTACCATCCTGTAGTTTAGAGCAGGGGTCTGTACCATCCTGTAGTTTAGAGCAGGGGTCTGTACCATCTTGTAGTTTAGAGCAGGGGTCTGTACCATCCTGTAGTTTAGAGCAGGGGCCTGTACCATCCTGTAGTTTAGAGCAGGGGTCTGTACCATCCTGTAGTTTAGAGCAGGGGTCTGTACCATCCTGTAGTTTAGAGCAGGGGTTTGTACCATCTTGTAGTTTAGAGCAGGGGTCTGTACCATCCTGTAGTTTAGAGCAGGGGCCTGTACCATCCTGTAGTTTAGAGCAGGGGTCTGTACCATCCTGTAGTTTAGAGCAGGGGTCTGTACCATCCTGTAGTTTAGAGCAGGGGTCTGTACCATCCTGTAGTTTAGAGCAGGGGTCTGTACCATCCTGTAGAGTGTATAATGAAGAGGTACTCACAGTGCTAATGAAGAGGTACTCACAGTGCTAAGCTTGCTTGAGGTAATGATGATGCGTCGTTCGTGCAGCATGCTGGCGTACAGCTGTAGCATGTTGTTGACGTCCACCGCCACAAAATACTCTGTCAGGTTCCTCTGGAGGGGGTGGCAAGAGAGACAAGACAGTCAGTGACTTCATAACTGCTCAGACTGCTCAACGGCTCAGACACGAGACATATTTGGCAAGGACTATAGACAATAACGGAGTATAAAGTGAAAGCCAGCCACGTCGCGGACACAGACCCCTCTCTCTCGGACAAGCTAAAACCCCTTCTTCACACGCTTCGAGGCCCCCGCCGCTCACCAGGACTGTGTGCTCCCCACTTGGGCCCTGAACTACAGTGGGGGAAAAAAGTATTTAGTCAGCCACCAATTGTGCAAGTTCTCTCACTTAAAAAGATGAGAGAGGCCTGTAATTTTCATCATAGGTACACTTCAACTATGACAGACAAAATGAGGAAAAAAAATCCAGAAAATCACATTGTAGGATTTTTTATGAATTTATTTGCAAATTATGGTGGAAAATAAGTATTTGGTCACATACAAACAAGCAAGATTTCTGGCTCTCACAGACCTGTAACTTCTTCTTTAAGAGGCTCCTCTGTCCTCCACTCATTACCTGTATTAATGGCACCTGTTTGAACTTGTTATCAGTATAAAAGACACCTGACCACAACCTCAAACAGTCACACTCCAAACGCCACTATGGCCAAGACCAAAGAGCTGTCAAAGGACACCAGAAACAAAATTGTAGACCTGCACCAGGTTGGGAAGACTGAATCTGCAATAGGTAAGCAGCTTGGTTTGAAGAAATCAACTGTGGGAGCAATTATTAGGAAATGGAAGACATACAAGACCACTGATAATCTTCCTCGATCTGGGGCTCCACGCAAGATCTCACCCCGTGGGGTCAAAATGATCACAAGAACGGTGAGCAAAAATCCCAGAACCACACGGGGACCTAGTGAATGACCTGCAGAGAGCTGGGACCAAAGTAACAAAGCCTACCATCAGTAACACACTACGCCGCCAGGGACTCAAATCCTGCAGTGCCAGACGTGTCCCCTGCTTAAGCCAGTACATGTTCAGGCAAGTCTAGTTTGCTAGAGAGCATTTGGATGATCCAGATGAGGATTGGGAGAATGTCAGATGAAACCAAAATATAACTTTTTGGTAAAAACTCAACTAAATGCGTGTTTGGAGGACAAAGAATGCTGAGTTGCATCCAAAGAACACCATACCTACTGTGAAGCATGGGGGTGGAAGCATCATGCTTTGGGGCTGTTTTTCTGCAAAGGGACCAGGACGACTGATCCGTAAAGGAAAGAATGAATGGGGCCATGTATCGTGAGATTTTGAGTGAAAACCTCCTTCCATCAGCAAGGGCATTGAAGATGAAACGTGGCTGGGTCTTTCAGCATGACAATGATCCCAAACACACCGCCCGGCAACGAAGGAGTGGCTTCAGAAGAAGCATTTCAAGGTCCTGGAGTGGCCTAGCCAGTCTCCAGATCTCAACCTCATAGAAAATCTTTGGAGGGAGTTGAAAGTCCGTGTTGCCCAGCGACAGCCCCAAAACATCACTGCTCTAGAGGAGATCTGCATGGAGGAATGGGCCAAAATACCAGCAACAGTGTGTGAAAACCTTGTGAAGACTTACAGAAAACGTTTGACCTCTGTCATTGCCAACAAAGGGTATATAACAAAGTATTGAGATAAACTTTTGTTATTGACCAAATACTTATTTTCCACCATAATTTGCAAATAAATTCATAAAAAATCCTACAATGTGATTTTCTGGATTTTTTTTCCTCATTTTGTCTGTCATAGTTGAAGTGTACCTATGATGAAAATTACAGGCCTCTCTCATCTTTTTAAGTGAGAGAACTTGCACAATTGGTGGCTGACTAAATACTTTTTTTCCCCACTGTAAATGACTATCGCCTCATAGCACTCCCTACTGTCATTATGAAGTGCTTTGAGAGGCTAGTTAAGGACCATATAACCTCCACCTTACCCGAAAACCTAGACCCACTACAATTTGCATACCGCCCCAACAGATCCACGGACGACACAATCGCCATTACACTGCCCTCTCTCACCTGGACAAGAAGATTCCTATGTAAGAATGTGCCAAGCCTTCAACACCATAATGTCCTCAAAGCTCATCACTAAGCTCAGGGTTCTGGGTCTGAACCCCTCTGTGTGCAACTGGGTCCTGGACTTCCTCACTGGTCGGCCACCGCCTGGTACTCTGCTCTGCCCCTTAGACACTGTCACTAGCCGACCACCACCTGGTATTCTACCCTGCACCTTAGACACTGTCACTAGCCGACCACCGCCTGGTACTCTACCCTGCACCTTAGACACTGTCACTAGCCGACCACCGCCTGGTACTCTGCCCTACACCTTAGACAGTGTCACTAGCCGGCTGCTGCCTGATACTCTACCCTGCACCTTAGACACTGTCACTAGCCACCACCGCCTGGTACTCTACCCTGCACCTTAGACACTGTCACTAGCCGGCTGCTGCCTGATACTCTACCCTGCACCTTAGACACTGTCACTAGCCAACCACCGCCTGGTACTCTGCCCTGCACCTTAGACACTGTCACTAGCCGGCTGCTGCCTGATACTCTACCCTGCACCTTAGACACTGTCACTAGCCGACCACCGCCTGGTATTCTACCCTGCACCTTAGACACTGTCACTAGCCGACCACCGCCTGGTATTCTACCCTGCACCTTAGACACTGTCACTAGCCGACCACCGCCTGGTACTCTACCCTGCACCTTAGACACTGTCACTAGCCGACCACCGCCTGGTATTCTACCCTGCACCTTAGACACTGTCACTAGCCGACCACCGCCTGGTACTCTGCTATGCACCTTAGACACTGTCACTAGCCGGCTGCTGCCTGATACTCTGCCCTGCTGGATCTAGAAACACAACCGTTTCACTTTACCTGCTTTAACATTTGTTGATCTCTGTTCACGACAAATAAAGTTTGACTTGACAACTAGACATTAGGATGTATGTCTCTTTCATTTGAGTACAGGAAGTAACACATTTCACAAACTTAGGTCACATATTTACAGTATTTCACAGCACTCTCCAACTGCACTGAGCTTATTTCTCTCAAATGTTGGAATGCACAGAGATACAATGACGAGATCCTGAGGCCCATTGTCGTGCCGTTCATCCGCCGCCATCACCTCATGTTTCAGAATGATAACGCACGGCCCCATGTCACAAGGATCTGTACACAATCCCTGGAAGGTGAAAATGTCCCAGTTCTTCCATGGCCTGCATACTCATCAGACATGTCACTCATTGAGCAGGTTTGGTGTTACAGTTCCTGCCAAAATCCAGCAACTTCGCACAGCCATTGAAGACAAGTGAGACAACATTCCACAATCAACAGCCTGATCGACTCTATGCAAAGGAGATGTGTTGTGCTGCATGAGGCAAATGGTGGTCACACCAGATACTGACTGGTTTTCTGATCCACTCCCTACCTTCTTTTGTAAAGGTATCTGTCATCAACAGATGCATATCTGTATTCCTAGTCATGTGAAATCCATAGATTAGGGCCTAATGAATTTATTTCAAATTAACGGATTTCCTTATATGAACTGCAACTCAGTAAAATCGTTGAAATTGTTGAATGTTGCGTTTATATTTTGTTCAGTGTATAAATACATTTCAATTATCATTTCATCCAACAGACCGCTCTCTTTGAAAGGGTGAGCTCTAGATCTGGGGCAGGCTGGTTGACTTACACTCTCGGGGATGGTGGGCAGGCCGTTGATATCTGGTGTTATGAAGTAGGAGTGCTGAGGAAACACACAGAGAGAGAGAGAGAGAGAGAGGACAGGGTCAGCAACGTATAGTGGCACGTCACTCAGAGAGAGAGAGAGAGAGAGGACAGTAGCACGTCACTCAGAGAGAGAAGACAGTAGCACGTCACTCAGAGAGAGAGAGAGAGGACAGGGTCAGCAACGTAGTGGCACGTCACAGAAAGAGAGAGAGAGAAAGCCTCACTTTGGTTCAATGATTTATGAATCCTCATCTATTCTTCTGTGGGAATTATTGAGCTTCCGTCTGTACTGACAGCTAGGAGGGCAGCACTGATACACACACGCAAACAAGCACACACACACAAACACACACCTGATCCCTATAGATTTAAGATGAGGTGAGCTCTCGGGCAGGAAACAAAGTCTTTATTTCAGTATTAAAGGGTACACACAAAACACACACACACACACAGGTTGCTGAGAGGATCAGAGAGCTGCCTGTCTCACTTTGGGAAACCAGAGCAGGTTGACTGTTTGGATCAAAGAGGCCTGAGAGTGGGACAGAGCAGGTAGGACAGCATGGATCAAAGAGGCCTGAGGGACAGAGCAGGTAGGACAGCATAGACACACACACTAAATCACACTCTCTTTATTTGAGACGTTATTACACACGCCATATTACGACAGACACACATTCATACAAGCACATATATACACACACACACTAAATCACACTCCAAATAACACAACTCCAGAGTTTTGACTCCTTAGAAGAGAGAAAAGACAGAAACCACCACCAAGCACAGGTCAAAACTACAACACCCATAAAACACCTCACCTGGAAAAAGGGACCAAAGGTAAATCTACAGTCCTCACAAACACTGTCTGATGACAATTCACCTAAATGAATGACGCAGCCTGATATCTATGGTTGAGTCGTGGTACATTATGTTCTGCCTTGGAGTCTGTGATATCTTAATGCTGGGTTATTGCTGCTTGATAAACCCATGGCACAGCACAATCATTGAGAACACATGCACGTTTGTTTGTCCCAGGCCCTCGCTGTGTGTGTGTGTGTGAGTCCTCAGTTTAGTTCCATCAGTCCCAGGCCCTCGCTGTGTGTGTGTGTGTGCGTCCTCAGTTTAGTTCCATCAGTCCCAGGCCCTCGCTGTGTGTGTGTGTGTGTTTGTTTGCTTATCTGTAATTTTTTTCAAAGCAATGTTTATATAAAAACATGAAATGTGGGTTAACGGGATAGGCATCAAGGAGACTTTCTGAGCACAATTGCCATGGCTTTAAACATGCACCATAAAAGAGTTGTGATATTCGGAAAGAGAATACAGTACAATGGAACACCATTAATCATTCACTCAGTTTGATTGTTTTCCAGAGGAGAAGAAACCGACTCCAAGGCCCAGGATAGGTTTTTTTAAAAAGACAGACAGGCTTATTTGGCCAAATTGGAAAAGCCTCAGCTCCCATGAGGTTAGTGCAGCAGCGGTTTAACATCTCTCACTCTCATCCCTCTTTTTTTCTTCCCGCTCTTTCCTTCACTCACTCTTCTCCTGCACTCACCGGCTGCTGGCTTGGTACATCTTTCAGTACTTGCCCAGTGGCTATATGCAACAGTGCGGTCTTCACAGTGAGAGCGAGAGAGAGAGAGAGAGAGAGCGAGAGAGAGAGAGAGAGAGAGAGAGAGAGAGAGAGGGAGCAAAACAGAATTTACACTTGAAAGGGGACAATGATCTGGCTTTTTTTTTTTTCTTGGCAGCCATGATAAAAAATACAAAATGTTGTGAAAGATTCTGCTTCATCGATTTAATAGTTGAACCCTAACCTCTCCCCTTGGGGTGTTTTCTCAATTAACCTTGGTAATGAAAAATAAACGTTTATTAAAAGCGTGCCAGACTAAAAACAAACAGAATAAATTGTATTCCTCCTCCTCATGATGCTTCACAACCCAACTTAACCTTTCTTTCTTATCAATGTATTTATTGGTTAATAAAGGCAACTGGAATAAATTGAACTGTATAATTGTATAACTTTTAGATATTACAGCCAAGGAGAGGCTACCTGTTTTAAGTCTTAGTCTACTGTAAAGAATAGCTGCCTTTTCTTACAACAAAATACAGTAATCATGCAGAATAACAAATAGAGACAAAACTTTACAATAATAAAAGCAGCCTTTTTTTGGTCTTTAAAACCTCTATTTTCCCCATCAATTTAATGCGACAATTAGCAGTTGAAACAATAACAAAGCCCACTCGCCGCCCCTGTTTCGGTAAAAAGCTGAGAGATGGGGATGGAGAAATGTAACCACTAATTCATAGACATAGCTACTGATGCAAGAAGTGACCATCCATGACATAAAAATGATAGAAAAAAAAAAAAAAATTGTGAGGCTATATAGTGTTTGTTTACATTGACTTTGTTTACAAACATTGGGTAAAACAAGCTTGTATTTTGGGTTCTGATGCAGTACGACCGTTAAATTAAGCTCCTGAGGCATCTATAAGTTACATTCTTCAAGAATCAAAATGGGTACATATCAATCATTTGTCATTCCAAAAATGTATGTAACAACTCCAGATTGCCTCTTTAAGGCACAGTTATGGAAAAGGAGCGATTTCAAAATAAGTGTTATATTTGTCCAGTAATCCTCTGTAAGATAGTGTCAGACGTAAGTAAAACAAGACCTGTGTTTGACGGCCAGTTGGTTGTTAGGACGTTTCTGCCCGTGATAACCAGGAGACAGGATCAGTTGTGAAAGCGGCCATTAGGCTAACAGACGTCCAGCTAAGGCTTATCCCACAGACCACTTGTGTTTCTAAACAAATTGTCAGCCCCTTCTCCTTATCTCACTCCTATCTTCCTCATCCTGGCTCTCTTTTAACTCTCTCTCCTCTCCCCCTCTACTTTCCCCCTCTCCTCTCCCACTTCCGTTCCCCCTCTCCTCTCCCACATCCGTTCCCCCCTCTCCTCTCCCACCTCCGGTCCCACTCTCCTCTCCCACCTCCGGTCCCCCTCTCCTGTCGTCCCTCCGGTCCCCCTCTCCTGTCGTCCCTCCGTTCCCCCTCAGTTCTCTCTCTTCTCTCCAGGAGTCCTACTGTACTTACCACACTCAGGTTGACGGGGGTGAAGGGCTTTGGCACCGGCAGACTGTACAGGGAGTTCAGCACGTCATTTAGCTCATTCTCCTGCAAAACACACCACAATAAGAATTATCCAAATGTAAAATCGTGTGTCAGATATATATACAAAACACTAGGAACACCTGTTCTTTCCATGACATAAACTGACCAGGTGAATCCAGGTGAAAGCTATGATCCCTTATTGATGTCAACTGTTAAATCCACTTCAATCAGTGTAGATGAAGGGGAGGAGACAGGTTAAAGAAGGATTTTAAAAGCCTTAAAACATTGATTGTGTCTATGTGTGCCATTCAGAGGGTGAATGGGCAAGACAAAATATTGAAGTGCTTTTTGAACATGTTATGGTAGTGCGTCAAGAACTGCAACGCAGCTGGGTTATTCACACTCAACAGTTTCCCCGTGTGCATCTAGAATAGTCCACCACCCAATACTTTCTGAAGGCACTAGTAGTTACTAAGACATAGTTACTAAGACAGGTTACTAAGACATAGTTACTAAGACAGGTTGCTAAGACATATTAATAAGACATGTTACTAAGACAGGTTACTAAGACATAGTTACTAAGACATAGTTACTAAGACATAGTTACTAAGACATAGTTACTAAGACATAGTTACTAAGACATAGTTACTAAGACATAGTTACTAAGACATAATTGCAGTTACTAAGACATAATTACTAAGACATATTTACAATGACATAATTGCATAGTTACTAAGACATAGTTACTAATACATAGTTACTAAGACAAAATTGCAGTTACTAAGACATAGTTACTAAGACATAGTTACTAAGACATAGTACATTATTACTAAGACATAGTTACTAAGACATAGTTACTAAGACATAGTTACTAAGACATAGTTACTAAGACATAGTTACTAAGACATAATTGCATAGTTACTAAGACATAATTGCAGTTACTAAGACATAGTTACTAAGACATAGTTACTAAGACAGGTTACTAAGACAGAACTGCAGTTACTAAGACATAGTAACTATGACATAATTGCATAGTTACTAAGAAATAGTTACTAAGACATAGTTACTAAGACAGGTTTCTAAGACATAATTGCAGTTACTAAGACATATTTACCATGACATAATTGCATAGTTACTAAGACATAGTTACAACCCCTCAGGCTGTATCCCCTACCACAACCCCTCAGACTGTATCCCCTACCACAACACAACCCCTCAGACTGTATCCCCTACCACAACCCCTGACTGTATCCCCTACCACAACCCCTGACTGTATCCCCTACCACAACCCCTGACTGTATCCCCTACCACAACCCCTCAGACTGTATCCCCTACCACAACCCCTCAGACTGTATCCCCTACCACAAGTTACTAATACATAGTTACTATGACATAATTGCATAGTTACTAAGACATAGTTAATAAGACATAGTTACTAAGACATAGTTACTAAGACATAGTTACTATGACATAATTGCATAGTTACTAAGAAATAGTTACTAAGACATAGTTACTAAGACATAGTTACTAAGACATAATTGCAGTTACTAAGACATAGTTAATAAGACATAGTAACTAAGACATAATTGCAGTTACTAAGACATATTTACCATGACATAATTGCATAGTTACTAAGACATAGTTACTAAGACAAAATTGCAGTTACTAAGACATAGTTACTAAGACATAGCTACTATGACATAATTGCATAGTTACTAAGAAATAGTTACTAAGACATAGTTACTAAGACATAGCTACTATGCCATAATTGCATAGTTACTAAGAAATAGTTACTAAGACATAGTTACAGTTACTAAGACATAGTTACTAAGACATAGTTACTAAGACATAGTTACTAAGACATAGTTGCATAGTTACTAAGACATAGTTACTAAGACATAGCTACTATGACATAATTGCATAGTTACTAAGACATAGTTACTAAGACATAGTTACTAAGACATAGTTGCAGTTACTAAGACATAGTTACTAAGACAAGTTACTAAGACATAGTTACTAAGACATAGTTACTAAGACATAGTTGCATAGTTACTAAGACATAGTTACTAAGACATAGTTACTATGACATAATTGCATAGTTACTAAGAAATAGTTACTAAGACAGAGTTACTAAGACATAATTGCAGTTACTAAGACATAGTTACTAAGACATAGTTACTATGACATAATTGCATAGTTACTAAGACATAGTTAATAAGACATAGTTACTAAGACATAGTTGCATAGTTACTAAGACATAGTTACTAAGACATAGTTACTAAAACAGTTACTAAGACATAATTGCATAGTTACTAAGACATAATTGCAGTTACTAAGACGTAGTTACTATGACATAGTTACTAAGACATAGTAACTATGCAACTATGTCTTAGTAACTAAGACATAATTGCAGTTACTAAGACATAGTTACTAAGACATAGTTACTATGACATAATTGCATAGTTACTAAGAAATAGTTACTAAGACAGAGTTACTAAGACATAATTGCAGTTACTAAGACATAGTTACTAAGACAAAATTGCAGTTACTAAGACATAGTTACTAAGACATAGTTACTATGACATAATTGCATAGTTACTAAGACATAGTAAATAAGACAGTTACTAAGACATAGTTACTAAGACATAGCTACTATGACATAATTGCATAGTTACTAAGAAATAGTTACTAAGACATAGTTACTAAGACATAGCTACTATGCCATAATTGCATAGTTACTAAGAAATAGTTACTAAGACATAGTTACTAAGACATAGTTGCAGTTACTAAGACATAGTTACTAAGACATAGTTACTAAGACATAGTTACTAAGACATAGTTACTAAGACATAGTTGCATAGTTACTAAGACATAGTTACTAAGACATAGCTACTATGACATAATTGCATAGTTACTAAGACATAGTTACTAAGACATAGTTACTAAGACATAGTTACTAAGACATAGTTGCAGTTACTAAGACATAGTTACTAAGACAAGTTACTAAGACATAGTTACTAAGACATAGTTGCATAGTTACTAAGACATAGTTACTAAGACATAGTTACTATGACATAATTGCATAGTTACTAAGAAATAGTTACTAAGACAGAGTTACTAAGACATAATTGCAGTTACTAAGACATAGTTACTAAGACATAGTAAATAAGACAGTTACTAAGACATAGTTACTAAGACATAGTTACTATGACATAATTGCATAGTTACTAAGACATAGTAAATAAGACAGTTACTAAGACATAGTTACTAAGACATAGCTACTATGACATAATTGCATAGTTACTAAGAAATAGTTACTAAGACATAGTTACTAAGACATAGCTACTATGCCATAATTGCATAGTTACTAAGAAATAGTTACTAAGACATAGTTACTAAGACATAGTTGCAGTTACTAAGACATAGTTACTAAGACATAGTTACTAAGACATAGTTACTAAGACATAGTTGCATAGTTACTAAGACATAGTTACTAAGACATAGCTACTATGACATAATTGCATAGTTACTAAGACATAGTTACTAAGACATAGTTACTAAGACATAGTTACTAAGACATAGTTGCAGCTACAGTTACTAAGACATAGTTACTAAGACATAGTTAGTTACTAAGACATAGCTGATAGTTACTAAGACACTAAGACATAGTTACTAAGACATAGTTACTATGACATAGTTGCATAGTTACTAAGACATAGTTACTAAGACATAGTTACTATGACATAATTGCATAGTTACTAAGAAATAGTTACTAAGACAGAGTTACTAAGACATAATTGCATAGTTACTAAGACATAGTTACTAAGACATAGTTACTATGACATAATTGCATAGTTACTAAGACATAGTTAATAAGACATAGTTACTAAGACATAGTTGCATAGTTACTAAGACATAGTTACTAAGACATAGTTACTAAAACAGTTACTAAGACATAATTGCATAGTTACTAAGACATAATTGCAGTTACTAAGACGTAGTTACTATGACATAGTTACTAAGACAGTTACTAAGACATAGTTACTAAGACATAGTTGCATAGTTACTAAGACATAATTGCAGTTACTAAGACATAGTTACTAAGACATAGTTACTATGACATAATTGCATAGTTACTAAGAAATAGTTACTAAGACATAGTTACTAAGAGATAGTTACTAAGACATAGTTACTAAGACATAATTGCAGTTACTAAGACATAATTACTAAGACATATTTATCATGACATAATTGCATAGTTACTAAGACATAGTTACTAATACATAGTTACTAAGACAAAATTGCAGTTACTAAGACATAGTTACTAAGACATAGTTACTATGACATAATTGCATAGTTACTAAGACATAGTTAATAAGACATAGTTACTAAGACATAGTTACTAAGACATAGCTACTATGACATAATTGCATAGTTACTAAGACATAGTTACTAAGACATAGTTACTAAGACATAGTTGCATAGTTACTAAGACAGTTGCATAGTTACTAAGACATAGTTGCATAGTTACTAAGACATCGTTACTAAGACATAGTTACTAAGACACAGGTTATTGTACATGAAAAACATTTTTGTCTCAATACCATTTTTGTCTCTCTGATTGGCAGTTTTCAATGGTGGAGCTTTAACAGAGTGTGTGTGTGTGTGTGTGTGTGTGTGTGTGTGTGTGTGTGTGTGTGTGTGTGTGTGTGTGAGAGAGAGAGAGAGACAGTGTACGATTGAACAGCCTCCTGTCATGAGATGCTGAATGCTCACACGCATGGTCAGTAACAGAGCTGAGCCTGAGGAAACACCTCATTTACCCCTGGTCCTAAACCCTCATCTGTCAACGTCCCTCCATCGCCTTGCTACGGCAGGTTAAATATAAACCAAACCATGCACACCAACACTTCGCTCCCCCAACATTTACACACACACACACACACACCACACACACACACACACACACACACACACCACACACCTCATCTATCTCCTTCTCTTTCTGAATCCCTCCTCTCTCTCTCTTTCTTTCTCGCTCTCTCTCTCTCCGCTTCAGAGCAGAAATAAAGACGAACACAGAAATGTTCACACAAACAAAAGAGTTATTATTTTACAGAAAATAACCTTTATAATTGTGCTCTCCTTTTTGACTGGAAATTACATGCGTCAAACACTTTCTTCCATAAATGTATTTACACTACTGTAGTTCAGATCCACTCAAGTGACCAGAGATTTCAGGAGGACCATTCAAAGAACCCAGAGATTGTTCTGTTGAATAACATAGCAAATAGCAGAGAGCATTGAGGAGTAAGTAATATATAATATACAACAACTAAAATACAAATATAATAAACAATCAAATATTAGAGAAGCAGGAGAGCAGGATAATAACGGTCATCTAATGACAGTCAGCACTCCCAATTGGTTGAAATGTTGCATGACATGGTCCGTTTCCTGTGCCCTCTGACCCTACGTGTGTGTGTGTGTATATTAGAGAGGCTCGGTCCCCTCATGCCTCCCTCAGCAGCGTTGAGGAAGTAGAGATACATGACAGCATGGCACTCCTTAGTTCCAGCTCACAACCAATCCCTTCCTCCCTCTTCCTCCCCCTCTTCCTCAATGCTCTCGCCGTTCCCCCTCTTCCTCCTTAATGCTCTATCCTTCTCCCTCTTCCTCCCCCTCTTCCTCAATGCTCTCTCCTTCCCCCTCAGTTTATTGTCAGGGGAAATAGTGAGCCGAAGTGCGTGTGTAAACATGATTGTGTGTGTGCATGTTCATATTCCTAAATGGTTTGTTGTTTTACAGTAACTCTCTCTCTCTCTCTCTCTCTCTCTCTCTCTCTCTCTCTCTCTCTCTCTCTCTCTCTCTCTCTCTCTCTCTCTCTCTCTCTCTCTCTCTCTCTCTCTCTCTCTCTCTCTCTCTCTCTCTCTCTCTCTCTCTCTCTCTCTCTCTCTCTCTCTCTCTCTCTCTCTCTCTCTCTCTCTCTCTCTCTCTCTCTCTCTCTCTCAAAGAAGTAGTGTAGAGATCTTACCTGGTTTGTGGTTAGGTAATCTGCTAGCGTGTTCAGGAGCTTGTAATAGATCTCAAACCAGGGCAGATAACTGAGAGACAGAGAGAAACACAAAATACGCATGTTTACAATCAAGACAGAATTCTAAATAATGAATAAAAACACAAACAGAAGTGAGCTATGGACACAGCCATTGTATAGTCCTACTGCTGTGGGTAAAATAGTCTACTGTACATCTAATCAACGCATTCTATTTATTTTGGGGGCTTTGCATTTTACACATTCCTGTCGTGTCTGCTGTTTAAAGGCGGTGGACAGAGGAGGTAGAGACAAGCCTTTAGTTTAAAGGAAGTGGGTAAGGAAGGTAGAGACGGGCTTTTCTTCAACCCACCACGACTGGGCCAGCGAGAGCTGTGGTAGGAGGAGGAGGGATGCCATGGTTTACAAGTATAGTGATCGCAGATGCACAGCCCAGGCTCAAACCAAGCCAACACGCAGACGCAGAGGGAGAAGCACTACCCCACCACCTATTTACACATTTTCAAATAGACATTCCTTCTGTTTTTTCCTTACCTAATTAATGTCAAATAAATAAATAAAATGAACAAACTAAAAATAATTTATACTGTAGTGTTTGTGTTATAGCTAATGGCAAAATACACCCACCAGAAGCCAGAAGCATCTGCAATATGTCTCTCTTGATAAGATTGACACGTTCTTGGCGGAGATATGTGACTTGCTTTTGAGGTGGAATGTGGCCAGCATTTTGTTTTGGCTTGAAGGTTTCTCAGAAAAGAGAACTCAGTTAATTTATAATGTTATGCAATCAAATAATAAAAACAAATTGGTGGGGTATCGAAGTGAGTTATTACAATTTTATTCAGCTTTGGTTTTTAACATGTATTTTAGAAAACGTCTGGCATAGTGACAGTGGATCAGGACTTCCTTATCAATCTGCACTTCAACATATAAATACATGCTTCATTAACGTTCACTAACTGAATGAAGGTTAAAAATTAAGAACAAATGAATGAATGAATGAATACAGTCAAAATTAAACATAAATTAAACAAAATGTGTGGGTATTACGCAATAACAAAAGTTTGTTGTTAAATTGAAATGGCTACCTGGCTAACAAAAAATTACCACACCAAAAAAATCACAATGAAACTTTCATTAAATACTGTCTCTAAGCTGACTAACGTAGTAGGCTAATACAAAATAATTCCAAAGAGATTACAATAAAAGGTTTGATTTGTAATCTCCGGTTAAAAAGTGTGTGTGTGTGTGCGTGTGCGCCTGCGTGTGTAGGGCTTGGCTGAGGGACTTTTATTAGCCATGGAAGTCCTGTAGAGACAGGGGATGCTGGGTAGTTCTCAGGCCATGGGTCACTGGCTGCTCTGCAGACTGGAATTAACACACAACAAGAAAACAAAGTCAACCTAATGCAAATTTTAATATCGCTAAATCCGCAAGGGGCCAATGACATGGCGGTTCCCGGGCAAGTGCAGCCAAGCGCAGCCATCAGGGGGCCTGAGTGACCATTAACCTGGAACAATCAGCTTCTTTACATGCCAGTATTGTGATGTCCGCATGAAGATCTCACCGTAATCAGGTCACACACTGTCCAAACCCAAAACGTAACATGCGTGTGTTATCTCAGAATTCACATACTGACTGGACATTTAAAAACAGAAACCTAAAGAGATAAATATGCCATGTTGCCAAACAAAGAAGCAGTGGATATTTCTTTGAGATGTGGGTGTGTTGAGGTTTATCAATACAAAAACAACAACAAATTAAAACATTTAAAAAAAGAAATCTGAGCAGGTCACTGAAATAGTCAGTATCAGTCTCCTCTTGCCCTTTGTTTAAGAAGCTAGGCTCCTGGACACTAATCCTTTACATATCCCATGTGAGGGTTTATTTAAATAGGCCTCTCGCACTCTCCCCTCATCTGTCCTGTCAGCCTCTCCTTCGTCAGGCCTCACAGCCCTCTCAACCATCACACTCCTTAATGACCAGGCTGTAATCTTTTGTTTTAGAGACAAAGAAATTATTGGTGTAGCAGAGAGCAGCGAACCGCAACTCATCGTGATACCCAGATAGGGATACTGGACTACATCTTGCCTTAGCAAAATTAGGCTGAGGTGTTTCTGTGGTATGCGTTTCTTTTTTCTTAAATTAAACTATGTCAGTAAGCACTGCTCCTCTCCCCAGTTAGCGGCTTAGACCTGTTTGTGTTTCCTAAGTCCCCGATAGAGAGACATCCATCACTGTGTGTGGGGGCTTGGTTATCTCTCCAGACGTTTTAAAAACACACATGTCCCTTCAAAGTACTGTATACTCACAAAGTAAACCAGTTAATCTGTGGCCCACTCACAACCCCTCAGACTGTATCCCCTACCACAACCCCTCAGACTGTATCCCCTACCACAACCCCTCAGACTGTATCCCCTACCACAACCCCTCAGACTGTATCCCCTACCACAACCCCTCAGACTGTATCCCCTACCACAACCCCTCAGACTGTATCCCCTACCACAACACAACCCCTCAGACTGTATCCCCTACCACAACACAACCCCTCAGACTGTGTCCTCTACCACAACCCCTCAGACTGTATCCCCTACCACAACACAACCCCTCAGACTGTATCCCCTACCACAACCCCTCAGACTGTATCCCCTACCACAACACAACCCCTCAGACTGTATCCCCTACCACAACCCCTCAGACTGTATCCCTACCACAACCCCTCAGACTGTATCCCCTACCACAACCCCTCAGACTGTATCCCCTACCACAACACAACCCCTCAGACTGTATCCCCTACCACAACCCCTCAGACTGTATCCCCTACCACAACACAACCCCTCAGACTGTGTCCTCTACCACAACCCCTCAGACTGTGTCCTCTACCACAACCCCTCAGACTGTATCCCCTACCACAACCCCTCAGACTGTGTCCTCTACCACAACACAACCCCTCAGACTCTCTATCAACTATAACACCACACACAGGGATGGTCAGAAGATATAAGCTAGCAGTAGAAGTGATCAAATCTTCTTTATTATAATTCTGTTGAAGACAAATATTCTCTAAAAGCTCAAATCAATTAACTGGTGTTTTTTGTAAAGACATAAATGATGTAAATACCAACTAAACACATTACAAGAGAGAGATGAGAGTTGTGTTTTCTGGCATTGGGATATTATCAATATAAACCAACTGCAATCTCTCAATCCATTTCAGGGCAAATAAATACCTGTATATCTTTGGCTAGGTTGTCATGTGATTAGTAAACTAAACGTTTTTAACGACATAGCCACGTCTCTGCTGTTTGCTGCCATAAAGTACCTGTTGGGTGTTATTCCTATTCCCTGGATGGGTCTTAAATCTCCCTCTACAGCCAGTCAACTTGCACCTTGTAGCAGGCTCACTGGAAGATGTGATTACACCTATACTTTCCCGGGTTAGAGGTTAAGTACTGGGAAGGAAATGCCCTCCGGCGTCCCGCTCAGTGACCACTAACGGGAGCGCCAACGTCCCTAAAAGGGAACTCAATTCTCAGCCGCCAAATAAAATCAAGAAAACCGCCTTTTTTCATCAGCGACCTCTCTCACATGTCCGAAGGCGGTTTCTCCCTAAATGTGAGAGAATTACCAAAGGAAAGAAGAGGAGGCGGAGGATTGGGGTCGAGCGGAAGGAAGAAAGATTGTAAAATCGAGGCATTGTACCTCTTTAAAAAGGTTTTGGCCTGAAGGTAGCATGGCCCTTTTGGCCTGGGCTTTAGTCGCAGTACTACAAAGCCCTGGCCATGTAAAACTGTCCTAGTCATTAAGACACTTCCTTGTGTAAGCATAGGTGACAATTTTATAGTCCCAGCACTTCAACAATCACAGGGACCCAAATGGTTTTAATTACTTTTGTTGTATATCCGGGGAAACAAACACTTTAAATAAAGGTAGCTAGCTAGAAGTATCTTGGCTGGGACCTTGTTGATCGTCTAAAGTTTTCTCTATCTGTTTTATATGATCATAACATCGATTTCAAAAATATTATTCAATTTGATCACAACTTGGATTGCTTATCTATGAATTACCAACTTCTTCACAGTTGTGCATTTTGACCAACAATAAAAATAGACTTGGGACCAGGACTTTACTCCCTGTCATTGATGCGAAAAATGACATTTGTACATATTTCACATTTATAAACCATGAGATATCCAAAATATGCATCTTTGTTATTATGTTTTAAAATATTTTCACTAATCTTTTTCCCCCACACAGTGGGTCTATTTAAGAAGCAAAAAAGAAATAAAACAGGCCACAAAAACAAAGAACTGTGAAGTCTTTAAAACACACACACACACTCACAGAAGAATAAAAACTTTCTATACATTTCTTATGATGAATGAAGCAAGCCATGCAAACTACTCAGAATGCATAATGAATTGTATACATCATATGTCAAATGAATTAGCATGTAGGACTCAGAAAGAGGGGCATGGGAGTCTCTGCTAATTGGCAGCGAGGCTTCATGCATAATTATGGGCCAAGCGGCTTCCTTTGCCGTGCTTCTGTGCCAGTAGCTGAATAACGAGAAGAGAGAGAGAAACAAAGGGCATGGTGGTGGCTGTCCGGGGGTGGAGGGGTGGGGTTGGTACAGCTCATCTCGACAGCAGCTCATCAAGAACAAGATAAACCCTGCGACTTTCGTCAATATCCCCCAATTTTATTTATTATTTTTTTATTATAGTTTTTTTACTGTGCAAATTCCCATCACTCCTGTGGCTAATTCAACTATACTGTTTTACTATTCAAATGTTTCTTATTAAAAGTACATTGTCAATTGTTAACATAAAATGTGGTTTAATTTAAATGGTCCTAATAAAATAAAAAATAAAAAATGTAATGTATTTTTACTTAAGATATCTTTCTGTGCAATAATAAAAGATGACATCATATTTTAGATAAATCTGTGCTAAACAATATCTCGAGAGATGGAGTTGAACCTACAATCTAGTACTAAAACAATACTTCATAGTTGTCATTGATAGTTTGTACTTCAATTGTTTGTCCTGGATAAAATAACTAAATGAATAATATTATAGGGACCAAATGAATAGGGAATTCAGGAGTTTAGTATTCTGTAACTGGCACGACTAACTTCAAGAGGCTAACACTCGGATGCATATTGCTTCCAAAGAAACAGTTTCATCCTCTACATTTGGGATTCTTTCACTTCCAAAACCTCACTGCCTCTACAATCAATTAATGTAATCTGCATATTATAAAGAGTGAAGTGAGGATATTACAACTTTAAATTGTATTTATTTATGAATAACTAACGAATAACTAATGTCTTTCATCATACGTTGGATAATTGTGACAAAATTCATTTATAAAAATAATAGAAATACTGAACTTGATTGTGTAACTGATTGATGCAATCAGCCAGTAGGTAGAGAATAAGCTGCCTTGTTGAAATGTACTATTTGTAAGTCGTATGTGTCGTACCTGAGCAGACAAATGCAGACGCGGCAGCCAGACGTGAGTCTGCAGAAGCCAAACCTCTGCTTGCTCTCGATGTCCGTCAGCACAAAGGTAAAGTTCTGGCCCACCTGACTCTGGGAAACCCTGAGAACAGTCACCGCACGCACGCACGCAGGGGACAGAGACAACATACCATTAACACAACCAATTACCACGACACACGTACTACAGTATTACCACACAGCCACCTACGGAACAGAAATACCAAACCATTAATTGGGAACTACACATGGGACATTCATCAAGTGTTTCAGAGAATCATGAAAATTAGTTATGAACATATAATGGTTTCAGTTTTCAGCTAACCAGAATATTGTATTACCACATTATAACAGCAGAGGAGAGAAACAACAAACTTATTAGAACATATTATTATGAAGATATTTATACAGAAGAGCCAAGCACTACTGACTTGGTGATAGCGATACACAGAGAACGTTGTACAACATTAAAAAAAAATCCAATATGTTTAATCCTTTACAGACCTACAGTACTAGACCAATGAGTCTATACTTGAGTCAGTGAGACAACAAAATCTGTTTGTTTCTTATTAAAATAAGGATTTGTTTTTGTATAAAGTGGCTAACTACTCACCTAGCACTAAGTGTCTCAACCTAACGCTGACTAGACGGCCAAGATCACTAGGAAACCTTTCTATATGTCCCTGACTGTTGAGTGTGTGAGAGTTGGGGATGTTTTCTCTCATGCAGTTTCATCACTAGATGGCAGCAGTTAAGCTTGTGTGTCCTCCTAACTAAAAAAAACAGCACTTTTCACATGTCATTCTCCAGGAAGCAAAATAAGAGCAGAATCCTCTACAGATGGCTGCTTTCCAAATCGAAATAAAATTATTCATCAGACTGGTACCAAGTCTAGAGATATAGTTATTCATCAGACTGGAACCAAGTATAGATATGTAGGTAGTCATCAGACTGGTACCAAGTCTAGATATATAGTTATTCATCAGACTGGTACCAAGTCTAGAGATATAGTTATTCAGACTGGTACCAAGTATAGAGAAATAGTTATTCAGACTGGTTACAAGTCTAGAGATATAGTTATTCAGACTGGTACCAAGTCTAGAGATTTAGTTATTCATCAGACTGGTACCAAGCCTAGAGATATAGTTATTCATCAGACTGGTACCAAGTCTAGAGATATAGTTATTCATCAGACTGGTACCAAGCCTAGAGATATAGTTATTCATCAGACTGGTACCAAGTCTAGAGATATAGTTATTCAGACTGGTACCAAGTCTAGATTTATAGTTACTCAGACAATGATAAACGCATGATACAGACATACACATATACGCACATAGACACACATAGACACACATGCATGCAAAAGCACACTTAGTCAGGCGAACAAGCTCGCACGCACGCACACGCACTGTGGTGGCCTGGCCTGGGTTAGGCAAGGAGCACAGAGCAGGGAGCACAGAGAAAGGAGCAGGGAGCACTGAGCACAGAGCAGGGAGCACAGAGAAAGGAGCAGGGAGCACTGAGCACAGAGAAAGGAGCACAGAGAAAGGAGCAGGGAGCACAGAGCACAGAGCAGGGAGCACAGAGAAAGGAGCAGGGAGCACAGAGCAGGGAGCAAAGAGCACAGAGCAGGGAGAAGACTGGCTTGGTGTTTAGGAGACTAATATAGGGGTTAACAGCAGATAGGGGTTAACTTCATTAGGGAGCAGCTCCCAAGGTGACGGTTTTGGAGCGCCTGGCGTGCCCAAAGTAAAATGCCTCCCACTCAGGCCCAGAAAATAGGATATGCACATATTTAGTACCATTGGATAGGAAACACTCTGAAGTTTCTAAAGGTGTTAACATTTTGTCTGTGAGTATAACAGAACGGATATGGCAGGCGAAAACCCGAGGAATTTCTGTCCTGGAAAAAGTGATTTTGACACATTGCCTCATTTGGAACACCTCCCTTATGAAAATGCCCATATAAGGGCATATGAATGCAGTACCTATTGCTTCCTCTGGATGTCAAGAGTCTCGAGAAAGTGTTTTGATTCTGTTTAGTTGCTTTAGATGGCAGAAGAAGAAGAATTAGGAAGTAGTCTCACAGAAGTCAATAGAAGAGAACGCACGTTCCCGGCTTGCGCGCTCTGTGGTTTTTTCCTTTCTTATCGCCCAGTTTATATTCCGGTTGAAATATTATACTATATATACATAAAAGTGTTCTTAAGGATACATTATCAATGATGTTTGATTGTTCTTGGACAAGTATTTAGGTATAGTTTGAACGAGTTCTCTTCACGGTTCAATGGACGAGTGGACGCTGTATTTTCTCATTATAACGTGACAACCAAACTGAGATTTATGGATATAATACATTACTTTTTCTAACAAAAGAACCATTGATTGTCTTCGTTGGATACTTGGGAAGCCCTCAGCAGAAGTTCTTCAAAAGGTAATTGATTTGTTTTCGCTGTGAAATGTGTTTTGTGTGAACCGCATGGTTTATGAATTTATGGTAATGGCAAAAATATTGAAGGTGCTACCCTCAAACAATCAAATGTAGGGCTTTCGCAGTAAAGCCTTTTTGAAATCTGACAACGCTGTGAAATTGCCAAGAAGCAGAGCTTTTGATGACTATGCAACACTTGTATATTGATGAATGTTTAATAATTCAACTTTTGGATTTTGAATTTGGCGCCTTGCATTTCACCGGGTAGTGTCGGGAGTGGCGCCCCACTGCTCCTTAAGAAGTTAAGATCAGACAGGGGTTAACAGCAGATAGGGGTTAACAGCAGACTCCCCTGTAGCTGAGCTCCATTGTGTGCCACATACACAGCTCTCCTGTTTCTAATAAATATGATTGTGTGTGTGTGTGTGTGTGTGTGTGTGTGTGTGTGTGTGTGTGTGTGTGTGTGTGTGTGTGTGTGCATGCAGAGTGCAGGACTTAACAAGGGAACATGGGACAGAATCCTACCTCTCAACATCGAAGGGGAAGCAGAACTTGGGCACCGTCTGGAGAACCTCCTGAGAACACAACCATTAGAAAACATTTAGTTAACATTAACACGACGCAAACACGAAGCAGACACAACCATTGGAAAACATTTAGTTAACATGAACACAACGCAAACATGACGCAAACACGACGCAAACACAACACAGACACGACGCAAACACAACCATTGGTACACACAACACAAACACTAATACAATGCAAACACAATAACTTTTATTGATTGGCCATTATAAATGTTTTATAAAAACTAAATTATTAAACATGTTTAAAAACTATGAAAAATGCTATGTATTAATAGTGTGAACATTACTTACTATTTATTTGTATTTTATTCATAATTAATCATTAATGTATTTTCGTTCATACACAACCCTGTAAATTTAGCCTAATCAAACATAACAGACTTAATCAATCAAATGACCCGTTGAAGAAGGATTAATTAAAAGTCTTGTAGTGATGAAATCATGTCATTAAATAATGAAATCAGGCTAAATAACCTACATACAACAGTAATGACTTCATCTTCAGAGCTGAGAGAATCAGAGCTAAAACTGGTTCTATTCTATAGATCCAGACCCACAGCTTAAATCATTAGCTATGATAACCTACATCAATTATCAGGGGTGATGATGGGGGAGGGAGGGAGGGAGGGAGAGAGACTTAGGAGGTGGCAGATTGCTGTGACAATGAGCTAAGCAGCTCTGGGGGTACAGAACGGGCAGGGTGGAGGGGGGTGTAGAGCCTTAAGGGCTTTACCTCCCAACACCTCCCCTGTGGGGGACCTGCCCTTCAGCCCCCCACCAGGGGCATATGGATTTAGACCAGGAGCAGAGCTGAGCACCATATGGGACGTCTGTCTGTCTGAGGGGTGAGTCTGCCTGTCTGAGGGGTGAGTCTGTCTGCCTGTCTGTCTGTTTTATCTGTCTGAGGGGTGAGTCTGTCTGCCTGTCTGAGGGGTGAGTCTGCCTGTCTGTCTGTTTTATCTGTCTGAGGGGTGAGTCTGCCTGTCTGGAGGGGTGAGTCTGCCTGTCTGTCTGAGGGGTGAGTCTGTCTGCCTGTCTGTTTTATCTGTCTGAGGGGTGAGTCTGTCTGTCTGTCTGAGGGGTGAGTCTGTCTGCCTGTCTGTTTTATCTGTCTGAGGGGTGAGTCTGTCTGCCTGTCTGAGGGGTGAGCCTGTCTGTCTGCCTGTGAGTTGTCTATTATTAAGCACCTTGTAGAGCCTAGCTTATCTTACATATGCCACTCAGATTCCGGGAACTGTCATTGTCCAGCCCATTTGGGTTGACAGGAAGCGTGTGAGTTTGAATGACAGTCCTGACCCAAGGACACCAACAAGATCCCGATACAGCAAAACGAGAGTCAGCTGTGTGTGTGTACAAACAAATAGATTGATCTATTTCACTCAAGATCACACAAACTCAGCACCATTCCAACACAAACCCTCTTTCCATCCGGAAGGGGTCCAAATGGCAAGCATCTCTCTCTCTCTCTCTCTCGTGCGTGCGTGCGCAAGGCGTGCGTGCGTGCCTCCCTCCCTCCCTCCCTCCCTCCTCCCTCCCTCCCTCCCTCCCTCCCTCCCTCCCTCCCTCCCTCCCTCCCTCCCTCCCTCCCTCCCTCTCTCTCTCTCTCTCTCTCTCTCTCTCTCTCTCTCTCTCTCTCTCTCTCTCTCTCTCTCTCTCTCTCTCTCTCTCTCTCTCTCTCTCTCTCTCTCTCTCTCTCTCTCTCTCTCTCTCTCTCTCTCTCTCTCTCTCTCTCTCTCTCTCTCTCTCTCTCTCTCTCTCTCTCTCTCTCTCTCTCTCTCTCTCTCTCTCTCTCTCTCTCTCTCTCTCTCTCTCTCTCCTCTCTCCCTCTCCTCCTCCACTCCCTCTCCCTCTCCCTCTCCCTCTCCATCCACATCCTCTCCTCTCCATCCCTCTCCTCCACATCCTCTCCTCTCCTCCACTCCTCTCCATCCACATCCTCTCCTCTCCATCCACATCCTCTCCTCTCCTCCACATCCTCTCCTCCACATCCTCTCTCCTCCCACATCCTCTCCTCTCCATCCTCCTCTCCATCCACATCCTCTCCTCTCCTCCACTTCCTCTCCTCTCCTCCACTTCCTCCACTCCTCTCCATCCACATCCTCTCCTCCACATCCTCTCCTCTCCATCCACATCCTCTCCTCTCTTCCACATCCTCTCCTCTGTATTCCAGACAAAAGAATATAAAGTAGCTAATACATTTGCAACTCTGGAGGCATGTGTGTGTGTGGCTATATTATTATCGGAGGTAGAGACAGGGGTATCAGTCAGTGAGACAGCACACTCTGGTCCCCTGGCAGAGGTCTGACATCACAGCACAGTACAGGGCCTGCTGCCTCTGCATAGCCTCACATCCCTTCCCAACACAGCTACAGCGGGCAGGTCTTCCCTTCCACACTGGCCTGTCTCTGCCTCAGCCTGCTGTTCACCATGGTGTCGACATGGACGATCGACCCAGGGTGTTCTGTGGTCTATGGACCACCAATAGATCACCCGCAGCTCTCTGATGGCAGATCCTTCCCAACATACTGGGGCACCGTAAACACAGCTCAGCATTGGGAGGGGGAACCCACTGTGTGGATTCACTCGACAACAGAAACCACTGCAATACAACAGAGTCACAAAGGGGAGGTCAGTACAACCAGGTGGTTAAATGGTACCTAGCCAGGGCCTTGGGGTTTCATTTTGGGTGTGAACTTAACAAGACAATAGTCACTTCCTGTTGCCGTGAGAAAATAAAGGAATGACGAGTGGAGAGAGAGAGAGAGAGAGAGAGAGAGAGAGAGAGAGAGAGAGAGAGAGAGAGAGAGAGAGAGAGAGAGAGAGAGAGAGAGAGAGAGAGAGAGAGAGAGATTAACTGAGCCACCACTCTCTCTCCCGTTGGCTGGTTGCCCCTCTCTCTCCCCCCTCTCCTACTCTCCCTCCTCACTCTGGGGGGTTTTAAGCCCTGCTTTATATTCCCCCAGCCAACCAGACAGCCAGCCAACCAGCCAGCCAGCTAGCCAACCAGCAAACCAACCAGCAAAAGTTGGCCAACCAATCAACCAGTTAGCCAGCTAATGCTTTCTCAGTCAGCCAGCCAACCAGCAAACCAACCGGCAAACCAGCCAGCCAACCAACCAGTCAGCCGGTAGGCAAGCTAAGGCTCTCGGCCTGGTCTAAAAAACCCTTAACCCATCTGAGTCTAACTCGACTGACTGGCTCTGGTCCGGTCTATCAATGGTCTATCAATGGTATGGTTTAGAGCTCAGAGCGATCGACACACCTGTCCCACTCTCTCTCACCAACAACCAACCCTCCACCACCGGCACCTGTCCCACTCTCACCAACAACCAAACCCCTTACCTGTCCCACTCTCACCAACAACCAACCCTCCACCTGTCCCACTCTCACCAACAACCAACCCCTCACCTGTCCCTCTCTCACCAACAACCAACCCTCCACCTGTCCCTCTCTCACCAACAACCAACCCTCCACCTGTCCCACTCTCACCAACAACCAACCCGTCACCTGTCCCACTCTCACCAACCACTAACCCTCTACCTGTCCCACTGTCACAAACAATCAACCCTCCACCTGTCCCACTCTCACCAACAACCAACCCTCCACCTGTCCCACTCTCATCAACCCACTACCTGTCCCACTCTCACCAACAACCAACCCTCCACCTGTCCCTCTCTCTCTCTCACCAACCACTAACCCCCTACCTGTCCCACTCTCACCAACCACTAACCCCTTAACCTGTCCCACTCTCACCAACAGCCAACCCTCCACCTGTCCCACTCTCTCTCACCAACAACCAACCCCTTACCTGTCCCACTCTCTCTCACCAACCACTAACCCTACACCTGTCCCATTCTCACCAACAACCAACCCTCCACCTGTCCCACTCTCTCTCACCAACCACTAACCCCTTAACCTGTCCCACTCTCACCAACCACTAACCATCCACCTGTCCCACTCTCTCTCTCTCTCCTCACATCCCCTGACGTACCACCTCTGCACTTGCTCATCTTTCAAAAACGCCATCTTCCCCTCACCCCCTCTCCACTCCAACTCCCCAAGCCCCTCTCACCCCGGCCCCCCAGTCCCCCCCTTTCCCCAATTAGGGCCATCTCTCTGTGCAGAGACCCAACCCATTTCTGGCCGTCCGTCCTGCATGCGTTGCTTCACCCAGGCCTCTGGCTAACATGACAAAGAGATCCTCAGTATTCACACAGACACGCTTTCAGATACAGAGTGCCAGCGTGCAGCTTAAAGCTACAATATTTAAATTCTACCATCTCCCTTTTCAGAATTTGCATGGATATGCATTCATTTGCATAACGTGTAAAGGTGAAGGGACAGCTAGGCCTTGGTAAAATACATGCAGAAATGGGATAGTACAGTGGATTAGGATCAGATTTGTACTATTATTAGTTAGCTTTCAAGGGAACCAGGAAAACAAATCTAAAACTAAATGAATCAGGACTGGTATAGAATCGTTTATTATTCTCAGAGAAGGACATTCTTACTGTTTTGGCTGAAATGGTGTTCATATTCTTTGCCTGGTGAAGATAATCAATATAGTTTGTGAGGTTTCACCAACAAGCCAACCATCCTCCTGTTTTTTCCAATTGGCCAGTAACTGGCCCTGAACTACATTAATTAAAAACAGAATCCACCATGATATCCTAATAACATAAAACACATAATTAGAATTAGAAAATTGTTAGATTACTTGTTAGATACTACTGCATGGTCGGAACTAGAAGCAAAAGCATTTCGCTACACTCGCATTAACATCTCCTAACCTTGTGTATGTGACAAATAAAATTTGCCATGATATTCTAATGACAGAATGAGAAAAGTGTAAAACCTGTAGAATAGAATAGTGAGCAGAGAACAAGGGGCAGAGAAAGCACTGCGGCAGATGGGATCCTGTAGATTGTGTGGCCTGTGAAACAGCCAGGCAGAGCCTGCTGAGATTCCATCCATTAGATTTTTAATAGTACGCTGCTGGCTTGCCATCCTGACCTGCGCTCTGTGCCGGTAATAAGAACGGGCTTCAGAGCCGGACCGAGGCACAGAGCTGGGGGTGAGAGCCGATTGACACGAGGGCGTTGCATTTTCACATTCTCCACTCCGCTCTGTTCTGCACAGGAAGAGAAGGATGGAGCGATTTCTCTTCTTTCTTTGTTATATTTTTTTCTTCTAGTGGTTTCTCACAGCAACCCCTGGGGTGGAGAGAGGCTGGCTCTCAGTCTAGCGAGACAAAGGTTATTTTGGTTAACAACCCCGCCGGGTTACTGAGGGACTTCTTAAGGAAGTGAAGAAGGTGACAGATTGATCCCAGAGCCTCTGCAACCACTGACAGGTGTGTGTGTGTGTGTGTGTGTGTGGTGTGTGTGTGTGTGTGTGTGTGTGTGTGGTGCACATGGCCACTGCGATAGAGGGAGGAAGAGCACTGTGTGATGCAAATAGTAGTCACTTCTTGGCCAGCCTCTGGACCTGGAACACATCCTCTTTCAGTGGCCGTACTGAACACTTCACTGGGGTCAGAGAGTCAAGGACAACATGAAGGCCAGAACATTAGTCTCCTGCTATCTGAGATCAGTCATGCCTTCAACAACCTTTACGGCGCTATACAGTGGCAGAGTGGACTTCTAGTAGGATTAAAACAAAGAGAAGAACATGTCCATAGATATTTATTTTAAAATAAACTAATTGTTGAAAGAGACAACAACACTTGGTATTATTTAGGTACTGTTGTACCATCTTCATAATGTAAAAAAGAAAGATGTTGTTTTATCGCCGGCCGACACTTTAGCAGCAGCAGCAAGCAGAAAGAGAAAGTGAGAGAGAGTGGACAGTCAGTCACTTCCTTCCTGTTGATTTACAGATTTTATTTTTAGATAAGTGTCATTCCTCTCTGTCTATCATGTCTCCTCTTCGTTTCACAGATGGCTCAGAGAGAGAGAGAGAGAGAGAGAGAGAGAGAGAGAGAGAGAGAGAGAGAGAGAGAGAGAGAGAGAGAGAGAGAGAGAGAGAGAGAGAGAGAGAGAGAGAGAGAGAATTATTCTGCATTCTCCAGTGAATACATATGATAAAGGAAAAGTGTCTCTCCGTCTGAGACACTCTGCTGGCGAGGTGGACGAGGACAGAGGCTCTCTCTACATATGATATGGCCCAAACATATTAATAAAGAAGTGCCCAGAGGAGTGTGTGGGTGAGCCAGGCAGGCATATTTCCTCTTTAAACAATCAGCTCCCATCAGGCCCTGCTCCACTGTGAACCCTGGAATATGACTGCTACTAACACATAGTCTATCAGAGGACACACACACACACACACCTGTAATATATACATTGAAGCACTGCAGATAAGCGCCAGTGTGACAAAAGTCACCTAAACATTTGGCTGAGGATGGATTATTGACAGCTATGCAATGTACATTGAGAGTACGAAGCACGAAGGGCAGGAGGGCAGGTTAAATAAGAATTTTTAAGCCTTGAGACAAAATTCAAATCAAATTTTATTGGTCTCATACACATATTTAGCAGATGTTATCGCGGGAGTAGTGAAATGCTTGTGTTCCTACTGCAGCTCCAACAGTGCAGTAGTATCTAACAATTCACAACAATACACAAATCTAAAAGTAAAATAATGGAATTAAGAAATATATAAATATTAGGATGGGCAATGTCGGAGTGGCATTGACTAAAATGCAGTAGAATAGAATACAGTATATACATGAGATGAGTAAAGCAGTATGTAAACATTATTTAAGTGACTAATGTTCCATTATTAAAGTTACCAGTGATTCCATGTCTATGTATATAGGGCAACAGCGTCTAAGGTGCAGGGTTGAGTAACCGGGTGGAAGCCGGCTAGTGATGGCTATTTAACAGTCTGATGGCTTTGAGATAAAAGCTGTTTTTCAGTCTCTCTGTCCCAGCTTTGATGCATCTGTACTGACCTCGCCTTCTGGATGATAGCGGGGTGAAGAGGCCGTGGCTCGGGTGGTTAATGTCCTTAAACTTTTTGTGACATTGGGTAATGTAGGTGTCCTGGAGGGCAGGTAGTTTGTCCTCGTGATGCGTTGGGCAGACTGCACCACCCTCTGGAGAGTCCTGCGGTTGTGGGCGGTGCAGTTGCCGTACCAGGCGGTGATGCAGCCCAACAGGATGCTCTCGATTGTGCATCTGTAAAAGTTTGTGAGGGTCTTACGGGACAAGCCAAATATCTTCAACCTCAAGAAGCTGAAGAGGCACCTTCTTTACCACACTGTCTGTGTGGGTGGACCATTTCAGTTTGTCCGTGATGTGTACGCAGAGGAAATTAAAACTTTCCACCTTCTCCACTGCGGTCCCATCGATGTGGATAGGGACGTGCTCCCTCTGCTGTTTCCTGAAGTCCACTCCTTCGTTTTGTTGATGTTGTGGGAGAGGTTATTTTCCTGCCACCCACTCCGCCAGGGCCCTCACCCCCTCCCTATAGGCTGTCTCGTCATTGTTGGTAATCAGGCCTACTACTGTTGTGTCGTCTGCAATCTTGATGATTGAGTTGGAGGTGTGCGTGTCCATGCAGTCATGGGTGAACAGGGAGTACAGGAGGGGGCTGAGCACACACCCTTGTGGGGCCCCTGTGTAGAGGATCAGCGAAGTTGAGGTGTTGTTTCCTACCTTCACCACCTGGGGGCTATCCATCAGGAAGTCCAGGACCCAGTAGCACAGGGTGGGGTTCAGACCCAGGGCCCCGAGCTTAATGATGAGCTTGGAGGGTACTATGGTGTTCAAGGCTTAGCTATAGTCAATGAACAGCATTCTGACATAGGTATTCCTCTTGTCCAGATTGGATAGGCCAGTGTGTAGTGCGATGGATGTGGATCTATTGGGGCGGTAAATAAATTGAAGTGGATCTAGGGTCTTGGGTAAGGTAGAAGCGATTTGATCCTTAACTAGCCTCTCAAAGCACTTCATGATGACAGAAGTGAGTGCTACGGGGCGATAGTCATTTAGTTCAGTTACCTTTGCTTTCTTGGGTACAGGAACAATGGTGGACATCTTGAAGTGGTCTAAGGCACTGCATCTCAGTGCAAGAGGCGTAACTGCAGTCCCTGGTTCGAATCCAGGCTGCATCCCATCCGGCCGTGATTGGTAGTCCCATAGGGCGGCACACAATTGGCCCAGCGTCGTCAGGGTTTGGCCCGGGTAGGCCCTCATTGTAAATAGGAATTTGTTCTTAACTGACTTGCCTAGTTAAATAAAAAGGTAAAAAATAAATAAAAAATTAAAGTAAGTGGGGACAGCAGACTGGGAGAGGGAGAGATTGATTATGTCCGTAAACACTCCAGCCAGCTGGTCTGCGCAGACTGACGTTTCCCACAGGACTTGGGAGCGGGCCACATCGGTGGTACTATGTTATCTTCAAAGCGGGCGAAGAAGGTGTTTAGCTTATCCAGAAGCAAGACGTTGTGTACGCGATGTGGCTGGTTTTCCCTTTGTAGTCCGTGATTGTCTGTAGACCCTGCCACATATGTCTCGTGTCTGATTCGTTGAATTGCGACTCCACTTTGTCTCTCTACTGACGTTTTGCCTCTTTGATTGCCTTACGGAGGGAATAACTACACTGTTTGTATTCAACCATATTCCCAGTCCCCTTGCCATGGTTAAATGCAGTGGTTTGCACGAATGCTGCCATATACAGTGGGGCAAAAAAGTATTTAGTCAGCCACCAATTGTGCAAGTTCTCTCACTTAAAAAGATGAGAGAGGCCTGTCATTTTCATCATAGGTACACTTCAACTATGACAGACAAAATGAGGGAACAAAATCCAGAAAATCACATTGTAGGATTTTTTATGAATTTATTTGCAAATTATGGTGGAAAATAAGTATTTGGTCACATACAAACAAGCAAGATTTCTGGCTCTCACAGACCTGTAACTTCTTCTTTAAGAGGCTCCTCTGTCCTCCACTCGTTACCTGTATTAATGGCACCTGTTTGAACTTGTTATCAGTATAAAAGACACCTGTCCACAACCTCAAACAGTCACACTCCAAACTCCACTATGGCCAAGACCAAAGAGCTGTCAAAGGACACCAGAAACAAAGGTTAGGAAGACTGAATCTGCAATAGGTAAGCAGCTTGGTTTGAAGAAATCAACTGTGGGAGCAATTATTAGGAAATGGAAGACATACAAGACCACTGATAATCTTCCTCGATCTGGGGCTCCACGCAAGATCTCACCCCGTGGGGTCAAAATGATCACAAGAACGGTGAGCAAAAATCCTAGAACCACACGGGGGGACCTAGTGAATGACCTGCAGAGAGCTGGGACCAAAGTAACAAAGCCTACCATCAGTAACACACTACGCCGCCAGGGAATCAAATCCTGCAGTGCCAGACGTGTCCCCCTGCTTAAGCCAGTACATGTTCAGGCCCGTCTGAAGTTTGCTAGAGAGCATTTGGATGATCCAGATGAGGATTGGGAGAATGTCATATGGTCAGATGAAACCAAAATATAACTTTTTGGTAAAAACTCAACTTGTCGTGTTTGGAGGACAAAGAATGCTGAGTTGCATCCAAAGAACACCATACCTACTGTGAAGCATGGGGGTGGAAACATCATGCTTTGGGGCGGTTTTTCTGCAAAGGGACCAGGACGACTGATCCGTGTAAAGGAAAGAATGAATGGGGCCATGTATCGTGAGATTTTGAGTGAAAACCTCCTTCCATCAGCAAGGGCATTGAAGATGAAACGTGGCTGGGTCTTTCAGCATGACAATGATCCCAAACACACTGCCCGGCAACGAAGGAGTGGCTTCAGAAGAAGCATTTCAAGGTCCTGGAGTGGCCTAGCCAGTCTCCAGATCTCAACCCCATAGAAAATCTTTGGAGGGAGTTGAAAGTTCGTGTTGCCCAGCGACAGCCCCAAAACATCACTGCTCTAGAGGAGATCTGCATGGAGGAATGGGCCAAAATACCAGCAACAGTGTGTGAAAACCTTGTGAAGACTTACAGAAAACGTTTGACCTCTGTCATTGCCAACAAAGGGTATATAACAAAGTATTGAGATAAACTTTTGTTATTGACCAAATACTTATTTTCCACCATAATTTGCAAATAAATAAAAAAAAAATCCTACAATGTGATTTTCTGGATTTCTTTTTCTCATTTCGTCTGTCATAGTTGAAGTGTACCTATGATGAAAATTACAGGCCTCTCTCATCTTTTTAAGTTGGAGAACTTGCACAATTGGTGGCTGACTAAATACTTTTTTGCCCCACTGTAGCCACGGTTTCTGGTTTGGGTAGGCTTTAATAATCACAGTGGGAAAAACATCCCCTATACACTTCCTGATGAACTCAGTCACTGTGTCCATGTATACATCAATGTTATTCTCAGAGGCTACCCGGAACATATCCCAGTCCGCGGGATCAAAACAATTTTGAAGCATGGATTCCGATTGGTCAGACCAGCATTGAATAGACCTGAGCACGGGTACATCCTGTTTGAGTTCCTGGTTACAGGAAGGGAGGAGCAAAATGGAGTCGTAACCTGATTTGCCAAAGGGAGGGCCTTATAGGCATCCCGAATGGGGGAGTAACAATAGTCAAGTGTTTTTCCAGCGCTAGTACAACAGTCAATGTGTTGATAGAACTTCGGGTAGCGTTTTCCTCAAATTTGCTTTGTTAAAATCCCCAGCTACAATAAGAATATGGATATGTGGTTTCCAGTTTGCATAAAGTCCGGTGTAGTTCCTTGAGGGCAGTCACGGTATCGGCTTGAGGGGTAATCTACACGGCTGTGACTATAACCGAAGATAATTCTCTTGGAAAGTAATACGGTCAGCATTGATTGTGAGGTATTCTAGGTCAGGTGAACAAAAAGACTTGAGTTTCTGTACGTTACCACAATCACACCATGAGTAGTTAATCATGAAACATATACATACTTCTTCCTGGAGATTTCTTTATTCCTGTCTGTGCGATGTACTGAGAACCCAGCTGGCTTTATGGACGAGGACAGCATATCCGGAGAAAGTCATGATTCCGTGAAACAGAGTATGTTACAGTCCCTGATGTCTCCCTGGAAGTAGATCCTCGCCCCTGAGCTCGTCTACTTGAGACTGAACATTAGCGAGTAATACTCGGAAGCGGTGGTGGTGTGCACGCCTCCTGAGTCGGAGTAGAAGTCCACTCCGAATACCTCTTCTCTGCCGGCAATGTCTTGGAGCAGCCTCTGGGATAAGTTCAATTGTACTGGGGGGTACGAACAAAGGATCCAATTCGGGAAAGTAGTATTCCTGGTCGTAATGCTGGTGAGTTACCGCCACTCTGATATTCAAAAGGCTGTATGTAATAACGCAAAAAAATACATTCTAGGCTAATAATATAGGAAATAACCAAAACAACGAAATACAACAAAGTTGCTTAGGAGCTGGAAGCAGAGCTGCCCCGTCTGTCAGAGCAATCTTTCATCTTTCATTAATTTACACATGGATTGTGTATGTGTGCCATTCAGAGGGTGAATGGGCAAGATAAAATATTTAAGTGCCATTGAGCAGGGTATGGTAGTAGGTGCCAGGCACACTGGTTTGAGTGTGTCAAGAACTGGGTTTTTCATGCTCAACAGTTTCCCGTGTGCATCAATAATGGTCCACCACCCAAAGGACATCCAGCCAACTTGACACAACTGTGGGAAGCATTGGAGTCAACATGTGCCAGCAACGGTTTCCAGAGTCCATGCCCTGACGACTTGAGGCTGTTCTGAGGGCAAATAGGGGTGCAACTCAATATTAGGAAGGCGTTCCTAATGTTTTGTACACTCAGTGTATACACAGAGTATACCAAACATTAGGAACACCTTCCTAATATTGAGTCGCACAAGGTGTGGAAAGCATTCCACAGGTATGCTGGCCTATGTTGTCTTCAATGCTTCCCACAGTTGTGTCAAGTTGGCTGGATGTCCATTGGGTGGTGGACCATTCTTGATACACGGGGAAACTGTTGAGCATGAAAAACCCAGCAGCGTTGCAGTTCCTGATACAAACCGGTGCGCCTGGCACCTTCTACCATACCCTGTTCAAATGCATTTAATATTTTGTCTTGCTCATTCACCCTCTGAATGGCACACATACACAATCCATGTCTCAATTGTCTCAAGGCTTAAAAATCCTTATTTAACCTCTCTCCTCCCCTTCATCTACAATGATTGAAGTGGGTTTAACAAGTGACATCAATAAGGGATCATAGCTTTCACCTGGTCAGTCTATGTCATAGAAAGAGCAGGTGTCCTTAATGTTTTGTACACTCAGTGTATATGACATGCATGAGATGTACTGGAGATGGCCAGGTCACCCGGGCACCCATCCCCTTTCTGCTCTATCCATCTCTACTTCTATCATTCCCTCTTCTCCCGTCATCCTACCTCCTCTCAGGCTACTTTTGATGTCAGTAGTAAAGAAACCTGCATGGTTATAGAACAGGGTTCTCCAGCAGGTTGATCGCGAGATACCAGTAGCACACAGCCCACCTATGAGTAGTATATGGAATCTTTCACGTGTTTCATCGCAAATTGTCATAAACAATTTGTGTTTGTCTATCACTCAGTATATAGCCAGTTGATGTGATAACCGTCTTGTGGGTTGACAGAATTACTTTCCCAAAAACCTTCTCAAATAAATGTTAACTGCAAAGAAGGCTTAACTGGCAGAAGTCTATTATGAGTAAGTATATCATTTCTATTGATTATATGTTATTTGTAAACTTTGCCTTGAAATGAGCAGCAGCAGCACAGAATCATTGCTAGACCGGCACAGACTGCACATTCCTCACCTCGCTAGATGCACAATTAAAGGGCCAGACGTGCAATTACTCACCAAAACATATATTTGTTCGATTTCTTCCAGACCTAAACAATTGTTATTGTCTTCTGATGTGATTGAACCATTGACAGGGATTCAGAGCATAAAATGTAATTGTTCCTTTATTCTTAATCGTCAATTAGAAAAATAACATCTATAACCAGGCCAAATAAAACTGAGAATTTTGGGAAAAAATAAAACACAATTTGGGAAAAGAATCACAGATTTTACAGGCCCCCCTTAGAGTTGTTTATTAACCATTATTTGCCCATGTTCACTGACAGACAACATAGTGCACTACTTCCTCTAGTTCACTAAGGACCCTGGGAAGAGTTGACAACATAGTGCACTACTTCCTCTAGTTCACTAAGGACCCTGGGAAGAGTTGACAACATAGTGCACTACTTCCTCTAGTTCACTAAGGACCCTGGGAAGAGTTGTAAGGAAGAGGAAAAGAATGTTCCTATTTGAAAGCTAGAAAAAAAAAAAAAAACAGAGTACCTCGCAACATGTTTATTTCTTTTAAATGAGCTCTCATGCTAGAAAAGGTTGGAGACCCCTGTTATAGAAAGCCTCTCCATCTGGCATCACATCTTACACAGAAGGACATTAGAAACCCTCTCTTTCTCTGTGTTATGATATGGATTGAGATTCCATACTGTGATTTTATTGTGATTCGATGTCCCAATACACATTGCTCACCATAATGTCTGCTTCAGAGGGACAAGAGCGCGTGTGAAAATGACTGTTGATCAGTCATGGAAATAAAAGTGCTGAAAACACGAAGGAAAAATACTGGATTTTGCTGCAGGTACAGCCAACTAGCGCAAAAAATTATATTGCGATATTGTCAAAACGATACGGGACATCGTCACAAATAATATCCCGATATGTAACTGTATCACTTCTTTCCCACATTACTAATACTACTGCCGTATATGAGTATTGGAAGTGGTGCAGTGGTACAACCATAGTGAAACAGGCTTTAAGGTAGAAAGAACTACGAGGCACCATGTGACCAACCGACTTGGTTCCACATTCTCTATTCCGTTAGTGAAACAGAGTTCTTTACCAGAACATCTCCTTGATTCTAAAACAAGATCTGATAAAGAACTAGGCAGCCTGCAGTGGCCTATTATTTTCCACGGCTGCCAAAAAACACACCCTCCTCACCTTCCCACAGTTCCTCTCCTCACTTCTGTCGTCTCATCTCCCCCACACCCTCCTCACCTCTCCTTTCCTCTCCTCACTTCTGTCGTCTCATCTCCTCTATCCTCACCTCCTCCCCTTCCCTCTCCCTCCTTTCCTCCTCTAATATTCTCTCCTCTCTCCTCCCCTCTTCCTCCTTCTCTCCTCTCCTAGGAAGCAACCCAGGGGTCAGTGTAATCAAGACCCATGAGCAGCAAAGGCCATCAGTTAGGTGTCCAGAGGAGTGCCTGTACAGAGGCCAGCTCAGCGGGGCGAGTCTATCCATTACGTAGTGCCCCACAACACCCCAGAGAGTTGGCAGTGAGGGGTTAGACACAGATAAACACACACACACACACACACACTATAGGGTCTTGTCTGACAACGCTGTCAGGGTGCAGTGAAGAGGAAAGACGAGACCCATTGACACACACACACAGATGCAAAAGTGAAGACATAAACACCCCCCCATCTGTTTTCTCATATCTCCCTCCTCATCACCCCGTTGCAGCCCGTCAAAGATCACCATCATAACTGTTGCAACTGCAGAACTACAAGCTACCTATTCTCACCCTATTTACTGCCTCCCCCTTCCCCTCTCTTCCCTGCCTCCCCCTCTCTTCCCTGTCTCCCCCTCTCTTCCCTGTCTCCCCCTCTCTTCCCTGCCTCCCCCTCTCTTCCCTGCCTCCCCTCTCTTCCCTGTCTCCCCCTCTCTTCCCTGCCTCCCCCTCTCTTCCCTGTCTCCCCTCTCTTCCCTGTCTCCCCTTCTACCCCCTCCCTCCCTCTCCCCGCCTCCCTCTTCTCGCACTCCTTCCCCCGCCTCCCCCTCTCCCACTCCCCCAACTGTCAGTCTTCTCTCCCAACTTCACCATGTCACACCATCACTCACCACCCCATCACCCTCTGCCCCGGCCCAGGGATTGGTCCACCAATCATACAGTGTCAGTGAGGCTGCGCTGATGGCCCATGGTGTCAGATACAGACTAATATCTGCTCTGAGAAAGGAGGCCCTGGGACAACAACACTGGCTCCCTCTCTCCATCTCTCTACTGACTGGCTGAGACCACACTGTGTTTGTCCACCTATCTGTCTCTCTGCCTACCGCCCTCTCTCCCTCTGCCTCCCGCCCCCTCTCTCGCTCTCCCTCTCTCCCTCGCCCTCTCCCCTCGCCCTCCGCCTCGCCCTCCGCCTCGCCCTCCCGCCCTCTGCCTCGCCCTCTCTGCCTCGCTCTCTCTGCCTCGCTCTCTCTGCCTCCACCTCTCCCCATCTCGCCCTCCTTCCCCCCTTCTCGCCCTCCTTCCCCCCACCTCCCCCTCTCCACTCTCCCCTTCCAGCCTATCTCCCGCATCCTCCCTCTCCCACTCCCCCGCCTCCCCCAACTGTCAGTCTTCTCTCCCAACTTCACCATGTCACACCATCACTCACCACCCCATCACCCTCTGCCCCCGGCCCAGGGATTGGTCCACCAATCATACAGTGTCAGTGAGGCTGCGCTGATGGCCCATGGTGTCAGATACAGACTAATATCTGCTCTGAGAAAGGAGGCCCCTGGGACAACAACACTGGCTCCCTCTCTCCATCTCTCTACTGACTGGCTGAGACCACACTGTGTTTGTCCACATATCTGTCTCTCTGCCTACCGCCCTCTCTCTCTCTGCCTCGCCCCCTTAACTCTCTCTGCCTCGCCCCCTTAACTCTCTCTGCCTCGCCCCTTAACCCTCTCTGCCTCGCCCCCTTAACCCTCTCTGCCTCGCCCCTTAACCCTCTCTGCCTCGCCCCTTAACCCTCTCTGCCTCGCCCCTAACCCTCTCTGCCTCGCCCCTAACCCTCTCTGCCTCGCCCCTAACTCTCTCTGCCTCGCCCCTAACCCTCTCTGCCTCGCCCCCCAACTCTCTCTGCCTCGCCCCCTAACCCTCTCTGCCTCGCCCCTAACCCTCTCTGCCTCGCCCCCTAACTCTCTCTGCCTCGCCCCCTAACCCTCTCTGCCACTCTCTTTCTCTCTGCCTCTAAACATACACCAAATGAGTGTTTGGGTCAAAACACACTGCATTGGACTGTTGAATACGTAGCCGCAGTACAGACAGTGTGTGTAGCTAGGCCTACTTACTGTTAAGTAGCAGTGCTGTACCTGTCATTTGTAAAATAAGAATTTGTTCTTAACTGACTTGCCTAGTTAAATAAAAGTAACTTAAAAACTTATAACAAAAATGTCATTTCCTGCCACAGCTGCTACTGAGAAGAGATAGGCAGTATGAGAGAGAGCAGATATTTGCATTCACTCATTGCAACACTGCCCTGATTAGTTTGGATAACATCATCCCTGTGTGTATCAGAGTACGAACGAGAGAGAGAGAGAGAAAAGAAGAAAGCAGAAAGGACTGGGGAGAGATTAGGGTATGGTTCTCCCCTACACTTATTTGAAAAGAAGAAAACAGAAAGGACATTGAGAAAGTTAGTTCTCATAACACTAACTACCAGATTGATGCTCCTTTGTTTTGACAGACATACTGTAGAAAGAACTGACTTAATAATATGCAAATGTTCTCTCCTCAAGTTTCCAAACGGCCATTGTTTGAACAACTCCTTCTCCACTAGAGATGCATTATGACATCATAACACTCCTGCTAGCTGGCAGGCAACACCACTCCTGCAAGCTGGCAGGCAACACCACTCCTGCTAGCTGGCAGGCAACACCACTCCTGCAAGCTGGCAGGCAACACCACTCCTGCTGGGTGACAGGCAATAACACTCCTGCTGGGTGACAGGCAATAACACTCCTGCTGGGTGACAGGCAATAACACTCCTGCTGGGTGACAGGCAATAACACTCCTGCCGGGTGACAGGCAATAACACTCCTGCCGGGTGACAGGCAATAACACTCCTGCCGGGTGACAGGCAATAACACTCCTGCCGGGTGACAGGCAATAACACTCCTGCCGGGTGACAGGCAATAACACTCCTGCCGGGTGACAGGCAATAACACTCCTGCTGGGTGACAGGCCAAAACTCTCCTGCTAGGTGACAGGCAATAACACTCCTGCTAGGTGACAGGCAATAACACTCCTGCTAGGTGACAGGCAATAACACTCCTGCTGGGTGACAGGCAATAACACTCCTGCTGGGTGACAGGCAATAACACTCCTGCTGGGTGACAGGCAATAACACTCCTGCTGGGTGACAGGCCATAACACTCCTGCTGGGTGACAGGCCATAACACTCCTGCTGGGTGACAGGCCATAACACTCCTGCTGGGTGACAGGCCATAACACTCCTGCTGGGTGACAGGCCATAACACTCCTGCTGGGTGACAGGCCATAACACTCCTGCTGGGTGACAGGCCATAACACTCCTGCTGGGTGACAGGCCATAACACTCCTGCTGGGTGACAGGCCATAACACTCCTGCTGGGTGACAGGCCATAACACTCCTGCTGGGTGACAGGCCATAACACTCCTGCTGGGTGACAGGCCATAACACTCCTGCTGGGTGACAGGCCATAACACTCCTGCTGGGTGACAGGCCATAACACTCCTGCTGGGTGACAGGCCATAACACTCCTGCTGGGTGACAGGCCATAACACTCCTGCTGGGTGACAGGCCATAACACTCCTGCTGGGTGACAGGCCATAACACTCCTGCTGGGTGACAGGCAATAACACTCCTGCTAGGTGACAGGCAATAACACTCCTGCTAGGTGACAGGCAATAACACTCCTGCTAGGTGACAGGCAATAACACTCCTGCTAGTTGACAGGCAATAACTCTCCTGCTAGGTGACAGGCAATAACACTCCTGCTAGGTGACAGGCAATAACACTCCTGCTAGGTGACAGGCAATAACACTCCTGCTAGGTGACAGGCAATCGGACTCCCCCATCTCAGTCCCGAAGTCTGAGTCTGTGCGTTCTCTATTTTTTGGGGGAGAGGGGAGGGGGGAAGGGGATTTGGGATGAGATCTGAGAGGAAACAGATAGATTTCCATCTGTCTACTTTATTTTTTTTTACAATTTAAATATATGCTTCAGCCATCTCTCCCTCCCTCCCTCCCTCTCTATATATTTCCCCCTCCCTCTCTATATATTTCCCCCTTGCGTTCTCTGTCCCCCTCGTGCTCTCTGTCCCCTGTTCCGTCTCTCTGTCCCCCTCGCGCTCTCTTTCCTCTGTTCTGTCACTCTGTCCCCCTCGCGCTCTCTGTCCCCTGTTCCGTCTCTGTCCCCCTCGCGTTCTCTGTCCCCTGTTCCGTCTCTCTGTCCCCAGTTCGTCTCTCTATCCCCCTCGTGCTCTCTGTCCCCCTCGTGCTCTCTGTCCCCCTCGTGCTCTCTGTCCCCCTCGTGCTCTCTGTCCCCCTCGTGCTCTCTGTCCCCTGTTCTGTCTCTCTGTCCCCTGTTCTGTCTCTCTGTCCCCCTCGGGCTTTCTTTCCTCTGTTCTGTCTCTATCCCGCTCTGTCCCCCTCTCGTCCCCCTCGCGCTCTCTCTCCCCCTCTCCCTTTCTGTCCCCCTCTCCCTATGGCAGCTGTAGATGACCAGGACATCAAGAGTCTCAGGGGCCGAGGGAGTAAGGGAGATGGAGTGAGAGAGAAATGGAGAGAGAGAGATGGAGAGAGAGATAAAGAGAGAGAGAGAGATGGAGAGCGAGAGAGAGAGATGGAGAGCGAGAGAGAGAGATGGAGAGCGAGAGAGAGAGATGGAGAGCGAGAGAGAGATGGAGAGCGAGAGAGAGAGAGATGGAGAGAAAGAGAGAGTGCGAGAGATGAAGAGAGAGAGATGGAGAGAGAGATGGAGAGAGCGTTTCTCACTTCATATGACACCGCCCTGGCATGCCATCCTGCAGTCTGCTCTCCTTTGAGCCTCTATTCTACCACAGAACAGAAAAAAAATCAATTGGTATTTCCATAATCCACACTCTTGTCTGCCTGCCTCCTCCCCAGGGTCGACTAACCCCTCCACCCTGATCCTACGGCCTACAACTGTCATTACGCTGGGCAACAACACCGGGCCAAACAAAAGGAAGCCTGAGGAGACTGGTAGCGGCTGCGGCCATATGCTGCTCCGCTCCTGGAGAAAAGAGGAGTGACTGACTGATTGACCGACTGCAGCTTCTCTCTCTCTCTCGGTTGCAGTGCGGAACCACAAAGAGGAAAATGAGCCTAATCCTGGTAATGAGCTGTGTGAATAGTATACAGGCCTTTCTGGCTGCCGACCATTGGGGGAAAGGCCAAGCCGTCTGCACACAATCACACCACGGTATATAATAGCTACACTAGCCATCTCATCCACACGCACAACGTGGTCAACAACAGAGAGAGACAGATAGCAAGAGAGAGAAAGAGAGAGCGCGCAAGATGGTAAATAGAAGAGAGACAGAGAGAGCAAGAGAGAAAGGAGAGAGAGGGAGGGGCAACAGTAACACTTGTTACTTAATGCTACTTAGCGTTCTGACAGCTTCACTGTGAAAGTTCTCTATCATTTTGTTTCTGTATCTGTTTCTCTTTCGTTGTGATTCTCTTTTTCATCTTGCTGTTAATTTCCTTCTCTCTCCCGATCTTCATCCTTTCCCTTTCTCTCTTCCCCAATAATTCTCTATCTCCCCTATGACAGATATAGTGATCTACTTGAAGGCTATTAGTAGACAGCATACAGACAGACAGACAGACAGACAGATCCCCTAGTGTGATGTAGTTGTATTAGAGGACAGCAGACAGACAGACAGATCCCCTAGTGTGATGTAGTTGTATTAGAGGACAGCAGACAGACAGATCCCCTAGTGTGATGTAGTTGTATTAGAGAACAGCAGATAGACAGATCCCCTAGTGTGATGTAGTTGTATTAGAGGACAGCAGACAGACAGACAGATCCCCTAGCGTGATGTAGTTGTATTAGAGGACAGCAGACAGACAGACAGATCCCCTAGTGTGATGTAGTTGTATTAGAGGACAGCAGACAGATAGACAGATCCCCTAGTGTGATGTAGTTGTATTAGAGGACAGCAGACAGACAGATCCCCTAGTGTGATGTAGTTGTATTAGGGGACAGCAGACAGACAGATTCCCTAGTGTGATGTAGTTGTATTAGAGAACAGCAGATAGACAGATCCCCTAGTGTGATGTAGTTGTATTAGAGGACAGCAGATAGACAGATCCCCTAGCGTGATGTAGTTGTATTAAAGGTCAGCAGATAGACAGATCCCCTAGTGTGATGTAGTTGTATTAGAGGACAACAGATAGACAGATCCCCTAGTGTGATGTAGTTGTATTAGAGGACAGCAGACAGATAGACAGATCCCCTAGCGTGATGTAGTTGTATTAGAGGACAGCAGATAGACAGATCCCCTAGTGTGATGTAGTTGTATTAGAGGACAGCAGATAGACAGATCCCCTAGCGTGATGTAGTTGTATTAGAGGACAGCAGACAGACAGATCCCCTAGCGTGATGTAGTTGTATTAGAGGACAGCAGATAGACAGATCCCCTAGCGTGATGTAGTTGTATTAGAGGACAGCAGACAGACAGATCCCCTAGCGTGATGTAGTTGTATTAGAGGACAGCAGATAGACAGAGCCTGCAGCGTCTCTCCAACCCGTTGATTCTTCAAAGCTGCTTCTTCTCTGCTGTGGTACAGACAGTTCGCCTACGCAGATCCCTCTCTCCTTTTCTTCCATTATATTATCTCTTGGCTTCTCTCCCTTCTTCCTGTGACCAGCTGCGGTCTGCCCACTTCTCTGCTCTTAGACCTGTGTGTGTTCCAACACCTTTCAACACACTGGCCTGGTCACACTGCAATATGGTCCATACCTCCACCACATCCCTCCATTCCTTCATGACCTCCGCCTCATCCCTTGTTTTTATGACCACAATAGGGTGGTGTTAGTCAGAGATCAGAGATCAGAGATCACTACCGGAACTACGACCAGTATTAACATTTACTGTCATTAACTTACAGAGCCGTGCATAATCAGTGGAAATATTATGATCGATATCATCAGCTGGGAGGGCGGAGCTAAACTGTCATTCTGTGCAATCCCAGTCAGAGAGAAGGAACCGATCACCATGTGGTTTCAGGGTTGTTTCATCCTTTGGTAATGAATCACTTGGGGTCTAACAGGGAAACTAACAGAAATCACTGGTGTGCCATGGTGACCACCACGTCAACCAATGACAGAGCAGATACTAGGTGTGTCAAAATGGAAAGCTGTGAGCCCTCTTAAGTTTCCAGGCAGAAGAGGAGGAGGAGATAAGGACATGGCAGGGACAACGAGGTACATTTTCACCGTGAAAGCGTCTCTGTAGTAAAATGATTTCAAGCCCTCAGTACAACAGGTTTGGAACGCAACAGATCCACATCCGATTCCTTTCACACTCTGCATAAATGATCCCCAGCTTCACCCTCACATGGTGGAAGTTGTCAAATGAGAGGATTTATAAATGAGTGGCGGTATAGCTATTGGGAGGTAGGCTTTAAGGTCTCTTTTACCATAGTGGTGTTAAAAACGAGAGAGAGAGGAGAGAGAGAGAGAGAGAGAGAGAGAGGAAAGAGAATGGAAGACAAAAAGGAAGACAGAGAGAGCGAGGAAACAGAGTGCATTCCTGTCACGGTTGCACGATAATTACTCATTCGTCAGTTACTGAAGACCTGCTCACTGCTTTCATTACCAGGAACAGCCGTTCAGTGAAAGTGAGAGAAAGAGAGGGGGAGAAGAGGTGGGGGTTCACACAGGATGGCAGGATGAGTAAGGAAAGAGAGAGGAGAGTGAGAAGGGGGCAGCGAGTGAGAGAGAGGTTGAGGGAGGGAGGGAGGGAGGGAGGGAGGGAGGGAGGGAGGAGGGAGGGAGGGAGGGAGGGAGGGAGGGAGGAGGGAGGGAGGGAGGGAGGGAGGGAGGGAGGGAGGGAGGGAGGGAGGGAGGGAGGGAGGGAGGGAGGGAGGTTGAGGGGGGAGTGAGAGAGGGAAAGAGAGAGAGATTGAGGGAGAGGGGAGTGAGAGAGAGGTTGAGGGGAGAAGAGGTTGAGGTAGAGGGCAGAGAGAGATTGAAGGAGAGGTTGAGGGAGAGGGGAGAAGAGAGGTTGAGGGAGAGGATGAGGGAGAGGGGAGAGGTTGAGGGAGAGGGGAGAGAGATGCAATATTACTTGCGATTTCAAAACACTTGAGTGAACTGTTGGAATCAGGGAAATGGTATGATTATTCTAATTCTATAGTTAGAATATAATAGTGGGCACTTTGAATATGGTGTTGTTTGACATGACAACAAATGAAGCCCGAGAGGCGTTCATAGAATTAGGAATTTGAATACTAATAGGATCTCTATGGAGGCGTTTTTGTGACAGGTTAGGAACCAAAGTGTTGGTCAGTGTTTCCCAGGGGAGTGGGACCCTATAATCCAGGGGTCTCTAACCGGTTTATCACAGACACTGCAAGCTCCCAGCTACTATCTAGTCAACGCAACATTCACATTTGCCCACCCCTTGTTAACCACTGTTGGCTTAAAAAGCCAAACCTAACACAATATCTGCCAATTAATTTCCAGCAATATTACCCCTGTCTGTCTGTGTGGAAAGACTTGCAGGGGAAGAGGAGAAGAGAATAACAAAAAATTGTAGCTTGCGATGTGTAATTTTTTAAAGTAGCTCTCATGCTAGAAATGGTTCGGGACACGTGCTATAATGTTTGGCAACATAAAATGTTCTCTTACTTCATGTAGTTAGCTAACATTCATGTTTCGCTATGTTCTCTCTTACTCCATGTAGCTAGCTAACATTCATGCTTCGCCTATTCCTCTCTGATTCAGAAGATACCTTTGAAAAAACAACATGCTGATTTTGTGCTACACCCGCACTGGTATAATTTATTAGCTAGCTAGCAAGGGATTAGCATTAGCAGCTAACACAATAATTCTAGCCACTAGCTGTTTGCTGACAAACGAATAGTGTAATTATAGAACGCTTGTAAGAAGCAAAGTGGAAACAACATCGTTGTCATCCACATATTGTTGCATCTGCTGCATTGACCATGCAGTCTGAAGACTGAATGATCTCGTGGTCTAGCAAAACAACAACTGCGCTCCTTGAGTGACAGGGGGCGGGGCTTGGTGAGAGAGAGAGACGACTTAAGTATTGGAGTAAACTATCAAAACAGAGCAGTGTATCACATTTAACAAACCAAACATTGGAATACCGTTATAGAAGATAAAGTAAAAACCAAAACCGGTCCGTGCATCAATACCGGTATATAGTAAAATACGGTAAACCACCCAGCCCTAAGTGAGAGAGAGGTTAAGGCAGGGGGGGACTGAGATAGAGTTTGAGGGCCGGAGAGAGTTTTAGAGAGGGAAGACAGGTTGAGGGAGAGGGGGAGACAGGTTGAGGGAGAGGGGGAGAAGAGAGGTTGAGGGATGAGGGGGGATCACCATGAGAAAAATGGAAGTGCAAGAGACAGAGAGAGAGAGAGAGAGAGAGAGAGAGAGAGAGAGAGAGAGAGAGAGAGAGAGAGAGAGAGAGAGAGAGAGAGAGAGAGAGAGAGAGAGAGTGTGTGTGTAAGAGAGAGAGAAGGCAGTAGGCAACATGTAAATGTTTGTTCCCTAATGCAATTAGAGGGAAAACAAAGTTGTCCAAAGGGCACTGCACATGTAAGATAACAAAGATGAACATATTTTGGCTAGGCTACATTGAAGCAAGGTAAGACATGCCTAATAATATGTATTAAATCAAACTATTAAAAGATGCACTATGCAGAAATCACAATTTCATGGTTGCTAAAATTCTAATAGTTCACCTAATTTCAGTTTCTGTGACAAAACAAGCAAGTCTAGTGTCGAGAATTACTGTACCTTCTAAACCGCAATGAAATATATTTTCCATAACCAAAAATATAGTAAACTCATGCTCAATGGGATTGAGATCCGGGCTCTTCACTGGCCATGGCAGAACACTGATATTCCTGTCTTGCAGGAAATCAAGCACAGAATGAGCTGTATGGCTGGTGGCATTGTCATGCTGGAGCGTCATGTCAGGATGAGCCTGCAAGAAGGGTGCCACATGAGGGAAGAGGATGTCTTCCCTGTAACGCACAGCGTTGAGATTGCCTGCAATGACAACAAGCTCAGTCCAATGATGCTGTGACACACCGACCCCAGACCATGACGGACCCTCCACCTCCAAATCGATCCCGCTCCAGAGTACAGGCCTCGGTGTAACGCTCATTCCTTCGACGATAAACGCGAATCCGACCATCACCCCTGGTGAGACAAAACCGTGACTCGTCAGTGAAGAGCACTTTTTCCCAGTCCTGTCTGGTCCAGCGACGGTGGGTTTGTGCCCATAGGCGACGTTGTTGCCAGTGATGTTTGGTGAGGACCTGCCTATCAGCCTATTGCGGACAGTCTGAGCACTGATGGAGGGATTGTGCGTTCCTGGTGTAACTCAGGCAGTTGTTGTTGCCATTCTGTACCTGTCCCGCAAGTGTGATGTTCGGATGTACCGATCCTGTGCAGGTGTTACACGTGGTCTGCCACTGCGAGGACGAGCAGCTGTCCGTCCTGTCTCCCTGTAGCGCTGTCTTAGGCGTCTCACAGTACGGACATCGCAATGTATTGCCCTGGCCACATCTGCAGTCCTCATGCCTCCTTGTAGCACACCTAGGGCACGTTCACGCAGTTGAGCAGGGACCTTGGGCATCTTTCTTTTGGTGTTTTTCAGAGTCAGTAGAAAGGCCTCTTTAGTGTCCTAAGTTTTCATAACTGTGACCTTAATTATCTTCGAAAGACAGGGTCCTGAAAAAGGGACGTTTCTTTTTTTTTTTTTTCAGCTGTTTGAAGCTGGTGTGCAAAACCGAAAGTAAAAAGCAAAATGTAAGAATTGGAGGTATAGAAATAGCGCACATAGAACAGATCTACATCCTTCTTAGAGTGGCTTTCAATGAGAATGACAGATCTATACCTCACATTTCTATGTGAATTTGGTCAGGGTCACACAAACAGTGACATATTGCAGCTTTAAGTACATGTTTATATTTTTGCCTCCAGCTCATTGCAAAGTGGTGTGTGACGCGCCGATGAAGCCTGCCTTCCGTTGCCGATGCGTTTGCTGTTTGAGACGCTCTAGCAGCATCTCTGTATCTGTATGCTGTACGCGTGTGATAATTAAGATACATAACCAACACACTGTACGCACGCGCCAATTTAATTCCACTAAATGTAGCAAATTAACCTAGAGACTGATAAGCATGACCATTCAAATGTATTTTCATCAATAAATAGACTAATAAATATTATTTAGCAACGGGATTGTTTTCTTCTTCTCCTGGACAATTTCTGCCAATATTATTTATCGGCTATTCTAACTTGATTTATTTGTAAGAATTTTGGCCAAAAGCCCGGCTATTACCGACTAACGGAAACCCCTGGTGTGTGTGTGTGTGTGTTAGCGTGTGTGTGTGTGTGTTAGGGTGTGCGTTTCCAACCTGGTCTGTGTAGTCCTGGGGGAAGCTCCACCGCACGGTAGGATCTGGAGGTAATTGACAGACAGCATTAATCAGCGGTGAGAAACACAGCCTTCGCAGCGCTGCCTCAGAACACATACATATTAATGAGAGGGGTGGGGGCAAGGGTGGCTGCCGCCAGTCAACACACACACACACACACACACACTAGCAGTAAGCGAACACTGTGGAGAGACGGAGGATGTGTGTCTCCAATATGCTAATGTGTCTCCTCCATGTAGATATGATGTGATATTATACCCCACATCATCCCTGCTTGGGCGTGTGGAAATCCGACCTGCACGTACAGTAATTTAAAACACACATCCTACCCCCTGTGCGTTTGCCATAGATGGAGAGAGAATTCGCAGTGATGAATTATGCTGGTGCAAAGGGCTCATGGCTGTCTTTGTATTCATTTCTAAACATTAAGTGACACTGCCATGCATTTTAAGACACGTGAACATCTAGAATCAACAGCGAGTGGAGTGATTTTTGTTATTCCGCTTGTGTAATAATAACAAAAATCATTCCATCATCTCCATTAATAGCAATTACAAAGTAATCCTATGCAACAATATGTCAGTACTATCTAGCAGTTGTGGTAATTTGGCCTACAGTGTTACCACAGAGTGGCCTAGACCAAGCAACAATATGACAGAGATCATGGCAATGGAATAGTCCCAAAAGTGTCAAACCCACCCCACAGTTAGCCAGCTCAAGCTCTTCGAAAAGGACTGTAAAGGAAATAATAATATTTCTAACACCAGGTCCACGTTCAGTAGCCAAACGTTGTCGAACGTTGCAGATAGAAATGAATAGAGCCGATGTGATTCCTTGTTCTACATGTCAGAGAGGCATGTTTGGGCTACATAGCATTTCTCTGACCGTTTCAAAACATTGCATCCTGCTGAACCCTCCCCAGGTCTATCGTAAAGTCTACATGAGGAAGACTTCACGGCCGTAGCACCACTATCAAAGAGGTTTCTGGTAAACATTGTTTCCACGGTGATTGAGTTCCGAAGTCCAGACCACAACTCCAGAAATAGCCTTAATCTGGGTCTGGGAAACTGGGCCAATGGGCTAAGAACACGTGATTTTAGAGCCGGCATGTTGGCACCAAGTTTCATTCCGGAAGATTAAATTATAAATCGCACAAGGACACAGACGCACATCATCAACCATATTTCTCACCCGTGAAGACAAACCGGCAAAAGGAGCAAGCAGACAGAATCAAAGTTGCCTTTCATAATCCTGTTGTATGTTTTCACAGGCCTCCTCCAAAAAGACCCTGAGAAAGACACTCTCTGCTTCCCTTAGGGGACTCCATCCTAAAATACAACCACCATCCCTCCACCCTTTCAGCCTGCCACCACAAATACATAAACCCCTTCATCCCATATACATGCACTCTTCCGTCCCCTCTTGCTGAGCCACCAGGGCAATGTTATGCTGCTTTTATGGGTGAGAGGATGGGAGACACAGAGAGAGAAAGAGAGAGATTAAGCAAGAGAAATAGAGAGAAGGAATGAAGGGCCTCTATCTTTCCACTCTCTCTCCCAAACTCCCTTCCCTCATCTTTATTTCCCGCTCTCTTTCCCTGCCCTCTCCTCCCTCCACTCCCCAACTCCGCCCCCTCTGTCCTCTCTCTCTCTCTTTCCCTGCCCTCTCCTCCCTCCTCTCCCCAACTCCGCTCCCTCTGTCCTCTCTCTCTTTCCCTACCCTATACTCACTCCTCTCCCCAACTCCGCCCCCTCTGTCCTCTCTCTCTTTCCCTGCCCTCTCCTCACTCCTCTCCCCAACTCCGCCCCCTCTGTCCTCACTCTCCTCCCTCCTCCTCTTCCCAACTCCCCCATCACTCCTTTTGCTCCTCACTCCACCTCTCTCCTTAAGGTGAAGGTTAGGGGGGTTAAGGTGAAGGTTAGGGGGGTTAAGGTGAAGGTTAGGGAGGGTTAAGGTGAAGGTTAGGGAGGGTTAAGGTGAAGCTTAGGAAGGTTAAGGTGAAGGTTAGGGAGGGTTAAGGTGAAGTTTATGGAGGTTAAGGTGAAGGTTATGGATGGTTAAGGTAAAGGTTAGGGGGGTTAAGGTGAAGGTTATGGAGGGTTAAGGTAAAGGTTAGGGGGGTTAAGGTGAAGGTTATGGAGGGTTAAGGTAAAGGTTAGGGGGGTTAAGGTAAGGGTTATGGAGGGTTAAGGTAAAGGTTAGGGGGGTTAAGGTAAGGGTTATGGAGGGTTAAGGTAAAGGTTAGGGGGGTTAAGGTGAAGGTTATGGAGGGTTAAGGTAAAGGTTAGGGGGGTTAAGGTGAAGGTTAGGGAGGGTTAAGGTAAAGGTTAGGGGGGTTAAGGTGAAGGTTATGGAGGGTTAAGGTAAAGGTTAGGGGGGTTAAGGTGAAGGTTATGGAGGGTTAAGGTAAAGGTTAGGGGGGTTAAGGTGAAGGTTATGGAGGGTTAAGGTAAAGGTTAGGGGTTAAGGTTATGGAGGGTTAAGGTAAAGGTTAGGGGGGTTAAGGTGAAGGTTATGGAGGGTTAAGGTGAAGGTTATGGAGGGTTAAGGTAAAGGTTAGGGGGGTTAAGGTGAAGGTTATGGAGGGTTAAGGTAAAGGTTAGGGGGGTTAAGATAAGGGTTATGGAGGGTTAAGGTAAAGGTTAGGGGGGTTAAGGTGGAGGTTATGGATGGTTAAGGTAAAGGTTAGGGGGGTTAAGGTGAAGGTTATGGAGGGTTAAGGTAAAGGTTAGGGGGGTTAAGGTGAAGGTTATGGAGGGTTAAGGTGAAGGTTATGGAGGGTTAAGGTAAAGGTTAGGGGGGTTAAGGTGAAGGTTATGGAGGGTTAAGGTAAAGGTTAGGGGGGTTAAGGTGGAGGTTATGGATGGTTAAGGTAAAGGTTGCTGTATACATGAAAACACCAACTGTCCTGCAACATCTCCATTCACACCAGTAGAAAACATCCCCACTTCCTCCCACCCACTTCCTCCCATCCACTTCCTCCCATCCACTTCCTCCCATCCACTGACTCCATCAGTGAGAACATGTTGGCTTTGACAGTGAGAGTGACAAGGAGAAAGCAGTGAGTGACACACACCTAGTCCTTCTTTCTCCTGTGGGTGAGTGTGTTAATGTATCCCTGTGGGCTTCAAGCATGGCTAATCTGGGACAGGCAATGTGCAGAGAGGCAACACGCGTTCAGCCCCCCAGCAGTCCAGACAACCAGCAGCAACCTGCAGCCAGGGTCAGTGGCAAATCAATGTTTGAACGTTCCACTGACGCTGGTCTTTAAAAATCGAAATGCAGTGCTTTGATATGGTATGAGAGGGGCGCGGGGGCAAATAGGTAAATGATTGAGGGAGACAGTAAGGGGGGGAGGTCAGAGAGAGAGAGAGAAAGAAAATAGGTAAAGCGTGAGGGAGCAGCCCATTCCCCTTCAACACCACTTACCACCACTTCAGAGTAAATATGAAAGCAACGAGCGGATGGACACATACAGTTGAAGTCGGAAGTTTACATACACCTCAGCCAAATACATTTCAACTCAGTTTTTCACAATTCCTGACATTCAATCAGAGTAAAAATTCCCTGTCTTAGGTCAGTTAGGACCACTTTATTTTATGAATGTGAAATGTCAGAATAATAGTAAAGAGAACGATTTATTTCAGCTTTTATTTCTTTCATCACATTCCCAGTGGGTCAGAAGTTTACATACACTCAGTATTTGGTAGCATTGCCCTTAAATTGTTTAACTTGGGTCAAACGTTCCGGGTAGCCTTCCACAAGCTTCCCACCTTAAATTGGGTGAATTTTGTCCCATTCCTCCTGACAGAGCTGGTGTAACTGAGTCAGTTTTGTAGGCCTCCTTGCTAGCACATATCCACATAATTTTTGTTCCTCATGATGCCATCTATTTTGAAGTGCACCAGTCCCTCCTGCAGCAAAGCACCCCCACAACATGATGCTGCCACCACCGTGCTTCATGGTTGGGATGGTGTTCTTCGGCTTGCAAGCCTCCCCCTTTTTCCTCCAAACATAACGATGGTCATTATGGCCAAACAGTTCTATTTGTTTCATCAGACCAGAGGACATTTCTCATCATCAGACCAGAGGACAAAGTATGACCTTTGTCCCCATGTGCAGTTGCAAACCGTAGTCTGGCTTTTTTATGGCGGTTTTGGAGCAGTGGCTTCTTCCTTGCTGAGCGGCCTTTCAGGTTATGCAGATATCGGACTAGTTTTACTGTGGATATAGATACTTTTGTACCTGTTTCCTCCAGCATCTTCACAAAGTCCTTTGCTGTTGTTCTGGGATTGATTTGCACTTTTCGCACCAAAGTACGTTCATCTATAGAAGAGAGAGAGCGTCTCCTTCCTGAGCGGTATGAAGGCTGCGTGGTCCCATGGTGTTTATACTTGCGTACTATTGTTTGTACAGATGAACGTGGTACCCTTGTTGGGCACAGACCTGGATAGCATGACAGAGCTCTGCAGGCTGTCTCTGCAGTAGATTGCAACTCCGCCCCCTTTGGCAGTTCTATCTTGTCGGAAAACGTTATAGTTAGGGATGGAAATTTCAGGATTTTTGGTGGCCTTCCTAAGCCAGGATTCAGACACGGTTAGGACATCCGGGTTATGTGGTAACTTCAGGCGTTTGGAAATTGCTCCCAAGGTTGAACCAGACTTGTGGAAGTCTACAATTCTTTTCTGAAATCTTGGCTGATTTCTTTTGATTTTCCCATGATGTCAAGCAAAGAGGCACTGAGTTTGAAGGTAGGCCTTGAAATACATACACAGGAATACCTCCAATTGACTCAAATGATGTCAATTAGCCTATCAGAAGCTTATAAAGCCACGACATCATTTTCAGGAATTTTCCAAGCTGTTTAAAGGCACAATCAACTTAGTGTATGTAAACTTCTGACCCACTGGAATTGTGATACAGTGAATGATAAGTGAAATAATCTGTCTGTAAACAATTGTTGGAAAAATGACTTGTGTCATGCACAAAGTAGATGTCCTCACCAACTTGCCAAAACTATAGTTTGTTAACAAGAAATTGGTGGAGTGGTTGAAAAACAAGTTTTAATGACTCCAACCTAAGTGTATGTAAACTTCCAACTTCAACTGTAGATGTCAACTATTAAGTGGAAAAGAAAAGAGTGTCAAATAGAAAACAGTAAGCCAATAAGAGTGTCAAATAGAAAACAGTAAGCCAATAAGAGTGCCAAATAGAAAACAGTAAGCCAATAAGAGTGCCAAATAGAAAACAGTAAGCCAATAAGAGTGTCAAATAGAAAACAGTAAGCCAATAAGAGTGTCAAATAGAAAACAGTAAGCCAATAAGAGTGTCAAATAGAAAACAGTAAGCCAATAAGAGTGTCAAATAGAAAACAGTAAGCCAATAAGAGTGTCAAATAGAAAACAGTAAGCCAATAAGAGTGTCAAATAGAAAACAGTAAGCCAATAAGAGTGCCAAATAGAAAACAGTAAGCCAATAAGAGTGTCAAATAGAAAACAGTAAGCCAATAAGAGTGCCAAATAGAAAACAGTAAGCCAATAAGAGTGTCAAATAGAAAACAGTAAGCCAATAAGAGTGCCAAATAGAAAACAGTAAGCCAATAAGAGTGTCAAATAGAAAACAGTAAGCCAATAAGAGTGTCAAATAGAAAACAGTAAGCCAATAAGAGTGCCAAATAGAAAACAGTAAGCCAATAAGAGTGCCAAATAGAAAACAGTAAGCCAATAAGAGTGTCAAATAGAAAACAGTAAGCCAATAAGAGTGTCAAATAGAAAACAGTAAGCCAATAAGAGTGCCAAATAGAAAACAGTAAGCCAATAAGAGTGCCAAATAGAAAACAGTAAGCCAATAAGAGTGTCAAATAGAAAACAGTAAGCCAATAAGAGTGTCAAATAGAAAACAGTAAGCCAATAAGAGTGTCAAATAGAAAACAGTAAGCCAATAAGAGTGTCAAATAGAAAACAGTAAGCCAATAAGTGTGTCAAATAGAAAACAGTAAGCCAATAAGAGTGTCAAATAGAAAACAGTAAGCCAATAAGAGTGTCAAATAGAAAACAGTAAGCCAATAAGAGTGCCAAATAGAAAACAGTAAGCCAATAAGAGTGTCAAATAGAAAATAGTAAGCCAATAAGAGTGCCAAATAGAAAACAGTTAGCCAAAAAGAGTGTCAAATAGAAAACAGTAAGCCAATAAGAGTGTCAAATAGAAAACAGTAAGCCAATAAGAGTGCCAAATAGAAAACAGTAAGCCAATAAGAGTGTCAAATAGAAAACAGTAAGCCAATAAGAGTGTCAAATAGAAAACAGTAAGCCAATAAGAGTGTCAAATAGAAAACAGTAAGCCAATAAGAGTGTCAAATAGAAAACAGTAAGCCAATAAGTGTGTCAAATAGAAAACAGTAAGCCAATAAGAGTGTCAAATAGAAAACAGTAAGCCAATAAGAGTGTCAAATAGAAAACAGTAAGCCAATAAGAGTGCCAAATAGAAAACAGTAAGCCAATAAGAGTGTCAAATAGAAAATAGTAAGCCAATAAGAGTGCCAAATAGAAAACAGTTAGCCAAAAAGAGTGTCAAATAGAAAACAATAATAACTTACAGCTGCTTTTAACATTATATCTGAACACATCTATAGAACTAACCTGATGTAAAGTGCAACCCATTAGGAGCCAGGGACACATTTTATATCACCACCAAACCACAGTCACCCTTCACCATTTCATTAAGACTCTACGTGATGTCGGCCATGTCTCTATGTGAGGCACACAGCATCAGGTTATGGAGTGGTGACAAACCACATCACACGGGCACTCACACACAGAGAACACAGATTCTCACATTTTTACTACCGATTCACAAACAGTATTATTAAACATTTATAAATAAGCTACTTATAGGCCTAAACCTATTGTTACATGCGTTACCAATAACTCATCTCTAAATTAGTTGGCACACATTTGCTCACAGCGCAGGAAGAATGTTTGTTTCATTGTTGATTTTTGCCTAATCCCAGAAACAACTGGATAGCAGTTAGATTGAATGTTAGATTGAATAGGAGCCCTGCTCGTTAAGAGAGGCCATATTCCATATGGAGAGCAGCAGTTCTCTCGTCAGAAGAAAAGGTTGAACCCCGTCAGCATCCCTCTCCTCTACACCCACCGCAAGATGAAGGGCCTTGTGGCGCCTGCCTCGCCTTGTTCCTCATTTCTCCCTCTCTTTCCCTTCCTCTCCTCCCCTCTCTCTTTCTTGGCCAGGGGTTAAACTGCTGCACTCTAACCTCCCTTTGGCAATCACTTCTTTCTCTCTCTCACTCTCCCTCCCTCTCTCTCTTTTATCTTTAAGAGATTTATTTCACCGTATGTAGTGGTCCGGATTAGGACCTCGGGCCTGTATGGCCTGGGGATAAAGACATTGTCTTAGCGGACGCTAAGTAACTGACTGAGGAGGTAGCGACCGGCCGGGAGGAAGCTGCCGCTACTTAACATCCACAATGGCCGCCATTGTAGAGCAATGGCTGATCGGGCCGCAGGGGCCTGCTTCATAGACCGTCTAGACTTTGAGCCAGCTAGTCAAGGAACTGCAGGAGAAAATCCCATCAGCCACTGGAGTGAAAGTTAACTAAGGTAACCTGCTGTGAACCTGATGACGACGTCAAGCCAACATATGGCCCCAAATGTCTATTGTTGGAACGAAGAGTTTTCTTCCTACTGAAGGAGTGAAGAGGTGAGAGGGGGTGAAACAGGAGGGAGGGGGGAGTTAGGAGCCTAAAGGAAGGAGGAATAACTGTGGTCATGGCTTTACTTCTGGATCACTAGCCTTATTCTGTTCAGGAGGAGCCCTACCCCCAGAACACAACTAAAAAGGAGTAAGCAGATTAAGTAGCATCTTTCAACTGGCGCTGAATGAGAACACTCACAGACGTTTACAACGTGTTCTTCTCCCCTCTTTCCTCTCTCCGATCTCACACAGCCAATGGCATTACATTTCATGCTGACTTAGTAGGCAATGAGGCCAAGAAAGGAAAAACTTATCACCGATGATATGGTCCTTAAATTTACTAGTGGTGATCGGTCACACCGAGTTAGTGGCTAGTTCGGTAAAAGTAGGGCCTTGGCCAATGTACTGTGTTTGTATCCGGAAAAGGCCTCTCTCAGCTGCACCCTTTTGGGGGAAAAGCACCACAGTTGGCATTCCTACTGAAGGTACTTTATGATTTGTGCAGAGACTCTGACTATACAGGCTACATATATACCAGTAGGGCCTGGGGATTCTCCCATTTTACATCTGAGTCGAGACAGACACAGAGAGACAGACACAGAGAGAGAGAGAGAGAGAGAGACAGAGAGAGAGAGAGAGCGCAAACGAGGGAGCGAGCGAGAGAGAAGTGTGTCTTCAGGCTAGTTGGGAAGCAACCCAATTTCACAGCTTCACGACTGAGCGGAGCAGCATATGGACGCTGGCGAGGCGAGCTCTGTGACAGGCTCCGCTCTGCGTTGGTATCACAACATAACAACACTGGTGTTCCCAGTCAGCCTCCATACTGGTCCAACATTATGTCAAACACTGGCTACGCCTCAGCGAGTTAGCTAGCGCTGCCTTCCTCCACACTACGTGTTGGTGTATGGGGGGCTATAAAAAGAATGCTTGCTGTCATTGATATCTCAAGTCATATGAACTGACTTCCTCTCTCTCCACAATCAAAGACTGTCTTTGACTCCTACATTGTGATATGAATTCTAAGTTCCAAGAATCAAACGTACAAGGACAACATTCTAGTTCTAGAATACAGACGATGGGTTAGGGATGCACGATACGGGTAAAAATCTAATTGCGATCAAAATACTTAGGTGAACTGTTGGAATCATAGACATTGAATGACATATTAAAATGCAAAGTGGAAAGCAGCATGTTCTTGTCTGGAACAACCATTTGACCTAACAGAACAGCATGCAAACTTAAAGGGAATCGAACAGCAAGGAGGTGGAACTGCGTTAATTGAGTTACCGGGGGCGGAGCTATAAAAAGTAAACTACAAAATGAACGTTACACGTAGCTGAGATGCATTTAAAATATTGCATATGCTATGGATCTCTTGCGATATGGATATTGCACATGTTAATATTGCGATATCAATGTGAATTTGATTTTACTGTGCAGCCCTAGTTTCCAGATTATAGGCTTAACTAAATGCTTGTAGAACATTCTAGATGAAGAGTCTGTGCTCGGTGAGCATTCCACCTAAAGTGTGGGTGAAAAAGATGCACTGGAACGGAGATACTTCAGGTAATCACACATTTCTCCCCATATGCTGCAACCATCTGCCTCAGTTTAAAAACAGTACCTGTGAAAAACTAAAATACCCATACAAAGATATGAAGATTAGCTTATCACAGATAACCTGCTTAGAGGGGGAGTAGGTGCAAGCTGTGCCTAACCAGTGAACTACAGTCAGATACAGGTCACTGCTTTAATGGTTAAGGTTAGGGCTAGGGCGTTTGGGGGGAGATGGGTAGGTTAGGGGGAAAAGTCTACCACGAGCCTTGAAGTTTCTAGCCATTTTGACAGCCCTCTATTCTCCCATCCATGGTGTATAAAGGATGGATCTCCCTCCATGACATGTAGGGTAATCACAGCCTAGAGTACTGTACATATGGCGCCCAGAGGCTAGCTGCTGATGATGACAGAGTAAAGCTTTGCCTTTGGCGTCTACACGCTGGTGCCGTCATACTGTAGCAGGGATCTGAGGTTCACACCAGAAGCCTGTCAGACAGCTATCAATCTCTAGTGGAACGATACCACCATCACCACCGCTGCTGCAAGGGTTGAATGCAGGCACTAGGCAACATGATACTGTTGCCATGGAGAGGAGATGGACAAACCTGCAGTGTTTCTCCTTCTAATACCTTCACTATTAGATAGATGGACTTCACTATTTGGCTCAGTTGCACCACACCTCACTATTATTTCAGTTCAAGTGAAAGTGTTTCTCAGCTCTGTTTGTTAGTGTGGGCTACTTCCTGGAAAACACTAAACCTGGATGTATTTGCAGCTTTTTTTGTCATTGAGGGTGTTCTTGTATCCGTTTTCACTGAGGCTAGTCAGGCTACACTGCGCAGCACACACTCATTCTTTAGTTATCCTGCCTCAGTCAGCATCAACAACATTGATTCACGGTAACAAAACTATGAGTAAGAGATGACTTACCTACCACGACACAAGGACCTTAGGGAGAGATGACTTGGCCTACCACGACACAAGGACCTTAGAGAGAGATGACTTGGCCTACCACGACACAAGGACCTTAGGGAGAGATGACTTGGCCTACCACGACACAAGGACCTTAGGGAGAGATGACTTGGCCTACCACGACACAAGGACCTTAGGGAGAGATGACTTGGCCTACCACGACACAAGGACCTTAGGTAGAGATGATTTGGCCTACCACGACACAAGGACCTTAGGGAGAGTTGACTTGGCCTACCACGACACAAGGACCTTAGGGAGAGATGACTTGGCCTACCACGACACAAGGACCTTAGGGAGAGATGACTTGGCCTACCACGACACAAGGACCTTAGGGAGAGATGACTTGGCCTACCACGACACAAGGACCTTAGGGAGAGATGACTTGGCCTACCACGACACAAGGACCTTAGGGAGAGATGACTTGGCCTACCACGACACAAGGACCATGCAGCCAACCAGTGTATTCACTAGCCTATTTCACAACACCTCAGCTCTAATCAGTTAGCCTCGTGGTGTTGCGGTCATCACAGCAGTCCTCTCTACTAGCCAGCAACTGAGAAACTACAAATGCACTGCATAATAGCTTTCTTCCCTTACCTTGAAAACTAGACAGGAACTAGATCAATGTCTTGAGGAAATATGACAATGAAGGAAGAGGAAAATGGGGAGGTGGATCTGAGCACACACTAGCGTACTTAAACAATCACAACACTGCATATATGCTAATTCCCTATGATACTCAGAGAAACAGAACACCCCTGGACCCATCAGGGTAGAGAATGACGCAGCATGTGTGATCACAAATTAGTCACATGATGCGTGATGACAAATAGCATGGCTCGTTCCTCACAATGACAACCATTGGCTGTGACCTACATTCTGTGGTGAAAAATGGGCTGCATCCCAAATAAGGGCCGATAGTCCCCATCTAAACAACAGCATATTCCCAGTAAGCATATGTACCCAGGATGTCAGAGTAAACGAGAATGTTGCTGGCTGGCAGAGGAACAGTCCCCAGAGGAGATACTGTATGGAGTGGTTTTAGAGATGCCAGATGGGAAAATAAACCTGTATCCTTTCCTATGACACGGTTTTGATTCAAATATTTTCGGTTTGTTCAGGGAACAAACAGAAAAACTGATTTTTTTTTTTTACAGGAACAGAATTAGAACCGAGAATGAAAGTGTTCTATACTGTTCCGTAACAGAACCATTATTTTTTTAAAGAATGGGAACCGGTTAATAATGTTCTTTCACATTCTGGGCATCTTTTTCCAGTCCCACAAACAAAACGCAACAAAGTGCCTACGCAAAGCCCTCACTGTCACTCAGAAATGTATGACAGTGCCTGCCTGCCTGCCTGCCTGCCTGCCTGTCTGCCTGTCTGCCTGTCGAAAATCTTTGCTACTGTGTGTGTAGGCTACCTGCCCCTGCCCCTCCCTCTGAAGCCTAGTCCTACTGACGTTGCAAGCGTGCTTCAGAAGTTAGGGAGAGAGATTTCTTATTAGATAAGAATGGATCAACTTTTTCAATGCTAGTTAAGGATACTATAGTTATCATGTTTCACATTGGATTTATTAATTACTAAAAGGTAAGACGTATTTAAATGTTTCATTCTGGTGCCGCTCTGCACACACAAGCTTGTTAGCTAGCTAGCTCTGGTCCGACGTTGAGCCAACTCTCGGAAATCCAAGGACATTCAAAGTTCCTTCATAAAATCTGCTCCTCCGTAGGTAGAATTCTGTGAGCCTAATTCAGAAAATGCCTAACAACAAGATGCCAAGTGCTTCAAGCCAAGACTCTTCCTCCTCCACCCGCAAATTTCAGTCAAATCTCACGCCCTACACTTGAGGTTTAAAAAATAACAGAAAGGAACGATATAAACAGTATAAACAGAACGTATCGAAAAATAATGTTTATTTTCTGAATTATACGATTGGAAAATAATTTCGGTTCCAACCCCTTAACAGATGCTTATTAAAGCGGGGACGAGAGACTGAAAAACAGCTTCTATCTTAAGGCCATCAAACTTAAATAGCCATCACTAGCCTTGACTACCACCCCGTTACTCAACCCTGCACCTTAGAGGCTGCTGCCCTATATACATAGACATGGAATCACTGGTAACTTTAATAATGGAACACTAGTCACTTTAATAATGTTAAAAATGTTTATATACTTCTTTACTCATCTCATATGTATATACTGTATTCTATTCTACTGTATTTTAGTCAATGCCACTCCAACATTTCTCAATCTAATATTTATATATTTCTTAATTCCATTCTTTTACTTTTAGATGTGTGTGTATTGTAGTGAATCGTTTTTAGATTCTACTGCACTGTTGGAGCTGCAGTAGGAACACAAGCATTTCGCTACACCCGCAATAACATCTGCTAAATATGTGTATGTGAAGAATAAAATTTGATTCGTACCAAGCGACTTACAGTCATGCGCACCTATATTTTACCTATTGGTGACCCCGGGAATCGAACCCACAACATGTCTCCGGACCTACTCACTGCCACAGTCATACACTGGACCTAATTTTGTCCTGTGGAATAAATGTTGTGGATCTAAATGTTTTTCCTCATAATCCTGGACTATCAGACCACCATTTTATTACGTTTGAAATCGCAACAAATAATCTGCTCAGACCCCAACCAAAGATCATAAAAAATCGTGCTATAAATTCTCTGACAACCCAAAGATTCTTAGATGCCCTTACAGAATCCCTCCACCTACCCAAGGACGTCAGAGTACAAAAATCAGTTAACCACCTAACTGAGGAACTCAATGTAACCTTGCGCAATACCCTAGATGCAGTCGCACCCCTAAAAACAAAAACATTTGCCATAAAAAACTAGCTCCCTGGTATACAGAAAATACCCGAGCTCTGAAGCAAGCTTCCAGAAAATTGGAATGGAAATGGCGCTACACCAAACTGAAAGTCTTCCGACTAGCTTGGAAAGACAGTACCGTGCAGTATCAAAGAGCCCTCACTGCTGCTCGATCATCCTATTTTTCCAAGTTAATTGAGGAAAATAAGAACAATCCAAAATGTATTTTTGATACTGTCGCAAAGCTAACTAAAAAGCAGCATTCCCCAAAAGAGGATGGCTTTCACTTTAGCAGTGATACATTCAGCAGTGATACATTCATACATTCAACTTCTTTGAGGAAAAGATCATGATCATTAGAAAGCACATTACGGACTCCTCTTTAAATCTGCATATTCCTCCAAAGCTCAGTTGTCCTGAGTCCGCACAACTTTGCCAGGACATAGAATCAAGTTTTGTAGTACCATATCTCTTGACACATTGATGAAAATAATCATGGCCTCTAAACCTTCAAGCTGCATACTGGACCCTATTTTAACTAAACTACTGAAAAGAGCTGCTTCCTGTGCTTGGCCCTCCTATGTTGAACATAATAAACAGCTCTCTATCCACCGGATGTGTACCGAACTCACTAAAAGTGGCAGTAATAAAGCCTCTCTTGAACAAGCCAAACCTTGACTGAGAAAATATACAAAACTATCGGCCTATATCGAATCTTCCATTCCTCTCAACAAAAAAAAGGAAAAAGCTGTTGCGCAGCAACTCACTGCCTTCCTGAAGACAAACAATGTATACGAAACGCTTCAGTCTGGTTTTAGACCCAATCATAGCACTGAGACTACACTTGTGAAGGTGGTAAATTACCTTTTAATGGCGTCAGACCGAGGCTCTGCAACTGTCCTCGTGCTCCTAGACCTTAGTGCTGCTTTTGATACCATCGATCACCATATTCTTTTGGAGAGATTGGAAACCCAAATTGGTCTACACGGACAAGTTCTGGCCTGGTTTAGATCTTATCTGTCGGAAAGATATCAGTTTGTCTCTGTGGATGGTTTGTCCTCTGACAAATCAACTGTAAACCTCGGTGTTCCTCAAGGCTCTGTTTTGGGACCACTATTGTTTTCACTATATATTTTACCACTTGGTGATGTCATTCGGAAACATAATGTTAACTTTCACTGATATGCGGATGACACACAGCTGTACATTTCGATGAAACATGGTGAAGCCCCAAAATTGCCCTCCCTGGAAGCCTGTGTTTCAGACATAAGGAAGTGGATGGCGGCATATTTTCTACTTTTAAACTCTGACAAAACAGAGATGCTTGTTCTAGGTCCCAAAAAACAAAGAGATCTTCTGTTGAATCTGACAATTAATCTTGATGGTTGTACAGTCGTCTCAAATAAAACTGTGAAGGACCTCAGCGTTACTCTGGACCCTGATCTCTCTTTTGACTAACATATCAAGACTGTTTCAAATACAGCTTTTTTCCATCTACATAACATAGTAAAAATCTGAAACTTTCCGTCCAAAACTGATGCAGAAAAGTTAATCCATGTGTTTGTCACTTCTAGGTTAGACTACTGCAATGCTTTACTTTCCGGCTACCCGGATAAAGCACTAAATAAACTTCAGTTAGTGCTAAACACGGCTGCTAAAATCTTGACTAGAACCAAAAGATTGGATCATATTACTCCAGTGCAAGCCTATCTACACTGGCTTCCTGTTAAGACAAGGGCTGATTTCAAGGTTTTACTGCTAACCTGCAAAGCATTACATGGGCTTGCTCCTACCGATCTTTCCGATTTGGTCCTGCCGTACATACCTACACGTACGCTACGGTCACAAGACGCAGGCCTCCTTACTGTCCCTAGAATTTCTAAGCAAACAGCTGGAGGCAGGGCTTTCTCCTATAGAGCTCCATTTTTATGGAAAGGTCTGCCTATCCATGTGAGAGACGCAGACTCAGTCTCAACCTTTAAGTCTTTATTGAAGACATCTCTTTAGTAGGTCCTATGATTGAGTGTAGTCTGGCCCAGGGGTGTGAAGGAAAGGCACTGGAGCAACGAACCACCCTTGCTGTCTCTGCCTGGCCGGTTCCCCTCCACTGGGATTCTCTGCCTCTAACCCTATTACAGGGGCTCCCCCCCTTGGGTTGTGCTGTGGCGGAGATCTTGTGGCGGTCTCGTGGCGGTCTCCTGTGGCGGAGATCTTGATATCCCTCTAGTGGTGTGGGGGCTGTACTTCGGCAGAATGGGTGGGGTTATATCCTGCCTGTTTGGCCCTGTCCGGGGGTATCGTCGGACGGGGCCACAGTGTCTCCCGACCCCTCCTGTCTCAGCCCCCAGTATTTATGCTGCAGTAGTTTATGTGTCGGGGGCTAGGGTCCGTCTGTTATATCTGGAGTATTTCTTCTCTTATCTGGTGTCCTGTGTGAATTTAAGTATGCTCTTTCTAATTATCTCTCTCTCTTTCTTTTTTTATCGCTCTCTCTCGGACCTGAGCATTAGGACCATTCCTCAAGGCCTACCTGGCCTGATGACTCCTTGATGTCCCCAGTCCACCTGGCCGTGCTGCTTCTCCAGTTTCAACTGTTCTGCCTGTTTTATGAACATTCTAAAATCTTGTCCATGTTCTGTTATAAAAAATCTGCACCCGGCACAGCCAGAAGAGGACTGGCCACCCCTCACAGCCTGGTTCCTCTCTAGGTTTCTTCCTAGGTTCTGGCCTTTCTAGGGAGTTTTTCCTAGCCACCATGCTTTTACAACTGCATTGCTTGCTGTTTGGGGTTTTAGGCTGGGTTTCTGTACAGCACTCTGTGACATCAGCTGATGTAAGAAGGGCTTCATAAATACATTTGATTTGATTTGACTATCCCGCCGTTGCAATTGCCAAAGAGCTACCAACTGAACCATACAGAACCACAATACATGACCAGAGTTTCTTAGACACTAATAATGCAAATGAACAACAGGATAAAGATTATTGGCTGTGTTTACACAGGCACCCCAATTCAGATAAATTTTTTTCTCCACTTATTGGTCTTTTGTCCAATCAGATCCGCTCTGAAAAAGATCAGATGTGAAAAGATCTGATGTGATTGGTCAAAAGAGCAATTAGTGGAAAAAAGAGGGGAAGGGTTATCGAACATGCTAAGTAGTTGCTAAGTAGCTAAAAAGTAGTAAGTAGTTGCAAAGCTGTTAATTAGCTAAAATACAAAAGTTGTCCGTGATGAGATTTGAACGCACAACCTTTGGATTGCAAGACGTTCGCGTTATACACCCACCAAACCACCCTCCTTATGTTTTGCCTTAAGTAACTTTCTGTCTTATGTAACCATACCAAACATAACATATCATACTAACTTGAGTGTCCTGGATACACGTTTACTATGTTACATCTTGTCTAAGAGACCAGGTTGGAGATGGTCAGCATTGAACAGAATAGAGTTCGTTTTGATATTTCAACCTGCGTGTCCTGATCACGTCTGGTGTGATCTGACAAAATCAACATGCACGCGGACACATGCGCGGTCCTGGTCTAGTCAGCATTATATGTAATCATACCAAAACACAACATATACTAATTTGAGTGTCCCGGATTTACATTTATTATGTTATGTTAGTCTATGAGACCAGGCTGGCACAGACATTGGCTTCGCCTAGCCGAGTTCTGCTAGGAGCAAACCCAACCTAGTATGTAGGAGCCTTTAAGCTGTTTCAAATTGCTGAAGATGTTGAAGTTACAATATGACAAGTAGTCGTCATAGGTCTAGCCCTAACACCAGACTCAACACAAAACCTTGTCAGTCAACTGAAAAATGTTGTGATAAGGAAAAATAACTATATTCTCCAACACTACACTTACACATTTAATCCTGTTCATTGGTAAAGTAGACCACATCAGTACTACCTTCAGTACTACCTTCATAACATCCAACCAGTCATTGTTCTTTAGACAGGAATGATTATAGGTGAAGGAAGCCCTGGTTTAAAACAGCCATCTGCTGCTGACCAGTTACACATACTTCCTGGTTATCGATTCTCCGCCAACAGAACCCAACATGTCAACAAAGAGCTTTTCAAATCATCGCATATTCAACTGGTATTGTACCAGCAATGTAATGAAATAAAGCAGCGTAATGGAAATGCATTGGCGTTGTCGTAACAATTAGCCTAGGCCTAATAAAGGAACGTTGGACTAGTAACCGAAAGGTTGCAAGATCGAATCCCCGAGCTGACAAGGTAGAACTCTGTCGTACTGCCCCTGAACAAGGCAGTTAACCCACTGTTTACATTCATTGTGAATAAGAATTTGTTTTTAACTGACTTGCCTAGTTAAATAAAGGTTAAAAAAAAATATATATATATATTTCACTACAAGAAAATGTCCACTTCCCCTAACCCCCAAATGCATGTGTTAGTTGGTTTTAAGGTGAGAAATGATCTGCACATCATCACTGGGTTGATTGACAGGATAAAATGAGGATGAGAGAGAGAGAGGGATGAGGCAATGGGACTTGTGTGAATCTCCATCCATCAAAATCATCATATTAATTATTGATCAGGTCCCTACGCATCCATCCCTCTTTCAGAAAAGGGATGAAGAACCACTATTTATAGCTACAGAGCACCCTGCCTAGAAGTCTTTCCATGTTCTCCCAGACTGGCACCATTACTGCATTCAAATGAGCCTTCTGCATCTTAATCACACACACACACACACACACACACACACACACACACACACACACACACACACACACACACACACACACACACACACACACACACACACACACACACACACACACACACACACACACACACACACACACACACACACACACACACACACACACACACACACACACACACACACACACGATTTCCAGTAATTCATCAGTGGGAGGTAAAAACACAGCCAACGACTCCCACAGTATGCCACCTCTCAGGATGACATACCACTGCCATCAGCAAATCCCTGTTCCTCTCTTCTCCCTACCACTCTCTGTCTCACTAGCCCTACCACTGTGTCCCTCTCTTAGGGAAGGGCAGAGCAGGCTAGTCCACTGCTGTCCTGAGGGAGGTGGACGAGGGTCATACCACCTGAACGTCCCAGTGACCTCTCTCTCTCTATCCCTGTAGGGGCTGTCTGTCCCCTTCACTACAATTCATCTTCAGAGAGAGAGAGCAAGAGAGAATAAGCAGCAGGAGGGGACAACAAGAGAGGAAAGCCCAGAGACACAGACAAAACAGAGGATAACCAGAGACTAGTTTCTCTTCAGTTGCCAGACAGATAGCTCCAAGACTGGCAAGACAGACAGCTACAGGGTTGCCAAGCAGTAAAATGGCGCCGGGAGAAATGGCAGCCGTTTTACGGGCACCTAACCAATTGAGCTATTATGTGTTTTTTTTTCGCGTTATTTGTAACTTATTTTGTACATAACGTTTCTGCAACCGTATCTTACGGCAGAAAAGAGCTTCTGGATATCAGGACAGACATCACTCACCTCGGATTAGACAAAGATTTTTTCTTCAACAAGCATGACGCACAGGACATTCTCCAAACACCCGACAAGGCCAACATCCCAGTTATTCGCAAGAGGAAGCGACGCAGGTACAGGGGGAAAAGAGCCGGAAGCCTGGTCAGGACCCGGAGCAGGCGATTGGGAAAGCTGCCGTTACCGTCAATACTACTCGCCAACGTGCAATCATGGGACAATAAATTAGACGAGGTACGATCACGAATATCCTACCAACGGGATATTAAAAACTGCAACATGTTTCACGGAATCGTGGCTGAATGACGACATGGATATTCAACTAGCGGGATACACGCTGCACCGGCAAGATAGAACAGCACACTCTGGTAAGACGAGGGGGGGCGGTCTGTGCATATTTGTAAACAACAGCTGGTGCACGAAATCTAAGGAAGTCTCTAGATTTTGCTCGCCTGAAGTAGAGTATATTGTGATAAATTGCAGGCCACACTTCTTGCCTAGAGAGTTTTCAGCTATACTTTTCGTGGCTGTTTATTTACCACCACAGACAGATGCTGGCACTAAGACCGCACTCAGTCAGCTGTAAAAGGAAATAAGCAAACAGGAAACCACTCACCCAGAGGCGGCGCTCCTAGTGGCTGGAAACTTTAATGCAGGGAAACTTAAATCAGTTCTACCAAATCTCCATCAACATGTTAAAAGATCCCCTGTACTCCACACACAGAGACGCGTACAAAGCTCTCCCTCGCCCTCCATTTGGTAAATCCGACCATAATTCTATCCTCCTGATTCCCGCTTACAAGCTAAAATTAAAGCAGGAAGCACCAGTGACTCGGTTTATAAAAAAAGTGGTCAGATGAAGCAGATGCTAAACTACAGGACTGTTTTGCTATCACAGACTGGAACATGTTCCGGGATTCTTCCGATGGCATTGAGGAGTACACCACATCAGTCACTGGCTTTATCAATAAGTGCATCGAGGACGTCATCCCCACAGTGATTGTACGTACATACCCTAACCAGAAGCCATGGATTACAGGCAACATTCACACTGAGCTAAAGGGTAGAGCTGCCGCTTTCAAGGTGCGAGACTCTAACCCAGAAGCTTACAAGAAATCCTGCTATGCCCTGCAACGAACCATCAAACAGCCAAAGCATCAATACAGGGCTAAGATTGAATCATACTACACCGGCTCTGACACTCGTCTTATGTGGCAGGGCTTGCAAACTATTACAGACTACAAAGGGAAGCACACCCGAGAGCTGCCCAGTGACACGAGCCTACCAGACGAGCTAAATCACTTCTATGCTCGCTTCGAGGCAAGCAACACTGAGGCATGCATGAGAGCATCAGCTGTTCCAGACGACTGTGTGATCACGCTCTCCGTAGCCGACGTGAATAAGACCTTTAAACAAGTCAACATACAGGGGTGCGTGCTCAGTCCCCTCTTGTACTCCCTGTTCACCCAAGACTGCATGGCCAGGCACGACTCAAACACCATCATTAAGTTTGCAGACGACACAACAGTGGTAGGCCTGATCACCGACAACGATGAGACAGCCTATAGGGAGGAGGTCAGAGACCTGGCCGTGTGGTGCCAGGACAACAATGTCTCCCTCAAGGTAACCAAGACTAAGGAGATGACAGTGGACTACAGGAAAAGGAGGACCGAGCACGCCCCCATTCTCATCGACGGGGCTGTAGTGGAGCAGGTTGAGAGCTTCAAGTTCCTTGGTGTCCACATCAACAACAAGCTAGAATGGTCCAAACACACCAAGACAGTCATGAAGAGGGCACGACAAAGCCTATTCCACCTCAGGAGACTAAAAAGATTTGGCATGGGTCCTGAGATCCTCAAAAGGTTCTACAGCTGCAACAGAGGGCATTCTGACTGGTTGCATCACTGCCTGGTACGGCAATTGCTCCACCTCTGACTGCAAGGCACTACAGAGGGTAGTGCGTACGGCCCAGTACATCACTGGGGCTAAGCTGCCTGCCCTCCAGGACCTCTACACCAGGCGGTGTCAGAGGAAGGCCCTAAAAATTGTCAAAGAACCCAGCCACCCCAGTCATAGACTGTTCTCTCTACTACCACATGGCAAGCGGTACCGGAGTGCCAAGTCCCCCCCAATTGGACCGACCGACCAACCAGTGCTCTCGCACATTGGCTAACTGGGCTATCTATCTGCATTGTGTCCCACCACCCGCCAACCCCTTTTTTACGCTACTGCTACTCTCTGTTCATCATATATGCATAGTCACTTTAACCATAACTACATGTACATATACTACCTCAATCAGCCTGACTAACCGGTGTCTGTATGTAGCCTCGCTACTTTTATAGCCTCGCTACTTTTACAGCCTCGCTACTGTATATAGCCTCGCTACTGTATATACTGCTGTTTTTATTTCTTTACTTACCTATTGTTCACCTAATACCTATGTTTGTTTTTTATTTTTTTTTGCACTGTTGGTTAGAGCCTGTAAGTAAGCATTTGACTGTAAGGTCTACACCTGTTGTATTCGGTGCACGTGACAAATAAACTTTGATTTGATTTGAGCAGCCAGGGGCCTATCCCTCGGTGCCCAGTAATGTCCACCCTGCGGTCTGTCTCTCAACAGTCCAACAGAGCAGGACCCAGTGACCCGCAGGACCCAGTGACCAGCAGGACCCAGTGACCAGCAGGACCCAGAGACCCGCAGGACCCAGAGACCCGCAGGACCCAGTGACCCGCAGGACCCAGTGACCCGCAGGACCCAGATACCCGCAGGAACCAGGACTCTACCAAGTTTCAAAGTCTGAGTGACAGATCGGAGGGAGCTACAAATTAGCTGAACAACAAATCAAATCAGATTTTATTTGTCACATACACATGGGTAGCAGATGCTTGTGCTTCTAGTTCCGACCATGCAGTAGTATCTAACAAGGAATCTAACAATTTCACAACAACTACTGACAAAGAGCAAGGCAAACAGAATGAGATGCAGACGACCTCTCAGAGTTTGACACTCAGTGATAACATAATGTACAGTCATACAGGGTGTAGAAGGGGACTTCTCATGAGGTCATTACATTACAAAAAAACACAAGCTAGATTATATTTTGCCCTCAACATGGAAGATAATTTAACAGAAAGGAGAGCGTGAGAGGAAAAGAGAGAGAAGGAACAAGAGAGAGAGACAGAACGAGAAAGAGAGAAAGAACAAGAGAGAGAAAGAAACGGATGTGAGATCCAGGGGTTCTCCAGGAGTGTTAGAGAGTGTGTGTGTGAGTGAGAGAGAGAAGTGTGGCCTCTTTAATAACCAATCAACACCCTCCTTGTTACCGTGGCATCTGCTGCTCCTCCAATGGCCTCCTGCCTGGGTGTGAGCCCGCCGCAACCTCACAACGCGGCCAACAGCCAATCAAAACGCAGAACCACCACGCGGGAGGTCAAGGAGCAAAAGTGTCATTTTTGCAGAATGTCACCGTTCAACCTTTTCTAAAAGTTCTACCATGCGGGCGTTTTGCAGAGTGAATACGCCGGAAGAGCGGAGGTGGGAAGAGGGGAGAGGAGGGCGGAGAAAAGAGAAAGATGCATATTATCTGTGGAGAGTAATAATACCACAGCAGTGTTTGAGGGTGTGATACAGTAGGAGGGAGGAAGGGAGCAGGAAGGAGGGGGAGGGAGGAGGACGGGGAGAAGGGAGGCAGCAGGGAGAGGGAGGAGGGTGGAAGGGGGGCAGAGGGAGGGAGGAGGGGAGCAGGGAGGGAGGGAGCAGGGAGGAGAAGGAGGGTGGAAGGGGAGGGAGGAGGGTGGAAGGGGGAGGGAGGAGGGTGGAAGGGGGCAGAGGGAGGGAGGAGGGGAGAAGGGAGGCAGCAGGGAGAGGGTGGAAGGGGGGCAGAGGGAGGGAGGGGGTAGCAGGGAGGAGGGAGGGAGGAGGACGGGGAGAAGGAAGGCAGCAGGGAGAGGGAGGAGAGTGGAGGGAGCAGAGGAAGGGAGGAGGGGAGCAGGGAGGAGGGAGGCAGGAGGAAACAGCCAGGAAGGCAAGAAGGCAGGGCGCAACGCAGCCAACTAACTAGCTGGAAGGAGGTGACAATCTGAGACCTCGGGGTTGCACTGAGAGAATGTTCTGTGGAATAAGAACAAAAGCTCTGATTCATAATTGGTGCATGGTACGAGTGAAGTTAGAAGGGCATCTGAATCAAACGCCACACTGTTATTATGGCTGTCTGGTTCCTCAGCTCAAGTCTACGGAGGATAGAAAGAGTGCATCAATATCAATCCAGCCACCAATCTAATCACCTCAAGTAGCTCGGTTCAGTGTTAACTTCAGTATTACCAGTGAAGGACCATCTGAGGCACATGAATTTTGGTCAATAATTCATTGGAACAAGATACATTACTTGATGGGACACGACTGTTCCAGTTCAGTCAATAAATGGAATCCATAACTGATAAAGCCATTGACTGGTGTTGTGTTTTTGTCACAACAGCAAATCGTTCAGCTAATTGCAGCATGAGTGCAGTTGCAAAATTGATATGCTGATCTACTAACTTTATAGCTTTGTTAGCGGGAGCGAGCGGCTGGAGCGAGCGGCAAGGACAGGTAGCATCTGTCCCCACCTACTGCCGTTAGTTGGCACCGCTCCGCTAGCAACATCTGCTAGCTTTGGCTGGGCCCTGGAAAACGCATCAATATGGCTTTATGTAGCAGAGCGCTAGCTAGCATGCCAGTCACGCTCTCTGGGAGCGGACGGTAGCTAGCTCAGCTCACTGCCTGCCTGCTTGGCCATGGGCATCCACGGTGCTCTGAGCCAAGAGAACAGAGCAGGGCAGAGAGAGTAGCTCTCAGTAGGCCTGCTGGGAAAAGCAAAGGAATCATCAACAACGTCATAGAAAGAAATTGGCCAGGTTTGGCTAACTTCTATAGCTAAGGCTAGACCCAAAGTCTCTACTTCAATCTGAGCATAAGGTTATTCTGCCCATTATGACACATTTGAGTTGTAGGCTAATTCAAATTCTGTTGCAGGCCCAAGTTGCCCACCTTTTAATTTACCTGAATGTTGAGCCCTGATGATAAATGTACGGAATCACAAACAACATCTGTCTCCACAGTTGTAATCATTATAAAGAATGGGTTACTGAAACCTTGTAAATAATGGCCTAAGCTAATGACTCTAGGCTAGTCCATTAGCAATCAACAGGATGTCACTATCCTAAAAGGTGTTGATGACATGCTCAGACACGTTTCAGTGTAATGCTCATTGTTCAATTCAATCTCTATGGGCCAAAACTTTTTCAGAGGATATCACATTACAATGTTAACATTAATTTTACATTAATTTTTGCATTGTACGAATGAAACCACTCAACACTGTGGCATGGCTCCCCTAAATGTTATAACATTATATTGTATAATCCTAAAATTATAACACTACATTGTATAACCCTAAAATTATAACATTACATTGTATAACCCTAAAATTATATAAAACTACATTGTATAACCCTAAAATTATATAACATTACATTGTATAACCCTAAATGTTATAACATTACATTGTATAACCCTAAAATGATATAACAACATGACATTGAATATCCCTAAAATTATATAAAACACTACATTGTATAACCCTAAATGTTATAACATTACATTGTATTACCCCAAATCCACATTGAAGAAAGTACAGCATCCAAAGTTAAGAGCTGACTATTAAGTTGATCGAGAAGGCTGTACTGCAGAAGACTGCGACCAGGGTGGTCAGTCATAACAACCCTGTACTGCAGAAGACTGCGACCAGGCCTCTAATGAAACCCTGATAGCTGTGCTGTGCTCTACCACTGGGAGGTGGATGGTGTGAGTTAGACTCATACAGTACAATACAGCACTTGTGAAAAGAGTTCGAAATCCAATCCATTATTATTCTCACTCGTGTGTAAATAAGCTACTCTGTGTACATACTGTAGGCTACTCTGTGTACATACTGTAGGCTACTCTGTGTACATACTGTAGGCTACTCTGTGTACATACTGTAGGCTACTCTGTGTTGGCTGTGTGTTTTTGTGTCTCCATATCATACAGAGCTGTTCTCATGTTTAGGACTGTGTTGGTCACGAAATTGTCAGCCGGTGATTGTCAAGCAAATAACTGACGGTCTGACGGTAATTGACTGTTAATTAACATAAACACATTTAGCATCTCCTGCTTCCACACACAGCCTACAAGCCACTGATGCAGACCTTTGGAACATCTACAGTCTAATAAATCCATGTAATATAGTCTACATCTTCACAATAAATCCATTCTTTATTTTAGACAGGTCTAAAGGAACATAATATGAAGAAAATGTAGTCTATTTCAGAAGAACAACATCCTCTGAGTTGTCCTGATGTTAGTTCCTGATCTGGCTATGCCAAATGGCTGTGGGCAACACTAGATCATTTAGCAGACAAAATTTGTGTAGAATTCTGTTGCATTATTTTATAGTATGAAGAATACAATTGAACAAAGCTGAATTAAACATCAAATCATTTGGAGAAAATATTATTTAATAGCGCACATGCGGCTATTCTGTGTTGAGTGGTTAACAAAGATAGGTACTCCTATGTCCTTAATTTAGAGTTATTAATGTAACTTTTTAGTTGTTCTAAAAACGTTGGGCTATATGTTTAGATTTTTATTACATTGTAAAGCTGCATGATGCGACTCTAATGATGATTTGAAAAAAGTCACTTGAAAGGCATGAGCTCTGCTTTGTTTATTTGCGCAAGCTGTACACACTTCATCAGTCTCTCATTCACAATATGACAAGCACTTGATAATGCCTTGAATTTCACGGTGGCATCCTCTTTGTGTGGCAGTAATGCACCCTAAAAAAATCCATGCCTTTTGCGGCCAATGGCCGTTCTGCCCTTGGCCTGGAGTGCTGCGTTGTGCCTTTCTCCCTGAGTGCTGTGCGCTCCTAAGCACCTCTCACTCACATGGCTCTTCATCACATGATCATGTCTTTCTCACAGGCTACAAGTGAAGACCGACACATCGGGGACGCAACTACGCGCCTCCTTATCCAATTCTGAGGTGCATTTTGAAGATATTGGAAGAACTGTCCACATTTACTTTTCGACAGCCAACAAATCAAATAAATTCACATGCGCCAAATACAACAGGTGTAGACCTTACAGTGAAATGCTTACTTACAAGCCCTTAACCAACAATGCTTTAAGAAGTTAAGATTTTTTTTTAAATAAGTTAAGTAAAAAATAGAAAATAAAAGTAACAATTAAACAGCAGCAGTAAAATAACAAGCGAAGTTATATACGGGGGGTACCGGTACAGAGTCAATGTGGAGGTTATATACAGAGGGTACCGGTCAATGTGCGTGGCACCGGTTAGTCAAGGTAATTGAGGTAATATGTACATGTAGGTAGAGTTAAAGTGACTATGCATAGATTACAAACATAGAGTTGCAGCAGCGTAAAAGAGGGGTCTGAGTAGCCCCATGAATAGCAGATGAGTAGGCCTAACGAACAGCAAAAGCACTAGCCTATGTCAATCTACTATCTCCCATAGTACAAAAGTTGACCTATTCTGTGCGAGAAATAAATATTACAAACATAGTCTGGGACAGTTATCGGATGCGATAGATCCCAAATTAATACAACCACTAGCATAAAAAAAACATGTTCACTGCAATGTGGCTGACGCAACAGAGCAGAACGTTTAGCTTAAAACATTGATCAACTATTAGGCTATTTCTTCACATTATAAGTGCATCAATACGCACACAGCAGTAGGCTATAAGCTGAATGTGCCATTAGCATAAAACACCATTATCAAAAGTGACCACAAATGGATTTATTCATGTAATGCTATTATTTTTTCAAAAGGTGCATTTTTATGGTGAAAATTATTTTCCACAAACTTGAAACTCGCACACTGCTTATGTATGCCAGTTAGGCTCTACAGCTCTTGTAACGTGGATTAATGTGCTTAAATTTTAAGAAGTTATTTGGCCACTTTAGTTGCGATACAAACCTTAATAAAACATATAGGCCTATGGGCTAGGCTACATGAGGCTATGATTTGAAAAAGTGGTGAGAAAAAAAAAGGCCTTGTTCCTTATGCTGGGAATCATTCACAAGTGATAGGCTAATATTGTCACCCATCAGATTATTCTTCATTTAATTTAATCTTTACATATACGTGTTAAATTTGTTTTGATTTAGAATGGACCATTATCGTCCAGGGGCAGGGGGGAAAATACAAGTCCTCTATGCACTTAAATAACGAATGGAGGAGGCTTTTCCCCGTGGTTCATTTTCATGCCAGCCAGGTAGGCTATACGCCTGTTGTAAAGAGAAGCAATGTGCTTAATATTAGGAAAGTTGGGAAATAAATATAGTGGGCCTAGCCTATAGAAAGATGATGGAATCCTTCTCTTTTTAAGAAAGGCCAATTGCGTTTTCGCGCAACTGCATAGCCTATTGAAATGTTGCGCAACATGAGCTCATGGGCTCTCATGAAGTGTTTGATTTAATTTTCTATTGTATTTGCATTGATGTCAGAGTGGTTAGAGGGACAATAGAGCCCTGAGTACCAGACCATTAGGACCTGATGGAGGGACAATAGAGCCCTGAGTACCAGGCCATTGGGACCTGATGGAGGGACAATAGAGCCCTGAGTACAAGGCCATTAGGACCTGATGGAGGGACAATAGAGCCCTGAGTACCAGACCATTAGGACCTGATGGAGGGACAATAGAGCCCTGAGTACCAGGCCATTGGGACCTGATGGAGGGACAATAGAGCCCTGAGTACAAGGCCATTAGGACCTGATGGAGGGACAATAGAGCCCTGAGTACCAGGCCATTGGGACCTGATGGAGGGACAATAGAGCCCTGAGTACAAGGCCATTAGGACCTGATGGAGGGACAATAGAGCCCTGAGTACCAGGCCATTGGGACCTGATGGAGGGACAATAGAGCCCTGAGTACCAGGCCATTAGGACCTGATGGAGGGACAATAGAGCCCTGAGTACCAAGCCATTAGTGATTGACCATTAGCAAGTTTGGTAGGCTACTAATGACCATCAGCAGCATCAGAGCTTGGAGAAGCCTAATTACGGTGACTAAACGGTTACGTGGAATTTGACTGCCTTCATGACTCACAGTCATACAGTCACCGTAACAACAATACAGTCACCGTAACAACAATACAGTCACCGTAACAACAATACAGTCACCGTAACAACAATACAGTCACCGTAACAACAATACAGTCACCGTAACAACCCTAGTCGTGTTTAGACTAGACCAACAGCAACATAGCCTCATCAGCACTTGAATCCCCCCCAAAAAAATATCAGCTCAATCAATGTGAAACCTGCATCAGATAAAACCCACTGTCCTGAAGTTGGCCGTCTCCCACTCTGGCCTAGTGCCGCTACTATAAATGGAAGGTGTTAAGGGCGTTGACACATAAGCCTACCACAGAGAACAGACACAGTTGTAGGAAGGTGTGAAATATCTAGTATGCTTAAACAGGCTGGTACCACTGTGATGATATACCGTATCTGACTTCAAAGACTATTTCAGAACAACAGTTCTCCTCTCCCTGCCATAGAACGAGGCCAAGGCAGGGAACTCCCCCTTAAACAGACATGCAGAGTAGGCAGTGGTAGGCAGCAGTGCGAGTAAGTAGCCTATTCTGTCAGGATGTGGTGAGGGTAACCGCTGTTGAGATAAAATGGTACAGACCTAGGCCTACTTTTAGACAGCCTCCTGTCAATCTTTAGGGGTAAGGTTATTATATAGGGCTGTGGCGTAGATGCACTCACTGGGCCGGTCTCTCAACTAGGGCGCTCTCTAAACTCCCGCCATTTGAGAGCGCTTATTTTTTCGCATTATAAATGTTTGTTAGTTTCAAGACAGTGAAGATAAACTTAATTTCTGATCAATCTATATTCCATATTCTAAATCGTTACTGTTACACCACTTCATTCCCTTCACGTTTATTGTAACATTGTAGAGACATTTCGGTTTCATTTTTGTACGATACATTGTTGAATTTCATTTACCATTTTCTTTCCCTCTGAGTGGGCGCAATGTTCATTTTACTCACAAGATAATTTTATTTCCAACAAAAGTGTTTGTTTGCTGTTTTGTCCTTGGAGCTCCTCGCTGTCAAATGGTTGTTACCTCTTCAAGTTATGAGCACATGGGCGTTCCACTAGTTCATACATGGCCTTCCTGTCAGGACGCCAATAGCCTATTGTAATAAATGAGATTACTTTGAACTAATGAGCGGGTCCTTTCTATGACTACTATTATACAATGTAATTAAAGATTGAGGAATATGCCTTTTACATTGAATACCAGTTATGTAGGGCGGCAGGTAGCCTAGTGGTTAGAGCGTTGTACTAGTAACCGAAAGGTTGCAAGATTGAATGCCCGAGCTGACAAGGTAAAAATCTGTCGTTCTGCTCCTGAACGAGGCAGTTAACCCACTGTTCGAAGGCCGTCATTGAAAATAAGAATTTGTTCTTAACTGACTTGCCTAGTTAAAATAAAGGTAAAATCATTTTATAAATAAAAAATGTGGTTTCATTGTAAGTTTGACAGTGGTATGTCCAAGGGAAGGGCTAAAAGAATATAGGCTTAAAAAGGTCCAATGCAACCATTTTTATCTCAATATCAAATCATTTCTGGGTAACAATTAAGTATCTTACTGCGATTGTTTTCCGAGGGGAAAACTGAAAACTCTCTGTTACGGTCAGAGATTTAGAACGCTTTCTTGTCTATTAACTAATTTACCACCTGGTGATGTCACCAAGCAGACCAAAACTCCATCGCACCAAAACAGGCTGAAATTTCAGGCAGTCTTTTCAAACAGCTCTTTCACTAAAAGGACATGATCATTACAGTATTATTCCAATCTCCTAGTGTGGAAATATGTATAAAAACACAGGACAATCACATTTTTGACTGCACCAGGACTTTAAGAGCCTGTTTCATGTTTCTTTTGCAGTTTGATCTTGGTAATTTAGAGGGGAGTCTGATGTGAGGCTGCAACAGGAGTCTTGGAATACAGAGGTTTGCTGCATCCTGAACCTGCCTGCATCCCGCATCCTGAACCTGCCTGCATCCCGCATCCTGAACCTGCCTGCATCCCGCATCCTGAACCTGCCTGCATCCCGCATCCTGAACCTGCCTGCATCCCGCATCCTGAACCTGCCTGCATCCCGCATCCTGAACCTGCCTGCATCCCGCATCCTGAACCTGCCTGCATCCCGCATCCTGAACCTGCCTGCCTCCCGCATCCTGAACCTGCCTGCCTCCCGCATCCTGAACCTGCCTGCCTCCCGCATCCTGAACCTGCCTGCCTCCCGCATCCTGAACCTGCCTGCCTCCCGCATCCTGAACCTGCCTGCCTCCCGCATCCTGAACCTGCCTGCCTCCCGCATCCTGAACCTGCCTGCATCCCGCATCCTGAACCTGCCTGCATCCCGCATCCTGAACATGCCTGCATCCTGACCAGCCTGCATCCTGAACCTGCATCCTGAAACATTTCAGCCCTTATAACTGCTACAAGGTTCCTAATTTACCAGGCCCACGAGAAACACCTCAGCATATTTAAGGTAGGTGGTTGGTGTGGACGATGGAGAGTACAAACGTACCTACAGTTAGTCTGTTTAATGTAGGGTAGAGGTCTATCAATTGTAAGGGGGAAATGTTAGGCCACACATAACAATGTTCGTCATTTTCACAGCTCACACCAAGGCATACGTGACTGTAAATAATAATCCCTACTCAAACCTTCCATGATATCGTTAACATACTTATAAGTGAATCTTCTATCATTATGAACAATGGAAAGATGAAACTAGAACGAAACATGGAGAGGTGAAACTAGAACGAAACATGGAGAGGTGAAACTAGAACGAAACATGGAAAGGTGAAACTAGAACGAAACATGGAAAGGTGAAACTAGAACGAAACATGGAAAGGTGAAACTAGGACGAAACATGGAAAGGTGAAACTAGGACGAAACATGGAAAGGTGAAACTAGGACGAAACATGGAAAGGTGAAACTAGGACGAAACATGGAAAGGTGAAACTAGGACGAAACATGGAAAGGTGAAACTAGAACGAAACATGGAAAGGTGAAACTAGAACGAAACATGGAAAGGTGAAACTAGAACGAAACATGGAAAGGTGAAACTAGAACGAAACATGGAAAGGTGAAACTAGAACGAAACATGGAAAGGTGAAACTAGAACGAAACATGGAGAGGTGAAACTAGAACGAAACATGGAAAGGTGAAACTAGAACGAAACATGGAAAGGTGAAACTAGAACGAAACATGGAAAGGTGAAACTAGAACGAAACATGGAAAGGTGAAACTAGGACGAAACATGGAAAGGTGAAACTAGAACGAAACATGGAAAGGTGAAACTAGGACGAAACATGGAAAGGTGAAACTAGACCCACTTCTCTATTTAGTATATTAGTTCAAACATTTTAGTTTATGATAAAATCATTGGAAATCAAATCTATATCTATAAATGTATTTAGCCATGTGAAGGCAGTGGGTAGATACGCTGTGGGCAAGGTGCTTTTGGCAGCGTACCAAATGTATGTACTGTAGAGCTACAGGGCTGGGAGCTACAGGGCTGGGAGTATACCTAATGCTACACGGCTGTAAGTATACCTAATGCTACAGGACTGGGAGCTACCTAATGCTACAGGACTGGGAGCTACAGGGCTGGGAGTATACCTAATGCTACACGGCTGGAAGTATACCTAATGCTACAGGACTGGGAGTATACCTAATGCCACAGGACTGGGAGCTACCTAATGCCTCAGGACTGGGAGCTACCTAATGCCTCAGGACTGGGAGCTACCTAATGCCTCAGGACTGGGAGCTACCTAATGCCTCAGGACTGGGAGCTACCTAATGCCTCAGGACTGGGAGCTACCTAATGCCTCAGGACTGGGAGCTACCTAATGCCTCAGGACTGGGAGCTACCTAATGCCTCAGGACTGGGAGCTACCTAATGCCTCAGGACTGGGAGCTACCTAATGCCTCAGGACTGGGAGCTACCTAATGCCTCAGGACTGGGAGCTACCTAATGCCTCAGGACTGGGAGCTACCTAATGCCTCAGGACTGGGAGCTACCTAATGCCTCAGGACTGGGAGTATACCTAATGCCTCAGGACTGGGAGTATACCTAATGCCTCAGGACTGGGAGCTACCTAATGCCTCAGGACTGGGAGCTACCTAATGCCTCAGGACTGGGAGCTACCTAATGCCTCAGGACTGGGAGCTACCTAATGCATCAGGACTGGGAGCTACCTAATGCCTCAGGACTGGGAGCTACCTAATGCCTCAGGACTGGGAGCTACCTAATGCCTCAGGACTGGGAGTATACCTAATGCCACAGGGCTGGGAGTATACCTAATGCCACAGGGCTGGGAGTATACCTAATGCCACAGGACTGGGAGTATACCTAATGCTACAGGGCTGGGAGTATACCTAATGCTACAGGGCTGGGAGTATACCTAATGCTACAGGGCTGGGAGTACACCTAATGCTACAGGGCTGGGAGTATACCTAATGCTACAGGGCTGGGAGTATACCTAATGCTACAGGGCTGGGAGTATACCTAATGCTACAGGGCTGGGAGTATACCTAATGCTACAGGGCTGGGAGTATACCTAATGCTACAGGGCTGGGAGTATACCTAATGCTACAGGGCTGGGAGTATACCTAATGCTACAGGGCTGGGAGTATACCTAATGCTACAGGACTGGGAGCATACCTAATGCTACAGGACTGGGAGCATACCTAATGCTACAGGACTGGGAGCAACCTAATTCTACAGGACTGGGAGCAACCTAATTCTACAGGACTGGGAGCAACCTAATTCTACAGGACTGGGAGCAACCTAATTCTACAGGACTGGGAGCAACCTAATTCTACAGGACTGGGAGCAACCTAATTCTACAGGACTGGGAGCGTACCTAATTCTACAGGACTGGGAGCAACCTAATTCTACAGGACTGGGGGAGCAACCTAATTCTACAGGACTGGGAGCAACCTAATTCTACAGGACTGGGAGCATACCTAATGCTTGTACTGTAGAGCAGCAGGGCTGGGTTGTGGTGAGTGATAGAGGAGGTTTCACTAGGCCAAAGCCTGTCCATTATGACTCAGAAAGAACACTATCTGATACCACACACACCCCCCCCCGCATCCTCCCACCCACACACACACACAACAAGACAAACATCATGAGGAACCGAGTCAACGGAGCACAGTGGAGCTTAGCATTACCATAGGAACGTAGTAAATCTATTCAGGCCTATTGTAAGTACACGTCACAAGTTCCCACACGATCCATCAATCTGAATTATATCTTAACACATGACAATCTACACTATTTCATTCTTAACCAGCAGCGTAGAAGAAACATATCAGTACACACACCCCATTGACTAGAACCCAGGCCAATTTTAAAGGAAAAGGGAAATGAATAAAAATTGCAGAGTGGTTGATTCCCTGTTTCGATATCTGAAACCCATTTCTCTAAAACAACTTGTCAAAAACCACAAGATTCAATTTGCAACAAATAATGATCTCTCCTGTGAGCATAACAACCTCTCCCAGCGGCCATCCAGCCACGTCATAACCCACTTCTTGTACCCTACAACTATCCTGTCCAATAAGGAGATAGTATTCGGTTGTAGCACTACACTTATCCAATGAGGTACCAGCATTTGGTTGTTCCATGGGAGCTGAGGGCAGTGTAATGAAGCAGTGAGCTCCGGATATGAGTCTGACCCTGGATCAATGAGAGTGGAAGCCAGTTATTACAGTACAGGCCCAAGGTTTATGAGTTTGGTTTTAAATCTAATATCAGCGTTACGTCCAAGGATAATTTCCCCTCCTTATTCTGGTCAGCTGAGCAGCTGCACTATTGAATCATCCACATAACACCTATTAAATTCACGTCGGGACTGAGGGGGAAAACGACAAAGCTGGTGTAATATGTACAACAACACTTTTTACATGATATTCGACTTAAGGCTGGACATTGGATATCAATGTGAAATAAAGGTTGTTGTGTTTCGCAAAGGCTACTACACTGAAAAGTTAGAACTTTTCTTTGGTGTCCGGAATCATTTCCTGGGTTATTCTAAGCATGTTGTGTTCTACTGATGAAACGTTTCACCATCACATATAGATGGACAGCTGATGCTGGCTGGTCATGTCACGAACTCAGTGTTTTCCCCCAAAACTCTCCCTGTTGGGAGATGCTGCTGGACCATGGATGGATTGAGATGTATATATATATGTATACATATATATATATATATACACATATATATATACACACACACACACACACACACACGGTGGTTTGATCTATTTGATGAGTAACAAGAAAACATGAAAAGGGGTGGATCTCAACTACTCCCCTAACAGTCTACTCCCCTAACAGTCTCTCGTCCCCTGTGAGTGATAGTGACAGTCTATTCCCCTAACAGTCTACTCCCCTAACAGTCTACACCCCTAACAGTCCCTCGTCCGTGAGTGATAGTGACAGTCTACTCCTCTGTGAGTGATCGTGACAGACTCTCGTCCCCTGTGAGTGATCAGGACAGTCTCTCGTCCCCTGTGAGTGATAGTAACAGTCTACTCCCCTGTGAGTGATAGTAACAGTCTACTCCCCTGTGAGTGATTGTGACAGTCTCTTGTCCCCTGTGAGTGATAGTAACAGTCTACTCCCCTGTGAGTGAAAGTAACAGGATGAACAGCAAAAACAATAAAATAAGACTGTCCTCACACTGGAATCTGTTCCCAACTCCATGTGATGTATTTAACATTCCAACCTTTAACCTAGCCTTATATATTCAGCAGTTCTCAGTCTGTTGACTGCTGTAAGTCACGTTATATCCTGTTATACTGGTGAAACACCCCTGTAGTCCAGGGCTAAGCCTAATAACACCACCTTCACTGTAGCCGACTTTACCAACGTGGACATGCTGACTCACTGTAGCCTACTTTACCAACGTGGACATGCTGACTCACTGTAGCCTACTTTACCAACGTGGACATGCTGACTCACTGTAGCCTACTTTACCAACGTGGACATGCTGACTCACTGTAGCCTACTTTACCAACGTGGACATGCTGACCCGTGGCATGTCTGGTGAGTATGGAAATTATGTTTAAATCTTAATCATGTCTGATGTCTGCAGTCTCTAAGACATTGCTAGTATACGTTCTAAACTGACAGTTTTTATAAAGGCAACATTTTCTACACTGTCATAGTAGCAGCACAGTGTGGCAGAAGCACAGTGTGGCAGGGTGTACGATACACTAACCAGGCCCAGCAACTGACAGGATATTCAGATCTGCCCATTGCTCTCTCCATCCAGGGTAACCTACTAAGGAAGTGTTGTTTATCACATCAACATGCTCATGTTATGTTACCCACCTTCATTTTCAGATGTTGGACATGCAACCTGTAGTACCAAATCAAAAGTCCTTTCGGGAAACTCGCTATAATAAAGGAGAGAGATTATGACTTTAGCTGGGAGAAAAATAAACATCTGTGTACAAACATAATTTATGGTATGCAACAATTGCTAACTAGCTACATCAACAGCATATTATACAACATAGTTTGACACATAGTTATAAATAGTGATGAAGCAACTCATATTGCAGGAATTATCGGTCAAGCTGTTTACGTGCTGGCCAGGCGTGATTCGTTGCGTGATTCATTTGATGGTCGAGAAATACAATTGTTATAGCTGCTGTTACTGCTGACAATTCAGAAAACATTCGGGGGAAAATGTATTGTACTAAAAAGTCTATATTGACATCAAATTATAATGTTTACTTTAGGACCGTTAAATACTAAAATATAGGGGGTCCTAGGCTAGCAGGCTAATTAATTTAGCGAACTTGATGAAAATTAATTTTGCAACTTGACAGCATTACACTGACCCAAATGCTAACTCAGCATGCCAGACACCCAGCTAAATAAATTACAATTCACACTTTTAATAACGGTCCATATGTATAGTCTCGAAGTAAACAAACTCGTGTCTTACTTTATTCTGCTGTCCATGGTTTACAACATCGCGACAGCTCGCGCCACCGGCTTGCGTTCCGAAGCAACCAGAGGTCCGTAACTAGTTCAACCTTTCAGCCTGTTGCCTACCGCGGATACCGCATGCTTCAAAGATTTATTCTAGCTAGTAGCGATGTGTCTTCCTTGTTCCTGATCTGTACAGTTGGCCGTTTCAGTTCCACGGTATTTCCACAACAAACAGCACCAGGAAGTGTCTGTGAAAGATTTAGTGACGTCACCTCATTTGATAAAGCTCTTGGAGTGACCCCTCCTCCCCCTAAATCCTCAGAACAGCAGTTATGTCATGTCCCCCTCCTTGATTAGAGCTGATGGCGTTATCATGTTGTTCCATAGTAAATGCTTAGTAATTTAGTTTATTTCATTTTTTATGTAGGGACTGCTCTAGGGACTGCTCCTTCACAAATATGAGCAGTGATGGCTATAGGGCCGGCTATGGCATAGAAGTGGCAAATGTACCCTAGGTTGTTCTTTTTTTTACATTATTCATCTTCACTTACCTGTCTGGATCTGACGTCATTAACAACAACAACAACAAACATGACCAGAGCTTTTTGATTGTTGTAAAGCAGAGGATAGTCCTGTGGGCATTTATTTGGGCCTTATGAATGCATTCCACATTTGCTGCATTAAAAAGGCTATAATTCACACACAACTCTTAGCAGTCCAGCCTATGATGCTGAGTCATTGAGCCCCGGTGTCAGCCTATATGTGTCCCGGGGTAAATTGAAACCAGTGGCTGTGCCTGCCTGTGTGTGTGTGATGTGTGTCTCTCCTAGCCCTCCTGAGAGTAGACCTGGCTGGGAGCCAGTTTCCTGCAGGCAGACTGAAGGTAATTAAGTGGCAGCAGACTGGGACATGCTGTTGCAAGTTTCTCCTATGAAATGATAATGGCAGGATCCTGCTGGTGCTGTCTCACCATTCACAAAAGCATTACCTACGCACAATACGCACCGGGCTGGAGTCAGGAGGGAATAGCCTACTGTGGATTAAAGACACCACTTTATGTGGTTCAACGTTTATTTTATTTCTGTGTGTGTGTGTGTGTGTGTGTGTGTGTGTGTGTGTGTGTGTGTGTGTGTGTGTGTGTGTGTGTGTGTGTGTGTGTGTGTGTGTGTATAACAGAGATGGTTTGATCAAATTATGATGAGTAACCTAGCATGAGACCAGGCTTTTAGCTCATCGCGAGAACACCGTCCTGTGGCAAGCAGCAGACAACTTAAAGTCAGTCAATCACATAGGTTCAGTGTATTTTATTTCAATGTACAGTTAAAGCATACACGGTGCAATGGCAGTTGCCCACTGAAAATGATTTGAGAGGCAAATAGCTCTCTACTTGGATAAACCCGCACATTAGTGGCAGTTCTAAGTGTATACAGTAACAGTTCTGTCTAAAGGATATTTATAAAATTCCACATTACCACTTGGGCCCCCAAAGTGCAAGAGGCATCACTGCAATCCCTGGTTCAAATCCAGGCTGTATCACATCCGGCCGTGAATGGGAGTCCCACAGGGCGTCGCACAATTGGCCAAGCGTCGCCCGGGTAGGCCGTCATAGTAAATACGATTTTTTTTATTAACTGATTTGCCTAGTTAAATAAAGGTAAATTAAAACATATAAATAAAGAAGTTGGATTCAGGATCAAAATAAATAACACTAGCAAAAGAAACTCATGTATCCATTTACAGGCAATGTTGTGATTCAAGAAACAATAAAATACATCTTCTATACTGTACATTTCTAATTAAAACATTAAACACAGGCAATGCTGTGATTCAAGAAACAATACAATACATATTCCATACTGTACATTTCTAATTAAAACATTAAAAAGTGGAAAGCTTCAAATTCCTCTGGGTACACATCGCTGACGATCTGAAATGGTCCACCCGCACAGACAATGTGGTGAAGAAGGCGCAACAGTGCCTCTTCAACCTTATGAGGCTGAAAAAACTTGGCTTGGCCCCTAAAACCCTCACAAACGTTTACAGATGCACAATCGAGAGCATCCTGTCAGGCATGGTACGTCAACTGCACCGCCTGCAACCGCAGGGCTCTCCAAAGGGTGATGCGGTCTGCCCAACGCATCCCCGGGGGCAAACTACCTGCCCTCCAGGACACCTACATTGCCCAATGTCACAGGAAGAACAAAAAGTTTGTTAAGGACATTAACCACCCGAGCCACGGCCTCTTCACCCCGCTATCATCCAGTAGGCGAGGTCAGTACAGATGCATCAAAGCTGGGACAGAGAGACTGAAAAACAGCTTCTATCTCAAGGCCATCAGACTGTTAAATAGCCATCACTAGCCGGCTTCCACCCGGTTACTCAACCCTGAACCTTAGAGGCTGCTGCCCTATATACATAGACTTGGAATCACTGACCACTTTAAAAAGGGAACAATAGTCAATTTAATAATGTTTAAATAATGTTTACATACTGCTTTACACATCTCATATGTACAGTTGAAGTCGGAGGTTTACATACACTTAGGTCATTAAAACTTGTTTTTCAACCACTCCACAAATTTCTTGTTAACAAACTATAGTTTTGGCAAGTCGGTTAGGGCATCTACTTTGTGCATGACACAAGTCATTTTTCCAACAATTGTTTACAGACAGATTATTTTACTCATAATTCCAGTGGGTCAGAAATTTACATACACTAAGTTGACTGTGCCTTTAAACAGCTTGGAAAATTCCAGAAAATGATGTAATGTCTTTAGAAGCTTCTGATAGGCTAATTGACAATTTGAGTCAATTGGAGGTGTTCCTGTGGATGTATTTCAAGGCCTACCTTCAAACTCAGTGCCTCTTTGCTTGACATCATGGGAAAATCAAAAGAAATCAGCCAAGACCTCAGAAAAAAAATTCTAGTTCATCCTTGGGAGCAATTTCCAAAAGCCTGAAGGTACCACATAACCCGGATGTCCTAGCCGTATCTGAATCCTGGTTTAGGAAGGCCACAAAAAATCCTGAAATTTCCATCCCTATCTATAACGTTTTCCGACAAGATAGAACTGCCAAAGGGGGTGGCGTTGCAATCTACTGCAGAGACAGCCTGCAGAGCTCTGTCATACTATCCAGGTCTTTGCCCAAACAATTTGAGCTTCTACTTCTAAAAATCCACCTTTCCAGAAACAAGTCTCTTACCGTTGCCGCTTGTTATAGACCACCTTCTGCCCCCAGCTGTGCCCTGGACACCATATGTGAATTAATTGCCCCCCATCTATCTTCAGAGCTCGTGCTGTTAGGTGACCTAAACTGGGACATGCTTAATACCTCGGCCGTCCTACAATCTAAGCTAGATGCCCTCAATCTCACACAAATTATCAATGAACCTACCAGGTACAACCCCAAATCTGTAAACACGGGCACCCTCATAGAAATCATCCTGACCAACCTGCCCTCTAAATACACCTCTGCTGTCTTCAACCAGGATCTCAGCGATCACTGCCTCATTGCCTGCGTCCGTAATGGGTCTGCCGTCAAACAACCATCCCTCATCACTGTCAAACGCTCCCTAAAACACTTCAGCGAGCAGGCCTTTCTAATCGACCTGGCCCGGGTATCCTGGAAGGATATTGACCTCATTCCGTCAGTAGAGGACGCCTGGTTGTTCTTTAAAAGTGCTTTCCTCACCATCTTAAATAAGCATGCCCCATTCAAAAAATGTAGAACCAGGAACAGATATAGCCCTTGGTTCACTCCAGAGCTGACTGCCCTTGACCAGCACAAAAACATCCTGTGGCGTACTGCATTAGCATCGAATAACCTCTGCGATATGCAACTTTTCAGGGAAGTTAGGAACCAATATACACAGGCAGTTAGGAAAGCAAAGGCTAGCTTTTTCAAAGAGAAATTTGCATCCTGTAGCACAAACTCAAAAAAGTTATGGGACACTGTAAAGTCCATGGAGAATAAGAGCTCCTCCTCCCAGCTGCCGAATGCACTGAGGCTAGGAAACACTGTCACCACCGATAAATCCACGATAATTGAGAATTTCAATAAGCATTTTTCTTCGGCTGGCCATGCTTTCCAACTGGCTAAACCTAACCCGGTTAACAGCCCTGCACCCCCCACAGCAACTTGCCCAAACCTCCCACATTTCTCCTTCACCCAAATCCAGATAGCTGATGTTCTGAAAGAGTTTCAAAATCTGGACCCCTACAAATCAGCTGGGCTAGACAATCTGGACCCTCTCTTTCAAAAATTATCCGCCGCAATTGTTGAAACCCCGATTACTAGCCTGTTAAACCTCTCTTTCGTATCGTCTGAGATCCCAAAAGATTGGAAAGCTGCCGCGGTCATCCCCCTCTTCAAAGGGGGAGACACTCTAGACCCAAACTGTTACAGACCTATATCTATCCTACCCTGCCTTTCTAAGGTCTTCGAAAGCCAAGTTAACAAACAGATCACCGACCATTTGGAATCCCACCGTACCTTCTCCGCTATGCAATCTGGATTCCAAGCTGGTCATGGGTGCACTTCAGCCACGCTCAAGGTCCTAAACAATATCATAACCGCCAACGATAAAAGACAATACAGTGCAGCCCTATTCATCGACCTGGCCAAGGCTTTCGACTCTGTCAAGCACCACATTCTTATCGGCAGACTCAACAGCCTAGGTTTCTCAAATGACTGCCTCGCCTGGTTCACCAACTTCTTTTCAGACAGAGTTCAATGTGTCAAATCGGAGGGCCTGTTGTCCGGACCTCTGGCAGTCTCTATGGGTGTGCCACAGAGTTCAATTCTCTGGCCGACTCTTTTCTCTGTATACATCAATGATGTTGCTCTTGCTGCAGGTGATTCTCTGATCCACCTCTACGCAGATGACACCATTCTGTATCCATCTGGCCCTTCTTTGGACACTGTGTTAACTAACCTCCAGATGAGCTTCAATGCCATACAACTCTCCTTCCGTGGCCTCTAACTGCTCTTAAATGCAAGTAAAACTAAATGCATGCTCTTCAACCGATCGCTGCCCACACCTGCCCGCCCGTCCAGCATCACTACTCTGGACGGTTCTGACTTAGAATATGAGGACAATTACAAATACCTAGGTGTCTGGTTAGACTGTAAACTCTCCTTCCAGACTCACATTAAGCATCTCCAATCCAAAATTAAATCTATGCAACAAAGCATCCTGTACTCATGCTGCCAAACATACCTTCGTAAAACTGACTATCCTACCGATCCATGACTTTGGCGATGTCATTTATAAAATAGCCTCCAACACTCTACTCAGCAAATTGGATGCAGTCTATCACAGTGCCATCCATTTTGTCACCAAAGCCCCATATACTACCCACCACTGCAACCTGTATGCTCTCGTTGGCTGGCCCTCGCTTCATATTCGTCGCCAAACCCACTGGCTCCAGGTCATCTACAAATCTTTGCTAGGTAAATCTCCGCCTTATCTCAGCTCACTGGTCACCATAGCAGCACCCACCGGTAGCACGTGCTCCAGCAGGTATATTTCACTGGCCACCCCCAAAGCCTATTCCTCCTTTGGCCGCCTTTCCTTCCAGTTCTCTGCTGCCAATGCCTGGAACGAATTGCAAAAATCACTGAAGCTGGAGACTCCTATCCCCCTCACTAACTTTAATCATCAGCTGTCAGAGTAGCTCACAGATCACTGCACCTGTACACAGCCCATTTGTAAACAGCCCATCCAACTACCTCATCCCCGTACTGTTATTTTTTTTCTTTTCTCCTTTGCACCCCAGTATCTCTACTTGCACATTAATCTTCTGCACATCTATCACTCCAGTGTTTAATTGCTAAATTTTAATTAATTTGCCACTACGGCCTATTTATTGCCTTACCTCCCTAATCTTACCTCATTTGCACACACTGTATATAGATTATTTTTTCTATTGTGTTATTGACTGTACGTTTGTTTATTCCATGTGTAACTCTGTGTTGTTGTTTGTGTCGCACTGCTTTGCTTTATCTTGGCCAGGTTGCAGTTGTAAATGAGAACTTGTTCTCAACTGGCCTACCTGGTTAAATAAAGGTGAAATTATTATTATATATTTTTTTATTTATCTGTACAAACAATAGTACACAAGTATAAACACTGTGGGACCACGCAGCCGTCCTACCGCTCAGGAAGGAGAAGTAGGAAAATTATGTAGATATATTGAAGCAACATCTCAAGACATCAGTCAGGAAGTTAAAGCTTGGTCGCAAATGGGTCTTCCAAATGGACAATGACCCCAAAGACACTTCCAAAGTTGTGGCAAAATGGCTTAAGGACAACAGGTATTGGAGTGGCCATCACAAAGCCCTGACCTCAATCCCATAGAAATTTGGGGGCAGAACTGAAAAAGCATGTGCGAGCAAGGAGGCCTACAAACCTGACTCAGCTACACCAGCTCTGTCGGGAGGAACGGGCCAAAATTCACCCAACTTCTTGTGGGAAGCTTGTGGAAGGCTACCCGAAACATTTGACCCAAGTTAAACAATTTAAAGGCAATGCTACCAAATACTAATTGAGTGTATGTAAACTTCTGACCCACTGGGAATGTGATGAAAGAAATAAAAGCTGAAATAAATCATTCTCTCTACTATTATTCTGGCATTTCACATTCATAAAATAAAGTTGTGATCCTAACTGACCTAAGAAAGGGGATTTTTACTAGGATTAAATGTCAGGAATTGTGAAAAACTGAGTTTAAATGTATTTGGCTGAGGTGTATGCAAACTTCCGACTTCAACTGTATATATGTCTTAATTCTATTCTTTTACTGGTTTTGAGTAACAGTGGTGGGTTAATTTTGCCCCAGACTAAATTAAATCAAATTCACATACACATATTTAGCAGATGTTATTGCTGGTGTAGCCGAAATGCTTGTCTTCCTAGATCCAACAGTGCAGTAGTATCTAACAGTACAGTAGTATCTAAAAACAATTATACTACTGCACTGTTGGAGCTGCAGTAGGAACACAAGCATTTTGCTACACCTGCAATAACATCTGCTAAGTATGTGTATGACCAATACAAATTTGATTTGATTTGATTCAGTCTGGGGCAAAATTCACCCACCACTGTCACTCAAAACCAGTTGTCACATTACATTAGCTGGATGTACAGTAGGCAGATAGCAAACAGCCATGGCTTAAAGCAGTACATAACCTTGAAAGGACCAATAAATGTCCACTCATCAACTTCATGTTTTAAATGTGTAGTGCAGAATGCATGTATGCTACAGTAAGACTGGCTACATTGCTGGTTTCTATATGCCGGTCTCAAACAGTGATCTTGTTAAGTTTTTTTTATCCTTGATTTTGTGAGAAATAATATAGGGCCTAGCATATGGGAACAATCTTTATGGAGAATTCCAGTTTGCTACAATAGCTTTTTTACCCATGTTGAATTTCTATAAATCTCATAGCAATACGACTTCAATACGGTAGGGGCGCGGTGAAGCTAGGACTGCTGCATAGTCACATGCCAAGAGACAACAAGGACAGAGGAAATATGATACAATGTATCGATGATAGACTTTGTTTTGTTACATTCTAGCCTACAAGTTTGCTGTAGCTGTAACTTATTCATATTTTATTTTGTGTAATAAGCGTGTGCTTGAATTTTGGATGGCAACATTGTCGTATGATGTTACCACTGCAACATAGCCTTGTAGTAGATAGGCTAGTCGTTCTAAAACTCGAAAGTCGAAGAAGTAAACATCATAAATGTTAGTGGCCTATTTGCTTTAGCAATATTATGTTGTTTTGCCAATGTTTCCCGCGTGCAACATTACTCTGCGGGTTGAGCTTGCAACGTTCTATACGAGCAGTTAAAATCATGTCAACTCAGGACGCCTCACAACACGATTTTAACCAGAAGCGATTGATAGCCAACAATAGCGGATCATTACAGATTCATACAACTAAAGTAGACCAAGAAGACTCGGATACCGGTGTCAAGACAAGCAACGACATGCAAGAAACAAACAGAAAAACTGAAAAACAGTTCACAGATGACGAACTTGCCATACATAAATTACACAGAGAAGCATGTGAGGTAAGCTTCAGACATCTTGCTGGCGTTACACTCTTATGAGTCCGTACTTTGTCACCTGGCCGCCTACCTCATGTCCATGGGTTGTAAAAAAGCTACATGTCATGTCCCATGTCCTGCAAGGATAGGAATCAGAGGGTGTTGGCTCTACTGCTGTCATTGACACAAAACTGGGTCACTCCTTCTCCTACTGGGGCAACAAACAGTTAAATATAGTACAATTATTTATGTAAGCAGTAGCTGATTATATTTTGTTTTTACTTATAAAATATATTTATAAAAAAATGTACGTTTTATGCTGTAATAATGTTAATACTGACAGCGGTGACAAGATGGGCAATAGCTAGACAGGACCAGAGAGGGGCCAACTTTTAGAATTTTGAAATGTGTTCTAATTCTAGACGTTCGGTTACATAGCATTGTTAAAATATTCCCCATGTAAAGTCAATGGGGAACTATAGCATGCTGTAGTGTCATGTAAATGCATCATAATGCAGAAACCTCATTGATCCACCTCTCTAAATTACATGGCTCTGGACAGGATATGTAAGTGTGTGCACTGTTCTACCATCCAAGGTGTCTTCACCTAACCAAACGCTTATAACATTCTTGTAGACCTAGTTTTCTAAACATTGCCTCATAATGTGTGAGTGTCAAGCCGGCCGGCGATGTTTACAACCAAACCATTGACAGACGCAGGCCTCTCTCTCCCTTAATCCACTCCCAGCCCACTCCACGTCAGCAGCAGTAGGTGTCACTCCCCAATGCCAGCGGGCTTCCCAGCAGTAAATATTTACCATGGCTCCTGAGTCTGGCCGGAGTGAAGCAAGTTGGGCGAGAGAGGCTTGAGCGTGGCAGGGCCAGGGCCTCGGTGGGAAAAGCACAATGCAGGGAGAGCAATGGCAGTGCCAGTTCCTCTCTGGGGCCGTGCGATGCCATGTGAAATGACAGGCGGTGTCACCAGAGAGCCCCAGGCCTTTCTCCCATCGTGGCCTGGCTGGCTGGCTGCATGGCTGCCTGTGAAAGCTGAAACTAGTGTGCTCTGCTTTTTGAAACAGACTGAGTGGTGATGTTTTGGAACTTCACATTAGAATGAAGGGGTTTGGTTCGTGTGTTTCTCATGTACAGTAAGGTGTGAATTGATATAACACACAAGCTACAGGGGTAGGGTATGTCACCGTTTATTAAACACAAACTACAGGGGTAGGGTATGTCACCGTTTATTAAACACAAACTACAGGGGTAGGGTATGTCACCGTTTATTAAACACAAGCTACAGGGGTAGGGTATGTCACCGTTTATTAAACACAAACTACAGGGGTAGGGTATGTCACCGTTTATTAAACCCCTATATAATCCCCTTGTCAAGCTCTTCATTGAAATGTGCTTAGTTGTGTCCGCTGTACTATCTTAGGCAAGAGTTATCCTCATCAGCTCAGCTGTGTGTGTAAGCGTTTGGTTCTGTTCCTGGCACGGTGTGCCCTCTGTGTGCCGTGCTACCTGGTAGCTACCAGCAGTGAAAAAACCCAACATCACAAGATCCAGGCTGCTTTTTACATCTGTTTCCACGCTAAGGGTCGCGTCTTCACTCCTCTCTGACCTAACGCAATCTGTTTGTGTGTGTTTTGCAGGTTAAGAGGCAGATGTACACGGACCCAGGCAGCGGGTACAAGGTGTTCACAGAGTTTGCCCACCGCCAGAGAGGAAAGTGCTGCGGCACCGCCTGTAGACATGTGAGTTCTGGCTTCATGGTCTTGACACACACGCACAGCCCTGCTGTTACAGTCAAACTCAACCCTAACCCCTCACCCCTGACACTCACCCCTCAACCTAAACCTCTGTCTCCTCTTTGTGTAGTTCAAATATCTAATTTCATTTTTTCATTCTTCCCACAGTGTCCATTTGGCCAAGTCAACGTGAAAGACCCAGCCAACAAGAAACATTTTAACTCTATGTTTTATGTATAATGCACCAAGCACACTCTGGTTCAGTGTGCAAGGCATGATATAGTCTGTGTACTGTGTTGTTATTTGGGACTGTTTCAACGGTGTGTGTTTTTTCAGCACCACGCTAAATGATGAAATTCAGATTGGTGTGTGTGCAATACTCTCCTGCTATGAATTCTCTGTGTGATTTTAGTCTCTACAGTAGGACACTGGAAAGTGGGTAGGTCTCTGGAGTCTAAATTTGGTTTTGGTTTTTGAATTTTACCCTGTCAATGATTTTGTTCATTTTTCCTACAATGATGCAATGTGCTGCAAATATATATATTTTTTAACCTTGATTGATGATGACTTGACATATTATTTTTATTTGATTGAATGTTTGAGATGGTCATGATACTATTGTTACTATATAGATTTTCAGAGGGAGTGTATGAGATAAACATCCTGTCCCTTTATCTTCCAAATGTACACATGCACATTTTTTAAACATTTAAAACACAAAACACTGAACTGTCTACCTCCAACTGAAAGGGATGTGCAGTTTAAATAGTCACCAGGTCAAGGTTCATCTCTCAGCCTGGCTTGGTGGTTGAACGTCAGCTGATGGAGTCAACCTGTTCACGTACAAACGGTGGACATCAACAGGCTCGCTCCCTGCTGTATTTACCAAGGAGCCTTCTGGCAACGCAGGGCTTCTCCATGTCTCCCTGCAGCTGCTCCCCCGACACACAGCCCTAATGAACGCTGGGCCTCTCATCAGCCCTGCAACACTGGGAGGCAGACCACTCCACACCAACACACAGGCATGGGGACACACGGGCACACATGCATGCACACACAAATACACAGACGTGGACACAAAAATACACAGACATAGACAGACACACAAAATGGCAATGGTCGCCTCTAAAATCTGACTAGGTATTGTACAAGACACTGCACAGAGTAGTCCTAAAGCCAGTTTTAATCTGTGTGACTTCTCACTAGGCACAGAAGTAAATTCAATGTCTATTCTACGTTGGTTTGTAATTTCCTTAAAATGACTTGGAAACAATGTTGATTCAACCAGTGTGTGCCCAGTGGGTTATGGGTAGGGGCACTGGCTCCAAACCTGCCACACACTCTCCTGTATCCATTTGATCGGGCTAACGGTGTCGGGATGAGTGAGTGTGTCTTGCCGTCTACTGGCCTGGACAGGTGGGTCCCAAAGGCAAAGTGCTTAGTGATCAGGAGCAAACACCGGCGGCTACATGGAGATTCATGATCCCAACAGTGCTGAGCAGGACAGGTTCGCCGTGATGCGTCGTCAGCCCAGATGAGAGGCAAATTTATTTGGGCGACGGTTGTGAAGCGAGGCAGCAGAGCGTAGCGGCAACAACACTTCTACCCAGAATGGCGAACGAAGGTGTCACAGTCATCAAGTACCTGGGCCCGCCTGCCTGCCTGCCGCAGGTCTGGGAGTTTTGCCTAGGGACTTGTCTGTCACATTACGCTAGATGCATTGCCATTCAGGGCCTGCGCGCTCCTGCAGCCTGGACCATGAAATAGGCCAACTATCATGTCTGCCTCATCTCTCTCCGTCGCCTCACTCCACTGATGGCACAGTTGGAGAGGTTTTTCTTCTTCTGGTGCTACTGAGACACAGCAGCACAGCACTCAGTCAGTCCCTCCGCAGCGCTAGCTAGACATATATCCTGGAAACTCATGGTAGCCAGAAGCAGGAAACTGGAAATGTCCCCGGCTCTCTCCAGGCTTGTCATGTTGTCAGGCCCTTTTCATGACATACAGGGCTATATTCTATTCTGGATTTTCTATATCTTTACCTTTGATATTGAATACTGCCTTGTTGAGGAAAAGCATTTCCCTCTGCTGTTTATACCTGTTGTAGCCTGTGCATGTGACAAATAACCTTTGTTTTGAAATATTTGTGCATTCGGGAATTCTTTAGAATATCTCAGGGAATGTTTTAAATATTTTAACCTGTATTTAATGTTATCGTCCTGTGCAATAATTATTAGTATATGTATGTGTAAACATAGAAAAGGGTAAATTAACTATTTTGTAATTGAATAAATGATATATTTAAGTAGTATAAATATTTATGTGGTGTCAAGCATGGTCCAAATTGACTGGGATTTATTTGTGACGAATTTAGTTCCATGAAATATATAAGCAATTTAAATCAGCCTGTACAGTGTTTCTGGTTAAATCAGGCTGTACAATGATTCTGGTTAAATCAGCCTGTACAGTGATTCTGGTTAAATCAGCCTGTACACTGTTTCCGGTTAAATCAGCCTGTACAATGTTTCCGGTTAAATCGGCCTGTACAATGTTTCTGGTTAAATCAGCCTGTACAGTGTTTCCGGTTAAATCAGCCTGTACAATGTTTCCGGTTAAATCAGCCTGTACAGTGTTTCTGGTTAAATCAGCCTGTACAGTGATTCTGGTTAAATCAGCCTGTACAATGATTCTGGTTAAACCAGCCTGTAAAATTATTCTGGTTAAATAAGCCTGTACAATGTTTCCGGTTAAATCAGCCTGTTCAGTGATTCTGGTTAAATCAGCCTGTACACTGGTTCTGGTTAAATCAGCCTGTACATTGTTTCTGGTTAAATCGGCCTGTACACTGTTTCCTGTTAAATCGGCCTGTACAATGTTTCCGGTTAAATCAGCCTGTACAATGTTTCTGGTTAAATCAGCCTGTACAGTGTTTCTGGTTAAATCAGCCTGTACAGTGATTCTGGTTAAATCAGCCTGTGCAGTGATTCTGGTTAAATCAGCCTGTACACTATTTCTGGTTAAATCAGCCTGTACATTGTTTCTGGTTAAATCAGCCTATACACTGTTTCTGGTTAAATCAGCCTGTACACTGTTTCTGGTTAAATCAGCCTGTACACTGTTTCTGGTTAAATCAGCCTGTACAATGTTTCCGGTTAAATCGGCCTGTACAATGTTTCTGGTTAAATCAGCCTGTACATTGTTTCTGGTTAAATCAGCCTGTACAGTGTTTCTGGTTAAATCAGCCTGTACAGTGATTCTGGTTAAATCAGCCTGTACAATGTGTCCGGTTAAATCAGCCTGTACAATGTTTCTGGTTAAATCAGCCTGTACAGTGTTTCTGGTTAAATCAGCCTGTACAGTGATTCTGGTTAAATCAGCCTGTGCAATGATTCTGGTTAAATCAGCCTGTACACTATTTCTGGTTAAATCAGCCTGTACATTGTTTCTGGTTAAATCAGCCTATACACTGTTTCTGGTTAAATCAGCCTGTACACTGTTTCTGGTTAAATCAGCCTGTACACTGTTTCTGGTTAAATCAGCCTGTACAATGTTTCCGGTTAAATCGGCCTGTACAATGTTTCTGGTTAAATCAGCCTGTACATTGTTTCTGGTTAAATCAGCCTGTACAGTGTTTCTGGTTAAATCAGCCTGTACAGTGATTCTGGTTAAATCAGCCTGTACAATGATTCTGGTTAAATCAGCCTGTACAATGTTTCTGGTTAAATCAGCTGGTACACTGTTTCTGGTTAAATCAGCCTGTACACTGTTTCTGGTTAAATCAACCTGTACACTGTTTCTGGTTAAATCAGCCTGTACAATGTTTCCGCTTAAATCAGCCTGTACAGTGTTTCTGGTTAAATCAGCCTGTCCACTGTTTCTGGTTAAATCATCCTGTACACTGTTTCTGGTTAAATCAGCCTGTACAGTGTTGCTGGTTAAATCAGCCCGTACAGTGTTGCTGGTTAAATCAGCCCGTACAATGATTCTGGTGTAATCAGCCTGTCCACTGTTTCTGGTTAAATCAGCCCGTACAATGATTCTGGTGTAATCAGCCTGTCCACTGTTTCTGGTTAAATCAGCCTGTACACTGTTTCTGGTTAAATCAGCCTGTGCAATGATTCTGGTTAAATCAGCCTGTACAATGTTTCTGGTTAAATCAGCTGGTACACTGTTTCTGGTTAAATCAGCCTGTACACTGTTTCTGGTTAAATCAACCTGTACACTGTTTCTGGTTAAATCAGCCTGTACAATGTTTCCGCTTAAATCAGCCTGTACAGTGTTTCTGGGTAAATCAGCCTGTCCACTGTTTCTGGTTAAATCATCCTGTACACTGTTTCTGGTTAAATCAGCCTGTACAGTGTTGCTGGTTAAATCAGCCCGTACAGTGTTGCTGGTTAAATCAGCCCGTACAATGATTCTGGTGTAATCAGCCTGTCCACTGTTTCTGGTTAAATCAGCCCGTACAATGATTCTGGTGTAATCAGCCTGTCCACTGTTTCTGGTTAAATCAGCCTGTACACTGTTTCTGGTTAAATCAGCCTGTGCAATGATTCTGGTTAAAACAGTCTTTACAGTGTTTCTGGTTAAATCAGCCTGTACAATGATTCTGGGCTTTTCTTTGTTGGGATATTTCATCTCAGACAAAAGAAAATGCAATTGAGCCCCATTGCACTGTCTGCTATTGTCTTGGCAGAGCCACAGCACATCCATTCCAGGCTGTGAATTGAGTGGCGGTCTGCCTGGGCAGTTGCTAGTAGTGTATTTATGTCAAGCTCTTCGGACTGAGACACTCTGACTGACCTTCAGCGGAAGCATATGTTGTTCTGGAGCAGCTAGATCCTGCTGTTGTCATGCCGTATGCCTGATAGAGGATCCAGCATGGCAGACACACAGGCAGGGACCTGTCCAGTTTGGAGCCATGGCTGGCCAGACACGCAGGCAGGGACCTGTCCAGTTTGGAGACCTGGCTGGCCAGACACGCAGGCAGGGACCAGTCCAGTTTGGAGCCCTGGCTCGCCAAACAGGCTTCTATCGTCCCCAGCTGACAGGCCAAGCTCTCTCTCTCTTTTGCTCACACACAAACGCACACACACAGCCCCGCGGCCGTAGGCCCAGCCACAGTCACTCTCAGCCTCCATCTCTGCTGTCCAGCAAGGGTTTGACACAGAGTTGGCGGGCAAAACTGGAGTGTCAGCCGCCTCATGACGCCTGAAAGGTACATCAGTCTCAGCATCTGGCCGAAAAGTGTGTGTGTGTGTGTGTTTGTTTGTTTGTGTGTGACAAAGAGAAATCACAGTGGGAGGGTGGTTTTTTTGCACTTTGTGTGTACATGTGTGTGTGTCTTGATCCAAGCAGCAGCTGAGCAGCCCCTCCGAACATCAACGTCTGGTTGTGCAACAGAGACAATGTCATCTGGCCTCGGGGCAGGCGCTTCACCACTGGTCAGATGGACAAGCAGCTCCCTGTGGTAGAATTACAGCCTGACGAAAACGTTATGCACCTCTGAGTGACAGTCAGCACGCCAGATTCCTTTGGACAGACTGGCCTGCGAATAGCACTGAGCAGCAGTAGGCTTTTCAGCCATGTCTCAACTGGTGGTCAAGCCGGCTGTGCCAGGCCAGAACCCTGCCAATGCCAGATGAGACCGGACAAGGGGAGGGAGGGAGGGAGGGATGGGGAAGGAGGGAAGGAGGGAGGGGGAGCTGTAGCCTTGAGGCACGGTAGAGTTTGGGACTGCACTTTTTGGGTGCATCTCAGTCTGTGGTGGTGGTGGAGGGGGAAGGGGGCAGCCTGGATTTGTTGTGGAGAAACAGACAGGCAGGGAGGCAGCAGTTGGTGTTCATAGGCTCAAGCTGGCTAGTTAAGAGCTAGCTCTCCTATTCTCCATCTGGCAGGGAACTGTACAGGGGGCTGTGATATGGGCTCCAGCAGAGCAGGGAGAGGGGGAAGAGAGGGAGGGAGAGAGGAGGGGAGAGGGGGGGAGAGGGGGAAGAGAGGGAGGGGAGAGGGGGAAGAGAGGGAGGGAGGGAGAGAGGATGGGAGAGGGGAAAGAGAGGGAGGGGAGAGGGGGAAGAGAGGGAGAGAAGGAAAGGAGAGAGAAGGAAAGGGAGAGAAGGAAAGGAGAGAGAAGAAAAGAGAGAGAGAGAAATAGGGGGTGGTAGAGATGAGAGGAAGAACCCTTCAAATGATGCTACACTCTTAGAAAAAAAATTAGCTATCTAGAACCTAAAAGGGTTCTTTGGTCAGGCAGAGTGCTCAAGAGTGTGTTCGAAACTGGACATGTATCCATGTACTGAGGATGTTGGAAAATGCCTTCGAAAACAGTGAGCGCTATTACCGTCAAGAAGGCTTGGGTTTTGCTAGGGCATGTTGGACAGGGGTGGTGGATGGGTGTAGTCACATGACTCTGGATTGATACCAGTGGTGGACACATAAAAACTAAGCAGGAGGAGTCAACCCAAGGCGTCAAAAACACTTTTGAGGTTTGGAGCAACTTCAAAATGTTACTTTTGGAGAAATGTCTAAATCTGCAATGAGACTGTGAGAGGTGGTTGTCTTTGACTGTCCCCACAGGACATTTTTGGGTTCCAGGTAGAACCTTTTTCAGTCTGAAGATGTATGAGAAGTCCCACCCATTTTTTCAATCATATGATGAAATACATTTTCTAAAATGCACTGAATAGGCTGTGGCAGTTCAATGCATTTTGATATTATGCCAATAGCCTATTCCAAATCACGCACAATATTTCTCAAAAATGTAATAAGACAAATTTCCTCATCACATATATAAACATGATCTGAAGTAAACCAACCAACCCACCATCAACATTCATAAGCAGTCACGATTGTGTTGCATTTATAAACTAGAGAAAATATTGGCGCCAATGAAATCATTTACAAATTGTTTGCGAACTTGTAATCTCTTGTGGACAGATAAGTAAACATAAGAGATGACCAATTAGGCTACGAAAGACTTTAGTTCTGGGTTAACCGAGATGACCGATTTTGTGAAGGCTTTGTTTCGTTTAGATTTAATATTTACAAATATTCACGTTAACGGATTTCTGTGAAAGGAAGCGGTAGTAGTGGTGTGCTATGTGGAATTGCGACAGCCGTGGAGCAGTTTGCCTCCGGGCAGCGCGACATACCTAATATGACACTCTATAATTGGGATTGTCGAGGTGACACGCGCTCCTGTTGACGTTCCCCGGTAACCTAAAGATTTACGCAGACCCAACCGTTTCACTATAGCATAATTATAACGACCATCTCCATTGTTCATTGTAAGGCCTACCGGTATGCCTATATCTTGTTGACTGGAAGGGAGACAGGGATTGACTCAAATTGGAATGGAACCATTCAAAGACCTAGGGAGTTGCAATTTAATGTATTTTTTAATGTGATTAGAAAAACAAACAAACGTGGATGTTAAGCCCAGCCCATTTCAGATGAGAAAGTGAACGTGACTATTTAATTTATGTCTTCAATATCACAAGATTTCGTTCCAAGCGTTTTTAATATTCTCCCTGATTTGGGCAATATAGCCTATTAGTTTAAAATGTGCCTGCTAGGTTACGTAATGTGACACATGGATTAATGTTAAATGTAATAATAATCTACTCAATTGAATAACTTTTCATTTCTATGCACTGTGATGTTTTTAGGCGTGGTGTATCTTGACGTTCCTATTCTCCAGATAGCCCATTGTTAATACAGTTTGACTGCAACACCCAATGATTTATTAAAACGGACCCATCAGAAACCACTGTAATCTGGGGTGTAAAACACACTTGACTAGATTTTATTCATATGGGCATTGACATGCTGATATTTTGGACAAACCCGTGATGTGTGTGTGTGTGTGTGTGTGTGTGTGTGTGTGTTCGTGCTCGTGCGTGCGTGTGTGTGTGTCTCAGCATTGTCTCGTGAGCTCTCATTATCAGTGCGTTTGAGAGGGTTTGGTGGAGGGAGAAGAATATGTATAATTGTCTTCTCGCCAAGCGATGGGTTTGTTTTAATTGACACTCACTGGGACTACAAGAAACAAGGAACAACCCCCATCTACCAGCAGAATCTCCGCCACCCTCTCCTCCTTCTCCTCCTCCTCTTCTCTCTTCTGTACAGCCCCGCCACCCTCTCCACGCACCGTTGGCTTCTATAACAGGACAACGCTTTCTCAGCAGAAGGTAACCTCAACTTACACATGAAATACAAATGTTGACGCAATTAATCGGTATATGTGCCATAGGCCTACATTACATCCACATGGCTGATATTTTTCTAGGTGCGAAAAAATGGCATTGAAATAGAATACAGCTTGATGCATGGAGTGGAAAAGATTGTGCGTGTGCAAGCTATAAGATTTTTCATTAATGACAGATATAGTGAGCCGTGTTACTGCCTGGTTACTGAGCTTTGAGATGTGGAAGGATTGGCGATATACGGCTTATTTCTTTCATTCACAAGGAAACCAAAGTCAACATTGAGCCACCCGTGGTATAGTTCAAATATCTTATCTGTCATTGTTTTTGAATACATGTTCATGGTCAACATTTTATAAGACAAAATAACAAGGTTGAAATTGAGAAGACACTGCACAGTACACTGAACTGCCGAGGTTAGAGGTGATTCTCAGCAAAGTGTCAGCAGAATAGTGGAAAGAAGAGGGAAAACAGACAAAAAAAATATTAATAGTAGCCTAAATGTGTTGCCAGTTCTAAAATGTCATGAGCCACCTAAGTAATAGTAAAATAACGATTAATTCTGAATTCTAACCGGAATGGAAATACTTTAGTTGGCCGCTATATTTCATTTTATTTATTTTATTATTCAGGAGACAAAAGCCTGGCATGGTTACGAACAATGCAGGTATGAATTCAAATCAAAAAACAAAAGCCAACGCGTTTAAAGACCAATAAGTTACTTTCCTTAGAAGATACTAATGCGTGTCCGCCATCCTTATTGGCATTACTGTAAGATGCATCATCAATAGTCATTTATTTTATTATATTTTTTTATCATATAGCAGATAATTACGCATTTATAACCAATAACCTGCTATGGGACCATAGACTTCTAAAATAGGCCTAGCTATAAACTAAATCCGACGAAGAGGGAATAAGGCTACATTTCGATTTTGTTAAGTAAAAAAATAAACAAATAGGTTGATTTCCGTTTCAGAGAAATGGACAGTGGGAGAGCTCATGCATACATAGACGCATTTTAATCACTCGGATGAAATGTCATTGCTGGAGGCAAGGGAGACACGCATCAAGGGGATCTATAGCACATTTCATATTCCTTATGAAGATGCACAATGAAATAATAACAATACTAATAATAGTAAGGATAATTTTAGTTTATGAAATAAATAACAACAGCTCTCTATACATTTAGCAGGATATACGCTTTTTTTTCTAAATAATGTGGGCCACTTTGCGTTTTCTATCCTCTCCTGGGAACGCGAAATAAACACTGCAATTAAATGTCACACTGAACTGACATCATTTTAAGATTCTTTTGTCCAAGTGAAATTAATCCTCAGTATTTTTTTATTAAATGTTTTACCTCAGTGGTATGAAACTGACAGAGCGCGAATTAACTCCGCTGCTGCTAGCACATTCACCTCCTCTAAAGCTTGGACATTTCTGCGTCGTGTTATCTAGAGGGGCCCAATTAAACACCCGACTTCTGATCCCGGGGACAAAATGGAAATGTAACACTTCTTAAAATGATTGGTGTTGGCGAGAGGAAGCGCACCTGCAACTCCATTGAGCTTTGGGGAGTCTATTAATGGTCCGGACTGTAAGCAGAGTTATCTTTTGTCCTCTGACACAAAACCTTTAATTCTCCCAGACGTGTTTTATTGTCTGTCAGGCCACGGCCGGGGCCTTGGGGACAGAATAATACACACATTCGTTATATAGATAATATCAATTACCTCTTCAACAACATGATATCCGTGCAATAAATATATTTAATGGAATTAAATATCTTGGATTAAAGTACAAAATGTCAATGGCAAAAAACAGGCAAACAAGCAGATTTAGCCAATATCATGGGTGCGTGTTTGTGAGCTAAATCTGTCAGTGTATCGCGATAGTTTGAGTGTACAGAGGGGTTAATTGGAGAGACGATGGGCATGCTAATGAAGAGTTAGTGGCGGATAATTAGTTTCCATTGAGTGTAGGTTACCGTTTAATTGAGAGAGCATTGATTGGGCTTTAAAATCTGTAATTCCGTTACATACACAGAATGGAAGCTTGACACCGTCACTTCAGCGCATGCAGCCTTAGGATAACTAGAAAATGCATATAGGCTCCTATATAGGCTTCTTAATTAGGCTAACTTATTATGTTGGTTAGAAAAGGGTCTGGCATTTGGCATCTGTTCGTTTTAGAATCGGCCTATATGTATTTGCCATGCTCTAGGCTATTTGTGGCAAATTTCTCGTAGTCCACATTGTATTATTTTGCAGGCCTACATTGTGTTTTGTAGGCTAAACTTGACATATGTTGGCTATGATAATATTTTACCATTCTCTCTACGGAGTTACTGTAGCTGCCTTCTCCCCATAACATATCACTGCCCCGCCCCAACCTCCCAACACACACACACACACACACACACACACACACACACACACACACACACACACACACACACACACACACACACACACACACACACACACACACACACACACACACACACACACACACACACAGCATGTAGTCTTTAACATGAATTAATCAGGATCCTGTTAAATTAGGCCTATTATAATCTCGGCCTAAAGTAAAACATATCCAATCCAAAAATTCGTTTTTTTTTGTAAACATGTTATAGACTAACTTAGTTAGGCCTGACAAAAATACCTGACAATAGTAAAAATATCGCTTCACACGACTGTTTCACATTTGACGTGTCACATAAACATATCGAATCAAATTCAACAAATGAGAATTCTGAAACTCCATAATACATTTCAAACATATTAAAATTAGTTTAAATTACAATTCAATATCCAATGCTTATCCTTCTAATTCAATCACACCAAGAGCTTATGTAAATATCACTAAACCGTATCGTGTCTTTAAGCTGCGATTTAGTCTCCATTAATGTGTCTGGTAACTAAAACCTATAGAAAAGAAAAGTAATGAAAATGTCAATACCCAAAGTGTCTCTCTCCACGCTCTCGTAGCCAGCATGCACGGCGGGTTTTGAGAGGAGAGTGACAGCTCTTTGTTGGTGAATAGAAATCAGTGGCATAGAGAGAAGGGGCGACTCCTCCTACCAAATTATCCAAACTGGGCAGGCTTTTGCTCTCTTCACAAATAGAACACTGCTCTCCAACTCAGGCAGTCCCAATCTGACCTTCAAGCACACGGAGCCCTGTAACAGAAGATCGGTGGGGGACTGTCGAGAGAAAAATACCCAATCTAAACTTCTGACATTTTAACCGTTCGTCACCATCACCATCATCATCAGTGCGTGTACTGACAACCGCCGGATCAGCTGGACTATACTTTTTCTTTTTTGGTAACAAGACATTCAGGGGAGAGGAAAACAATTTATTCCTGCCTTGACTTCTCCCCGTTCCTCATCTCTACACCGAGTTGCATTCGTTTCCCCCCCAGTTTTCTTTGCACACTTGCAGAGGAGGTAAGCTGAGCTGAGTGTGCCTCTTGTGTGTGTATGCCTGTCTCGCAGCAGAACCAGTCGGATGCTCTGAGCCTACCGGACGCAGAGCTGTATATGGAAGTTGTGGGCTATAAGGCAGAAGCGAGCTGTTGCACATTGCGTCGTTCAAGAGCGGGAGCCATGCTGTTCCACGGGATCTCCGGTGACCACATCCAGGGCATCATGGAGGAGATGGAGAGGAGATCCAAAACCGACTCGCGCCTGGCCAAGGGCGTGCGGCTCAACGGAAGGGAAGCGGTGAGGAAAATTAACAACAATGCAATGTTGTTTTTGTTTGTTTTCTGACGATTAACATCTACCATCGGAATGGGAATAACTGCTTATGCGCAAGAGAACGCTTTAGAAGATAGGTCTATAGTTGGGCTAATATAAAGAATCCCTCGAAAGAAAGTCTTCATGTTGTGGTTAATATTGAATTTACAGATTCCTCTGCCCAAAATAACAAACAATAACATACAGCCTAAATTGTATGCTCGTCTGGTGGACGTTTTCGTATGTCATACAAATATATTCACTTATCAACCTGTTAAGTGAAAGTGCATAAAGTAAAAGTGACAATTATTACGCACAATTTTCCAATTTGTTACACAATTTATATTTTGAGCAAATAGCAAATTGCCGATGTTAATATTTATTTATATAATATAGGCTATAATAAAACAATAATTACAGATATAGCCTAATGGAGCTATCTTAGCTTGGTTATTATTAGCATTTACATAAGAATTTATTATAGGCCTACATAATTTGTGTTATTATTATAAATATTATTCCTGGGTCATTGTTGTAATTTATGGTTAAGTTATAGGCGTGTAAAAGTAGGAGGTTATAGGGCCTTCTTTGCTGTCGATACAGCTTATTTTAAATGTGCAAGGAAGCGTCATTAATTATTCTTTGTCATTGTAATATAATTATGCAGCTCCATTTGTTAGATAAGTTGAACGCAGTTACTCCCTAAACACAATGGGCCCTGCATGTTTATACACTTCCAGCTCCGCAGAAATTTCCTGGGGTTCATTTTGCTTTTAAACCGAACTGTCATGAGCCTAAAATCTAACTAAAGTACTAATTACTATTTTAATTACTTTCAAGAAAATCGTGTAATGCTGATTTTAGTGTCATTTTCAAATATGTTACAGTTTTATTACACACAAGCCAAAGCCTCACATGAGAAGTATAGGCCGAACTACAGCCATGCATTCCCACGTTAATATCCGCCCTCCTTTCATTCTCCCTCCAGACCATGCCTTCCATGGGCCCTGAGAAACCCGCGTTGTGTGCCGGCTGTGGAGGCACAATCTCGGATAGATATTACCTACTGGCTGTGGACAAACAATGGCACCTACGGTGCCTCAAATGCTGTGAATGTAAACAGCATTTGGAGTCAGAGCTCACGTGTTTCGCAAAGGATGGCAGCATCTACTGCAAGGAGGATTACTACAGGTAAGAAAAATCTAAAGTTATGAATTGTTTTTCTACAGGCTTAGAAAAATCGAAGGTTATGCATTTGTTTTTCTACAGGCTTAGTGAAATTATTTATTTTATTATTCGATAATTGAACACACTCTCTCTCTCTCCCCCTCTCTCTCTCCCTCTCTCTCTCTCTGGTATTAGGCATGTCATACAAACGATTGTTAATGACTGAAACCATAGGCGTATAACACAAACATAGGCCACGAAAAAAGGCAACTAGGCTATAAATCTAGGTTAAATGTATAATGTATGCAGAGAAGGCTTATTGGTTCGATCGGCTATACCTTTATTCAACAGGGCATACACAGCCTCATATAATGAATCGACAACATGGAAATAGACAGCTGTAGCCATGTAGCCCACAAATATCAGAGGCAATCTGACATTTCCACTGCAAAGCCGAGGTGTTATTGTACAAAAACTGCGGATGGAGGTTATAACATTATAACGACATGGATGTGTCTTCTATGTAGCCCCCTTTCTCCTCGCAGTGTGTGAGTGTGTTCCATTTTTTCAATCCAGTTCGGAGTGTTTTAGAAGTGTCATGTCTGCGCGTCCTTGTTCTAGAAGGTTCTCGGTGCAGAGGTGCGCTCGCTGCCACCTCGGGATCTCAGCATCTGAAATGGTGATGCGCGCGAGGGACTCCGTGTACCACCTGAGCTGCTTCACGTGCACCACGTGCAACAAGACCCTGACCACAGGCGACCACTTCGGCATGAAGGACAGCCTGGTGTACTGTCGGGTCCACTTCGAGACCATATCCCAGGGAGAGTACCCCCACCCTGGCCTCAACTATGCCGAGATGGCGGCTAAAGGTGGAGGTCTGGCGTTGCCATACTTCAATGGCACTGGAACGGCCCAGAAGGGAAGGCCTCGGAAGAGGAAGAGCCCCGCCATGGGCATAGACATCACCAGCTACAACTCAGGTGAGAAGACAGAGAAGATGAGAGGACTGGCTGGTTGGGGACTTGTGTCGGGGAATTGATGGTGTTGCACTCTTTGAAAATAACGTTTCGATGGGGAGGTAATGGTTAGGGCTAATATAATGGTATTACTTGCTGGGGCGGCAGGTGGTCTAGTGGTTAGAGCGTTGGGCCAGTAACGGAAAGGTTGCTAGATCGAATCCCCGACATGACAAGGTAAAAACCTGTCGTTCTGACCAAGGCAGATAACCCACTGTCCTGGGCCGTCATTGTAAATAAGAACTAGTTCTTAACCGACTTCCCCCCCCCAAAAAAACACGACGCATTCTGGTCAACTGAACAGAAAGCCAATGGCGAATATAGATCTGGCTGCTGTGATTTTTTTGGCTTGCTCGGTGTTTAAATCCGTAGGTCTACTCCGAATGCAATATTAACCAAAAAGGGAGGGGGGACACACACACAAGAAAGAGAACAATTGGCCATTCAAAAAAATTGAAGAGGCCTGCTATGAATGTGTGCTCTGTCATGAAGTAGGCCAAGCCTATTTGCTTTTACTATCATTATGCTACAAAATGATCTAAAATTGACCCCCAGTTAAACATATTACATTTTATAATTGGAATCGTATTAGGTTATCGAATGTTTAAAATGGGCACACACATTAATTTGAACCATATGCACGTGTAATTCACTTGCGTAAAATGTGCCGCAGTTAATGCCCTTTTTTCCGCCTTTAGTCTTACTTGGGGGACATTGCCTCCTCGGTTATGCTATAGCCTACAGTAGGCATACAGTTAGCCTAATTTTACTTTTAAAATCAGGAATTGAACACGCTGAATGTTATAATGGAACCAACCCCGCATATTCTCTTTTGCTGTTGCTTTTTAGAATTAGTATCCGGTTGATAAAGTTGTTAATTGTGTGCCAAGTTTCCTCTGTTCACCATGAATCAAAGGAATAATGGTAATCTGCGTGTTAACTGTTCTGCGTTAATTGAAGGTCGTTTAGGAATCCCTGGCTTTCAACCACTTCTGAATCATACTCGGAAAGGTCAGCACAGTTCTCAGAAACAGAAAAAGTGGAAGATGGAGCGGGAATACAATAGAATATGCCTACCAATAATAATAAATTAATAACGACAAGGACAATAATCGAGATTTTCTAAAGACTGTTTCATTTCCATAAATAATATCAATATGCCCCCTTAATTTATTTGGTCTCCGTTTTTTTTATTTATGTTTAGCTATAGATGTTGTGCATTTCCCATCTTTAAAGCACTTTTGGTTGAACTGCAAAGACATACGCTTGTAGTTAACTCAGAATGAAGTCCTGCTTTTGTATGTAGCGTTCCAAAATCAGAAATAGCATGTCTTTCATAGTGCGGGCCAAAACGTTTATATTGTCTAGATCCGGTTTATATTGTTTTGGTTCCATCTCTGTATGCCTATACGTCTTTTAGAGGATTCTCCAATGCAGTCCCATGTCGACTTTGCAGTTGGTAGGCTATACTTTGCTGCTCAGCATGTTTTCATAGCGACCCCTGGTGGGTAGTTGTAGAACGAAAGGCACTGGACGAAAATAGGATACCCAAGATTTAAAGATTGAGGTCTTATTTATTGCAGTGCTTTTAAGTTGCGTTTCTAACATGAATTAAGATGAACATCTGATATTTGAAAATAAGTGTTTTAAGTTTCAAGTTCAGGATGAACAATCTAGTAGTAGCCCTGGCCGAGATTCATTTGCAAAATAAATGGACTGTGTAGGTCAGAGCTGTTTAATCCTAGATTCATCTGCGTTCATGCTTACTTCTGGATTCACTAAAACTACAATTAAGCCTACTGCAGCAATGCAGTTTGGGTCTTTGAAACCGGCACTAAAGTCTGTCATTTAAACTAGTGATTTGCATTTCCGGGGACATAAATAACAAGATAGGTGTGTTGAAAAAATGAACGGCCTGCTATATTGTTCCAGTTTATTAGACAGAGATTTAGAGACGACCACTTGATGTGATAGAGTCTGTCACAGGGAGCTACAGTAGGTCCATATATGCTATAAAACATGTCTGCTGGATGTGTTGACTTTTAAAATAATTGTCTTTTGATCATGAAATGTCAATCAATTATTGTAAATATTTTCCCATAAACAGTTAAGGACCTAATATTATGGTGCATGTTGGAAGTAGGGATTCCATTTTAATGACAAGACAGTATTAGTTTCTTTAAACACAGAGGATTAGAAATGGTGGACCAAGTCAACTAAATCAACTGGAGATTTGGTTTCTAATACTTTCTAAGGGTTTCGGGTTCAATTTGGAATAATTATGAATCAATGAAAGATTTAAATCTTAACTGAAAATTATGTCCAGTTTACGGACATTTTGTGTCTTGAATTTCTGTTCAATGGAATGCGTGGCCATATTAAACTAATCCCAGCCCTGCTCCGGTTCTGTTATATCTTTCTATACTCAACCATTTGGGGGTGTGCTGTCCATCTGATATTCTAGGGATTATATTTACGAGTATCCAGCAGCACCCCACTTAAAAAAACATATATTATTCTACAATGCACGTAATGCGTTTTCCAATGTGCCAGTATTTGTGTTCTAACCTGACGCCTCCTCCTCTTGGTTAGGTTGTAATGAGAATGATGGGGAACACTTGGACCGTGACCAGGCCTACCCTCCTGCCCAGAAGAATAAGCGCATGCGCACCTCCTTCAAGCACCACCAGCTCCGCACCATGAAGTCCTACTTTGCTATCAACCACAACCCCGACGCCAAGGACCTCAAACAGCTGGCCCAGAAGACTGGCCTCACCAAAAGAGTTCTACAGGTAAGCAGCAGCCATCGACCTCCTTCTTGACCTCTGACCTAGTATGACATCATCACTATATCCTCCATTCCACAGTTTGTTCTTTTTTTGACCATCAGTTCCATTCAAGTCCAATTAATTCATCCTTTTTTTGCTTTGTTTGGTTTTAATAAAATGTTTAATTAGTTTTCTACCAATGTTGAGTTGTATGGAATGTTGTTAGGCACTAGGTTCCTTGATGTACTGTATGAAGTAGATGTAGTGTATTTGTAGTGTTCAGGGTTTATAGACATATAATTTATCCACTAATCAATCCCCAGTCTCCCTGGGTCAGTGGTGGCAAGAGTAACTTAAACTAACGTTCACAGAGCGAGTAACTTAAACTAACGTACACAGAGAGAGTGCACAAGTCTTGTAAGGATCTTTTACAAAAGAAAAACTCTTTCAGCTGGTAATTTCTCATGTAGTTTCTACTCCCTGAGTCCAAAATAATGGCGTCAAAATCAGCAGTTTGTAGTTATTGCACTTTGTACTCTACCAGGAGAGTCAGCTAGTGGACAACACTGTGATGTCAAACAGAACCATTTTATTAGAAAGAAAGAAAAGAAAAGTAAATAAGTTGCTAATATATATATTTTTAATATACATCAGACATAAACATAAAGTAAAAGCCATTGGATTGGATTGGTTTACAGGTATGGTTCCAAAACGCAAGAGCCAAATTCAGAAGGAACGTTTTGCGACAGGAGAATGGTGTTGACAAGGCCGACGGCACGTCACTCCCTCCGCCCTCGTCCGACAGCGGCGCTCTGACACCCCCCTCCAGCGCGGCCACACTAACAGACCTGACCAATCCCTCTATCACTGTAGTGACCTCCGTCACGTCTAGTTTGGACAGCCATGATTCGGGGAGCCCCTCACAGACTACCTTGACAAACCTTTTCTAGCAAGCTCTACGACTCCTAGCTCTTAACTCATTTTGTTTTTTTTCCCCCCAATTTGCAATTATATATTTTTAAACAACATCTTTAAAGAAAACAGAGACAGTTCCATGGATACATAAAGTACGGCACTGTACTGTATACACAACAGAAAGCAGCAAGAACAACGACAACAACAACAGCAACATTTAATCAGGAGGAAATGATTTTGATGTGTAGCATTTGCAACCGCTTGGCAGCTGAGTTTGTAGTCAACTTATTTAGTGTTTGGTTTTGTGTCGAGGACGTTTTGAATCTGGAAGGCATTGACAAATTATTATAGAGGGTTCAACAATCTGGGTCAGAGCCCAAATTAAATTATTTAAATGGTAATAGTATATTATTTTTTACTTTATTTAATTGAATTTGTTCATTTGATTTGATTTAGTCTAAATTGATCCGCCCCTGATTAATTTCAAATCATTAATATAATAATAAATACTATGTTAGCACTATCCTATTTAAGGCATATTTTGATATTTCCTTTTTTTTTTAAATCTTTGAAATATGAATGTGCAGAATGTTGTGTAAAAGATCATTCAGAGTTATCTTGGATGTTACAAGATATTGGAGCATTATATAGATGAGTAATTTCTCGTCTCTAAATTACGTCGTATACATTACAACAACCCAAACATTACGACTCAAATGCCAGGTGGCTGCAATGACGTCAACATGCATCTTGTCTTGACATGATACACCTCAACTGTGATGGAAAATAATAAGAACGGAATAAATCTCTAGATCTGGACAGTGGTAACTGTCCAACATGTAATGCAGTCACGTATTAGAAAGATTTCAACAATAGAAATCAGTGAGTGAAATTCCGATTGTGACAGAGTTCATGGGCACTGTTTGAAATTATTGTTTCCATGATAGAGCACTTTTACTAATCTGTTGGCCTCATTTTACATACCAACACACAAATGGAAAAACAGTTCTGTTGGCCTCCTTTTTACATACCAACACACAAATGGAAAAACAGTAGTTTATCTGGATTCAGCGTTCCCGTAGAATTACTGTTAAATACAATTGCACAGTGACAATATACTGCCCAGTGAAAAGTGCATTATGGTTATTATTATTATTATTATTATTATTATTATTATTATTATTATTATTATCATGTTGCTCAGGGTAAAGAAGGGTTGATTCTGAAAAAGGTAAGAAGGTCGGAGAGGAAGAGAATAAAAAGTGAGGGATGACGATATGGCAGATTAGATGTGTAGAGCTGACAGAAACATTACAATGACCTCAGAAAAGCTGGAGATAGTAGACAGCCAGTGGGACAAAGATATCATCCTCCACGTTTTCTCCTTTTTGGCCATATTTCAACTTTACCGACACTTGCTACTTGAACAGACCAAATTATTTTTTTCCTCTGGCTGATTTCGGAGAAAGAGAGACAAAAGAAATAGAAGGATTCCTTTCTGCGGGGTTAAACTTTTTTGTTTTTGTCTCCTGGGCCAGCTGTTTAAGGTCGTTGGCGTTGGGGTTGTGGTTGATAGCAAAGCAGGACTACATGGTGCGGATTTAGGAGAAAGAAAAAGAGAGAGTCCTTGCTGCGGGGTTCAAACATTTTTTTTGTAATTGTCACAATTTGTTCTATTGTAGAACATAGCGTTACTCTCAATCTACTTGACGAAGTAGATGCTTAACTCAATTCTACTATGTGCCTTATGCTATAACTTGGAAGAAAGTTTGTAAACTTCAGGATTACATGTGTTGTTTGTTGACTGATTCACATCCTTTTGACGCCTCACTAGTTTTGTACTGTTTTGCATCTTATTTCTGGAGATCTTTTTATGGTGTATCCTGTTAGAAAGGGGGCGGTGATGTCATAGAAAGCATTTGTGCACTCTTTCAGATATAGTTGGTTAATCCAATAATCTTCGTGTTAATAGTTGAGTACAGTACGTGTTCTATCAAGATTGTCCATGTTTCCCTGTTTCTTGACAAAGATGGTGTATAGAAACTATTTCTCCTTAAATATTTATGGACCAAACGGTTGTTATATATCTTATTAAATTTGTGTGAATAAAAAAATACTTTGTTTTAAATGAGTTTTATTTTTCATTACACTTGCCATTTTTTGTGTTATCCCTTTAGATACTAGATTTTTATTATTTTACTCACATCAACAAATGAAAAAAGCATTCAATGATTGATCGACCAATTAAAACAAACGTTCCACATTTTTTTACTTTCATTTAGAATTTTTATTTCCTATTTTATGGTGTTTACAGCTTCAAAGTAATGCCCCATGAATTTGCACCTAAACCCTGTAGTCAACAATTATGAAAATGGCTTTTTAATGCATGAACATGGCTATAAAGGAACGCTGCAAAGCATACATTGACTGATATATCTGTATATTATATAAGTAGTGCTAAGGTGGCGTAAGAGTAAATGCAGACCTATAAAGCCAGGTTGCTCTGTAGTTAATATATTGTTACTCTATGATTTCTTACAGGGAGAACAAATCTTGGGGCATTACAGCCAAACTTCCCGACGTTTGAAAATTCCCTAAAGTATTAAGAGAAGGGGAAAACTTTGGTCGGAATTCCTCACCATTGAAGACAAAGACAATATTAGGATAAGACGATAGAATATTGAGAGAGAAAAAAATAACAAAAACATGTTTCAGTTCAAAAAAAATGTACAACAACCAAAAAATATTGAAAACGTTTTTCCTGAATGTTTGAATCGAACTATGGAGAAGAATACAGTGTGTGATTACTGATATCATTGTGAAAAAAGACTTGACTTTGCTCATATTGGAATGCCATTCACACACAGTGGAAAACGTTGTATAGTAACATAGCTGTATATAGCAGAACAGCATGGCAGAACAGGGGGTTACAGTTGGATTAAGAGACTGCAGACATTCAACAACACTACAGGACACACACACACACACACACACACACACACACACACACACACACACACACACACACACACACACACACACACACACACACACACACACACACACACACACACACACACACACACACACACACACACACACACACACACACCCTTCCCATACCCCACACACTCTAACCTCTACCCTCTATAGAATCAGCTTGCTATATAAAAAAAACTTTCTTTTGTCACAAATGTCATTTTGTAAACACATGGCCTCCTTGAAACTTGGCAGCAGGACGCCCATCAAACGGGCTGATGAAGAGGACTGCAGAGTTGGCGCTTTGCCATCTGGCTGCACTGAGGAAAAAGAGGATGTATCACAAAAACAAAGATGAAGAGGATTCCCATTTTGCATGCACCTCATCATATTGTTAACATTTTCCTTGAGCTGTATATTATTACTTCGTTTGATGCATTGTATTGGTATCATTCGTTGTCAGCTGTAAAAATAAACCCTATGAAAATCCTTCCCTGATGATGCTCATATACCCTACGGTGGAAAATGAAATGTCATTGTGAGGACAGAGATGGATTTTAATGCTTGAAGCTTATTTATACATGACATTCAGCTAACTAAGGACAATATTAACAATCTGATTATTACTGGCTGATTTCAATATTGTGGTTATTCCTATGTTCTTGTTTACTGTGCAGCTTTTAAAATACACAACCAGCTCATGGAATTACCCGTGTGATTGCAAATAATAGATGGCATTAATTAGATGCGGGAATTCAAGCTATTTACAATATGTTTTATGTTCAGTTACAGTTTATAAGAACTGGATAGAGTCCATTCAGACTCCTGACAAATGTGGGCACCACATTTCATTCTTGGGATAAAACTACACAACATAATTATAATTGACTAACCGCGTCTCCTAGTCTCACAAATCACAATGCGTGTAACCTAATCCCACTGCCTTGGTTCCTCAGTGCTGTGTGATTACTGCTCTACGATGAACGCTGCATATCCATGTTGGGAAGAAGGGAGACGAAGGGGAGCAGAGGGCCAGGATGGGGGGAGGAGGGAGGGAGGAGGGAACGGTGGTGCCGCATGGGGCCTAGTAAACAGCTTGCTGTTGAATTCCAACAACGTGGGAAACAGCAAACACTACAGACAAGTCCAAGCCTAAACCTCACTCACAGGGGTGCTGGTCGTGCTGTTTTTCCTGGCCTGGGCGGTGGGCGGTTTACACTAGCGAGCAGCAGGAAGTGGGATTGCAACATAACACAAACAAACAGTGTCGGCCATCTTGGTTTCAGGAGATTCTGGACATCATCACAGCATCCTGCTGACTGACAAGAATGTGAAGGGATGGAGGTTGGTGACTGGAATGCTTCTTATCGGAACTATTAGTGTGTGTGTTACAGTAGTCTGCTGAGGGCAGGATGGCTCATCATAATGATCGTAACGGAGCAAATGGAATGGCATCAAGCATGTGTTTTGATGTATTCGATACCGTTCCACTGATTCCGCTCCAGTCATTACCACAAGCCCGTTCTCCCCAGTTAAGGTGCCACCAATCAATCAAATGTATTTATGAAGCCCTTTTTACATCAGCAGATGCCACCAGGTGCTATACAGAAACCCAGCCTAAAACTGCAAACAGCAAACAATGCAGATGTAGGAGCACGGTGGCAGGAACCGGGTGGAGATTATAAGAGTACATGGCCATTTAAGGCAAGATTGTTCTTCAAGATGTTCAGACGTTCATAGATGACAAGCATGTTGCTCTGATAGGGTGTCAGTTCAATGTGACTACATGTTGCTCTAACAGGGTGTCAGTTCAATGTGACTACATGTTGCTCTGATAGGGTGTCATTTCAATGTGACTACATGTTGCTCTAACAGGGTGTCAGTTCAATGTGACTACATGTTGCTCTGATAGGGTGTCAGTTCAATGTGACTACATGTTGCTCTGATAGGGTGTCAGTTCAATGTGACTACATGTTGATCTGATAGGGTGTCAGTTCAATGTGACTACATGTTGCTCTGATAGGGTGTCAGTTCAATGCGACTACATGTTGCTCTAACAGGGTGTCAGTTCAATGTGACTACATGTTGCTCTAACAGGGTGTCAGTTCAATGTGACTACATGTTGCTCTGATAGGGTGTCAGTTCAATGTGACTACATGTTGATCTGATAGGGTGTCAGTTCAAGGTGACTACATGTTGCTCTGATAGGGTGTCAGTTCAATGTGACTACATGTTGCTCTAACAGGGTGTCAGTTCAATGTGACTACATGTTGCTCTAACACGGTGTCAGTTCAATGTGACTACATGTTGATCTGATAGGGTGTCAGTTCAATGTGACAACATGTTGCTCTAACAGGGTGTCAGTTCAATGTGACTACATGTTGATCTGATAGGTGTCAGTTCAATGTGACTACATGTTGCTCTGATAGGGTGTCAGTTCGTTGTGACTACATGTTGCTCTGATAGGGTGTCAGTTCAATGTGACTACATGTTGCTCTGATAGGGTGTCAGTTCAATGTGACTACATGTTGCTCTAACAGGGTGTCAGTTCAATGTGACTACATGTTGCTCTGATAGGGTGTCAGTTCAATGTGACTACATGTTGCTCTAACAGGGTGTCAGTTCAATGCGACTACATGTTGCTCTAACAGGGTGTCAGTTCAATGTGACTACATGTTGATCTGATAGGGTGTCAGTTCAATGTGACTACATGTTGCTCTAACAGGGTGTCAGTTCAATGTGACTACATGTTGCTCTAACAGGGTGTCAGTTCAATGTGACTACATGTTGCTCTGATAGGGTGTCAGTTCAATGTGACTACATGTTGATCTGATAGGGTGTCAGTTCAAGGTGACTACATGTTGCTCTGATAGGGTGTCAGTTCAATGTGACTACATGTTGCTCTAACAGGGTGTCAGTTCAATGTGACTACATGTTGCTCTAACACGGTGTCAGTTCAATGTGACTACATGTTGATCTGATAGGGTGTCAGTTCAATGTGACAACATGTTGCTCTAACAGGGTGTCAGTTCAATGTGACTACATGTTGATCTGATAGGGTGTCAGTTCAATGTGACTACATGTTGCTCTGATAGGGTGTCAGTTCGTTGTGACTACATGTTGCTCTGATAGGGTGTCAGTTCAATGTGACTACATGTTGCTCTGATAGGGTGTCAGTTCAATGTGACTACATGTTGCTCTAACAGGGTGTCAGTTCAATGTCACTACATGTTGCTCTGATAGGGTGTCAGTTCAATGTGACTACATGTTGCTCTAACAGGGTGTCAGTTCAATGCGACTACATGTTGCTCTAACAGGGTGTCAGTTCAATGTGACTACATGTTGATCTGATAGGGTGTCAGTTCAATGTGACTACATGTTGATCTGAGAGGGTGTCAGTTCAATGTGACAACATGTTGCTCTAACAGGGTGTCAGTTCAATGTGACTACATGTTGATCTGATAGGGTGTCAGTTCAATGTGACTACATGTTGCTCTAACAGGGTGTCAGTTCAATGCGACTACATGTTGCTCTAACAGGGTGTCAGTTCAATGTGACTACATGTTGCTCTAACAGGGTGTCAGTTCAATGTGACTACATGTTGCTCTAACAGGGTGTCAGTTCAATGCGACTACATGTTGCTCTGATAGGGTGTCAGTTCGTTGTGACTACATGTTGCTCTAACAGGGTGTCAGTTCAATGTGACTACATGTTGCTCTAACAGGGTGTCAGTTCAATGCGACTACATGTTGCTCTAACAGGGTGTCAGTTCAATGTGACTACATGTTGATCTAACAGGGTGTCAGTTCAATGTGACTACATGTTGCTCTGATAGGGTGTCAGTTCAATGTGACTACATGTTGCTCTGATAGGGTGTCAGTTCAATGTGACTACATGTTGATCTGATATGGTGTCAGTTCAATGTGACAACATGTTGCTCTAACAGGGTGTCAGTTCAATGTGACTACATGTTGATCTGATAGGGTGTCAGTTCAATGTGACTACATGTTTCTCTGATAGGGTGTCAGTTCGTTGTGACTACATGTTGCTCTAACAGGGTGTCAGTTCAATGTGACTACATGTTGCTCTGATAGGGTGTCAGTTCGTTGTGACTACATGTTGCTCTGATAGGGTGTCAGTTCAATGTGACTACATGTTGCTCTAACAGGGTGTCAGTTCAATGTGACTACATGTTGCTCTAACAGGGTGTCAGTTCAATGTGACTACATGTTGCTCTAACAGGGTGTCAGTTCAATGTGACTACATGTTGCTCTAACAGGGTGTCAGTTCAATGTGACTACATGTTGATCTAACAGGGTGTCAGTTCAATGTGACTACATGTTGCTCTGATAGGGTGTCAGTTCAATGTGACTACATGTTGATCTGATAGGGTGTCAGTTCAATGTGACAACATGTTGCTCTAACAGGGTGTCAGTTCAATGTGACTACATGTTGATCTGATAGGGTGTCAGTTCAATGTGACTACATGTTGCTCTGATAGGGTGTCAGTTCGTTGTGACTACATGTTGCTCTAACAGGGTGTCAGTTCAATGTGACTACATGTTGCTCTAACAGGGTGTCAGTTCAATGCGACTACATGTTGCTCTAACAGGGTGTCAGTTCAATGTGACTACATGTTAATCTAACAGGGTGTCAGTTCAATGTGACTACATGTTGCTCTGATAGGGTGTCAGTTCAATGTGACTACATGTTGATCTGATAGGGTGTCAGTTCAATGTGACAACATGTTGCTCTAACAGGGTGTCAGTTCAATGTGACTACATGTTGATCTGATAGGGTGTCAGTTCAATGTGACTACATGTTGCTCTGATAGGGTGTCAGTTCGTTTTGACTACATGTTGCTCTAACAGGGTGTCAGTTCAATGTGACTACATGTTGCTCTGATAGGGTGTCAGTTCGTTGTGACTACATGTTGCTCTGATAGGGTGTCAGTTCAATGTGACTACATGTTGATCTAACAGGGTGTCAGTTCAATGTGACTACATGTTGCTCTGATAGGGTGTCAGTTCAATGTGACTACATGTTGATCTAACAGGGTGTCATTTCAATGTGACTACATGTTGCTCTAACAGGGTGTCAGTTCAATGTGACTACATGTTGCTCTAACAGGGTGTCAGTTCAATGTGACTACATGTTGCTCTAACAGGGTATCAGTTCAATGTGACTACATGTTGATCTAACAGGGTGTCAGTTCAATGTGACTACATGTTGCTCTGATAGGGTGTCAGTTCAATGTGACTACATGTTGATCTGATAGGGTGTCAGTTCAATGTGACAACATGTTGCTCTAACAGGGTGTCAGTTCAATGTGACTACATGTTGATCTGATAGGGTGTCAGTTCAATGTGACTACATGTTGCTCTGATAGGGTGTCAGTTCGTTGTGACTACATGTTGCTCTAACAGGGTGTCAGTTCAATGTGACTACATGTTGCTCTAACAGGGTGTCAGTTCAATGCGACTACATGTTGCTCTAACAGGGTGTCAGTTCAATGTGACTACATGTTAATCTAACAGGGTGTCAGTTCAATGTGACTACATGTTGCTCTGATAGGGTGTCAGTTCAATGTGACTACATGTTGATCTGATAGGGTGTCAGTTCAATGTGACAACATGTTGCTCTAACAGGGTGTCAGTTTAATGTGACTACATGTTGATCTGATAGGGTGTCAGTTCAATGTGACTACATGTTGCTCTGATAGGGTGTCAGTTCGTTTTGACTACATGTTGCTCTAACAGGGTGTCAGTTCAATGTGACTACATGTTGCTCTGATAGGGTGTCAGTTCGTTGTGACTACATGTTGCTCTGATAGGGTGTCAGTTCAATGTGACTACATGTTGATCTAACAGGGTGTCAGTTCAATGTGACTACATGTTGCTCTGATAGGGTGTCAGTTCAATGTGACTACATGTTGATCTAACAGGGTGTCAGTTCAATGTGACTACATGTTGCTCTAACAGGGTGTCAGTTCAATGTGACTACATGTTGCTCTAACAGGGTGTCAGTTCAATGTGACTACATGTTGCTCTAACAGGGTATCAGTTCAATGTGACTACATGTTGCTCTAACAGGGTGTCAGTTCAATGTGTGTTCTAGTTCTGCCCCAGTGCTTGCCAGGTGTGCATTTCACCTCCACACACACACACACACACACACACACACACACACACACACACACACACACACACACACACACACACACACACACACACACACACACACACACACACACACACACACACACACGTGGATGTCAGAGGGATGACGATCTCGACAAGACACGACTCAACCTAATGCCCTGTAGGCTGCGAAGACACAGCAGTGACGGTGGAGAGGAGAGTGTGTTGGGGGAGGATGGGGGAGAGGGGAGACGGGTCTGCCCTGTGTTGGGTGATGCAGAACAGGTGGACAGATACGGGTTGACACTAAAAGGAGTGACAAACACACAAACACATACAAAACATTCTGCTGTGGGTTACAAGGATAAGTCCATGTACACGTCTTGTCCTTCACATCGGTATGAGGCGTCTCTCCAGTGCCTCAATCATACAGAGGTTTCCCTGCAGCTCAAATGAAACTTTAGCTCGCTCTGTTTCTAACAGTGTATTATTCAGTATTTACATTCAGTCGGTCTGTGAAGCCTTATGTCTAAACCTTGAACATACAATGATCAGGAATACCGACTGTGTGTTGCAATTATACTTTGAAGAAAAGCAGAGTTCAAACATCACCCACATTGCCTGCCAGTTCATCTTGCTCTCAATAAATAACACAACGTACATACTTTCCTGTGGCTTTGAGCTGATATAGGGAAACAGATTCCCTGAATGGCTGCATTGATACAGCAGGCCTCACTGACACGCTCCTCTTCTACTCTTCTCCCCTTCTCCCCTCCTCTCTTCCCCATCCCATCCCCTCCCCTCCTCTCCTCTTCTTTTCCCCATCCCATCCCCTCCTCTCCTCTTCTCTTCCCCATCCCATCCCCTCCCCCTCCACTCCTCTTCTCTACTCTTCTCCGCTCCTCTCTCATCATCTCCTCTTCTCTCCTCTTCTCCCCTCCCCTTTCTTCTCCCATCCCCTCCTCTTCTCCCCTTTCTTCTCCCATCCTCTCCTCTTCTCCCCTCTCCTCTTGTCTCCTCTTCTCCCCTCTTCTCTTCTCTTCTCTTCTCTTCTCTTCTCTCCTCTCCTCTTCTCACCTCCTCTTCTCTCCTCTTCTCTCCTCTCTCCCCCCTCTGCTCTCCTCTCCTCTCCTCTCCACTCCTCTTCTCTCCTCTGGTCTCTCCATCTGCTGGCTGTGTGAAGTGTAGTCTCTATCACAGCGGCTTTGACTGAAACTTCTGTGTGTTTCACACAGCAGTCATACTCAACCCCAGCGGAAGAACACGTTGAGAAAAAATTACTACAGAGAAAACAACATGAGTGTCTTTTAAATATTTGAGGCCCGTGGCAATACAAGGTTACATATTCTATGCATACAGTCTCTTCAGAAAGTATTCATACCCCTTGACCTATTCCACATTTGGTTGTGTTACAGCCTGAATTCAAAATGGATTAAATTGTTTTATTTTTTACCCATCTACACACAATACCCCATAAGGACAAAGTGAAGACATGTTTTTAGAAATGTTTGCAAATGTATTGAAAATTAAATATAGAATTTACATAAGTATTCACACCCCTGAGTCAGTACATGTTAGAATCATCTCTAAGAGCTTTGCACACCTGGACTGTACAATATTTGCACATTTGTCACGACTTCAGCCGAAGTTGGTCCCTCTCCTTGTTCGGCGGCTTTCGGCGGTCGACGTCACTGGTTTTCTAGCTGCCACCGATCTACTTTTCATTTTCAATGTTTTTGTCTTCATTATACACACCTGGTTTCCAATCACTTAATTATTTGTTCCTTATTTAAACCCTCTGTTTCCCTCATGGTTTTGTGCGTGTTTGTTATATGTTAGATGTTCTTTTTATGTGAGCTTGGATTTTACTACCTATTTTGGTAGTTTGTAATTTGAGTAAAGATACGTGATTTACTCATCTCCGTTGCCCTGCGCCTGACTGCCTACCTGCTACACAGAGAAATCTGACAACATTATTCTTTTTTTTTTTATTATTCAAGCGCTGTCAAGTTGATTGTTGATCATTGCTAGACAGATATTTTCAAGTCTTGCCATTGATTGGTAAGAAACTCCAGCATATATTTGGCCTTGTGTTTTAGGTTATTGTCCTGCTGAAAGGTGAATTTGGCTCCCAGTGTCTGTTGGAAAGCAGACTGAACCAGGTTTTCCTCTAGGATTTTGCCTATTGCGTTTATTTGTATCCTAAAAAACTCCCTAGTCCTTGCCGATGACAAGCATACCCATAACATGATGCAGCCACCAACATGCTAGAAAATATGAAGAGTGGTACTCAGTGATGTGTTGTGTTGGATTTGCCTCAAACATAACACTTTGTATTCAGGACATAAAGTACATTTCTTTGCCAATTTTTATGCGGTTTTACTTTAGTGCCTTATTGCAAACAGGATGTATGTTTTGGAATATTTGTATTCTGTACAGGCTTCCTTCTTTTCACTCTGTTGTGGAGTAACTACAATGTTGTTGATCCATCCTCAGTTTTCCCATATCGCAGCCGTTAAACTCTGTAACTGTTTTAAAGTCACCATTGGCCCCGTGGTGAAATCCCTGGGCGGTTTCCTTCCTCTCCGGCAACTGAGTTAGGAATTTTGTAGTGAATGGGTGTATTGATACATCATCCAAAGTGCAACTAATAACTTCACCATGCTCAAAGGAATATTCAATGTCTGCTTTTTTTTGGAAAACCTCCCTGTCTTTGTGATTGAATCTGTTTGAAATTCGCTGCAAGACTGAGGGGTACAGAGATTAGGTATTCATTCAAAAATCATGTTAAACACTATTATTGCACATGCAACTTATTATGTGACTTGTTAAGCAAATATTTACTTCTGAACTTATTTAGGCTTGCCATAACAAAGGGGTCAAAAACTTATTGACTCAAGACATTTCAGCTTACATTTTTTATTAATTAGTAAAAATTAGAAAAAACATAATTCCACTTTGACATTATGGGGTGTTGTGTGTATGCCAGTGACACCAAATCTCATTGTAATCAATATAAAATTCAGGCTGTAACACAACACAATGTGGAACACATCAAGGGGTGTGAATACCTTCTGAAGGCACTGTAATGTCATGAACAGATGATTTATAGTGTTTTATACTTAATACTCTGTAAAAACACATTGTGAATACATTTGAAAATGTGTTAAAAATAAACTGGTAATTTAACATAATAAAACAAATAAACACAAAATGTCAAAAAAATGTATCATTTGAAAAGTATGTTTAAATAGTGATAATGTTTGATGACTTTATATAATATTAAACATCATACAATTTTATGAAATATTTGTTTTAATGCAGTATATTTGACCATATTTGTGTACGTGTTCAGATTTCATTGTGCATTGATGACAATGTAAATTATTTATAGTTTTTATTATGAATTTGACCATATCTAGAACACTTCCGATGGCTAGTTACCTTTGTATGATATACAATTTAAAATGGCAAAGATTAAAAAATTATGATAATCTGTGGTTTTATCAGAAAATAATGTACTGTAATTAGACAAATAAATCACACCTATATCATCTGCCCAAAGATCAATGCAACTAATGTATTTTCTCAAACCCCAAAACAATCAACAAACAATATAATGTGTCAGATGATCAATATATTTTGTAGATTTTCCAACAATAAATTGTTCCAATATTGCATATACAGCGTACTGTCGATACCAAATTGTTCTGCTTTTTTCTTTGAAAAAAAGGTGAGATCAGGATATATCTGAAAATAACTGATTATATCGAAAATCTTTAGTTAGAAACCAAATATAGGCACCAAATGTAAGAAATAAACAGCAATAAAAATATTTGACCATGTCACCTTTTAATCTGAGTAATTTTGTTTAATGAATTAAGGAAATATTCAATTTCTTTATCAAATGTTTGTCAGTCAGCCTACCTCAGATAGATACCTCAGTTACCCCTCCAGCTACAGTAGAGCCCCCTCCACCGCCCCCTTAGACAGAGCCAAAACATAATCCTCCTCAGCTGGAGAAGACAGACATTGCAGATGTGGCAGAAAGTGAAAAAGTAGACAATCTATACATAAACAAAACAAGAATAATCCTCAAATCAAATTAAAGATCTTGGCTAAATAAACAATACCAGTTTGCCATTGGTTTAATGCAGATCAATGGTGTGCGCCACTTTTAGAACGATGGAAATCCAACACCATTATTAAACAAATTTGGCCATAGAAACAGCTAGGCGTAGTACGTAGTGTGTGCGGTGTGTGTGTGGAACCATGAGGATCTCTTGTTGCAACTCCCCTCGCTGCCTGATGCATTACGTTTCATCCAGCCATCTAATTATTCCCTCAGAAACTTGAAATTTGAAGATACAAAAGAGCGTCCCTATCTGTCACTGAGTGCCATTGATCTTATTGAAAGAAAATGTGGGTGTAGAGGAAACCCAATATAACTCCATGCCATTGAATTCCACACAGCATTATTCACCAACAGAATTGACAGGTTTCCCTGAGACGTTCCTTTTAATCTTCAACTGTTGTTCAAGAAGAGAAAAAAAAACTACACTACAGGCTTTTCCCCTTTTCCATATTTCCATATTTGCGAGGAGGTTAACAACAAGGCTATTGAAGTAGGGAGAAAAAAAATACTATTCCATATAACTTGTTGATTATTAACAATGAGAAGGGGAAGACAGGTGTATGCGCTGTATTACTGGTGTATGTGGTGTATTACAGGTGTATGTGGTGTTTTACAGGTGTATGTGGTGTATTACAGGTGTATGTGGTGTATTACAGGTGTATGTGGTGTATTACAGGTGTATATGGTGTATTACAGGTGTATGTGGTGTTTTACAGGTGTATGTGGTGTATTACAGGTGTATGCGGTGTATTACAGGTGTATGTGGTGTATTACAGGTGTATATGGTGTATTACTGGTGTATGTGGTGTATTACAGGTGTATATGGTGTATTACAGGTGTATGTGGTGTATTACAGGTGTATGTGGTGTATTACTGGTGTATGTGGTGTATTACAGGTATATATGGTGTATTACTGGTGTATGTGGTGTATTACAGGTGTATGTGGTGTATTACTGGTGTATATGGTGTATTACTGGTGTATGTGGTGTATATGGTGTATTACTGGTGTATATGGTGTATTACAGGTGTATGTGGTGTATTACAAGTATATGTGGTGTATTACAGGTGTATATGGTGTATTACTGGTGTATATGGTGTATTACTGGTGTATATGGTGTATTACAGGTGTATGTGGTGTATTACAGGTGTATGTGGTGTATTACAAGTGTATGTGGTGTATTACAGGTGTATGCGGTGTATTACTGGTGTATATGGTGTATTACAGGTGTATGTGGTGTATTACAAGTGTATGTGGTATATTACAGGTGTATATGGTGTATTACTGGTGTATATGGTGTATTACTGGTGTATATGGTGTATTACAGGTGTATGTGGTGTATTACAAGTGTATGTGGTGTATTACAGGTGTATGTGGTGTATTACAGATGCATGTGGTGTATTACAGGTGTATGCACTGTATTACAGGTGTATGTGGTGTATTACTGGCGTATGTGGTGTATTACAGGTGTATGTGGTGTATTACAGGTGTATGTGGTGTATTACTGGTGTATGTGGTGTATTACAGGTGTATATGGTGTATTACAGGTGTATGTGGTGTATTACAGGTATATGTGGTGCATTACAGGTGTATGTGGTGTATTACAGCTAGGCGTAGTGTATTACAGGTGTATGTGGTATATTACAGGTGTATGTGGTGTATTACAGGTGTATGTGGTATATTACAGGTGTATGTGGTGTATTACAGGTGTATGTGGTGTTTTACAGGTGTATGTGGTGTATTACAGGTGTATGTGGTGTATTACAGGTGTATGTGGTGTATTACTGGTGTATGTAGTGTATTACAAGTGTATGTGGTGTATTACAGGTGTATGTGGTGTATTACAGGTGTATGTGGTGTATTACAAGTGTATGCGGTGTATTACAGGTGTATGTGGTGTATTACAGGTGTATGTGGTGTACTACAGGTTTATGCGGTGTATTGCAGGTGTATGGGGTGTATTACTGGTGTATGTGGTGTATTACAGGTGTATGTGGTGTATTACAGCTAGGCGTAGTGTATTACAGGTGTATGTGGTATATTACAGGTGTATGTGGTGTATTACAGGTGTATGTGGTATATTACAGGTGTATGTGGTGTATTACAGGTGTATGTGGTGTTTTACAGGTGTATGTGGTGTATTACAGGTGTATGTGGTGTATTACAGGTGTATGTGGTGTATTACTGGTGTATGTAGTGTATTACAGGTGTATGTGGTGTATTACAGGTGTATGTGGTGTATTACAGGTGTATGTGGTGTATTACAGGTGTATGTGGTATATTACAGGTGTATGTGGTGTATTACAGGTGTATGTGGTGTATTACAGGTGTATGTGGTGTATTACAGGTGTATGCGGTGTATTACAGGTGTATGTGGTGTATTACAGGTGTATGTGGTGTATTACAGGTGTATGTGGTGTATTACAGGTGTATGCGGTGTATTACAGGTGTATGTGTTGTATTACAGGTGTGTGAATTAATAACTGTCAGGCGGTCTTATTCAATGTAAAAAATAGACCTCAAGGTCATAATTGTAATACACATTTTCATGATATTGTGTGTGCATGTGTGTGTGTGTGTGTGTGTGAGAGAGAGATGTGTGTATGTCTCCAGTGATGGGGATGGATGTGGGCAGCTCAACCAGTTATTTCTGTAATGATCAGAGTATGGTAAACATTAGGATAACATATATGCTAGGTAGAGCTGTGTTAAGAGCAAATGTATAATATGAGCTCTAAACAGTTCTAGTAGGCCTATGACCTACAGAGACTCTCGAATGACCTGGATCTAATCTAGGAATAGAAGCATGGCATCTATAACTCCCTCATCTGTGATGAGGGAGTTATAGTTTCACTGCCCAGGCTCAGATCAACTTTCAACTCTCTAAAGCCTAAACGACTGTTACATTTGATATCGCTTTCTACTAGTCTACCTTTGAAAGATGCCCCTGAAGATCCCTTACAAAAAAATAAAAAAATAAACACACATCCCGCGGTATTTGACAGTTCCCCTTTATTTTTTGACATGTACCCCGGCCCTTGGCTCCGGGAATCCTGGGTTGTTTACATTACTGCCACGGGTCAGGAATGGGAAGGGGCCGACGGACTCTTTCTGAACACATAGCCAGCTACCTGTTCAACTCATTTTACAATTACAGGTCTTCTGTTTTAGCGCACAGGCAAAATTGACTGCAGCACCACTTTGGATTGGAAAAGTAAGTCCCAAAGCAAGGACAACCGCCATCACCACCAGACGACCGAAGGAATAGTGAGGCTCCCATTTCCTGGTAAGAATGAAGAAGTAAAGATAGTTCTGTCTGTGGCAGAAGTTTGCTAACTAACATTAGCCAGCTATTGTTAGCTACTTTCCAGCGTCCATACCACTGCCACATGTGCAAGTTAACTAGCTAGTTGGCAAGCTAACAAGATAAGCTAACTTATGGGTAACTTGTAAATACGCTCCGGAAAGTTTTAACAAACAAGACGAAAGCAATTGCTACTTGTTTCCATCGTGCTGTAGTTAGCTAACGTTAGCCCGCTAGCAATCCACCTGTTTTCTAAAGTTTATCCTGCGAATTAGCGCGTTGCTATAGTCTCTACTGTCAACAGTTACTGTCAACAGTTATCTAGCTAGCTGTTCGGCAACGTTGTTATTTTAGCTAGATAGGTAGGTATGTTGTTTATCAATGTGCACCGCTAGCTAATAGTTACATTTGTCGTCAGTTTAGCCAAAGTCGTGCAGATATTGTTGATTTTCCAAACTTTTTGTCAGCCTGTCCTGGATCTCAGTTTCGGTTCTCCAGTCTGAAATGAGAATGGACATGTGGGGTGATTTAAGAACAGTGAAAGTCAATCTGCTGCTATGAATTAGCTGATTTGTAGCTAGCTAATGTATTTTGAATACTAGCTATGTCAAGTCTTGTTCTTGATACCTACAATTCCGTACTAAGAAGTGGTACTGGGAGAGCTGCTCTCTGCAGCCTTGTTTCACAAATTGTTGAGTAGTTTATGGTGTGAGATCACAACTGTGAAGATTATGTAAAGATTAACACATTACCTTTTTAACACTGACACTCAAGATGACACACACGCGTTGTCTACTCTAGACCCTTATGGTAGAGGTTGAACTTGACTTTATGTGGGCCTATTACCACATTGTGTCTTGTACTAGATTGAGAACGATGCACTCAGCTAACGCTGCCATTCGCTTTCACAGCCCAATGTCTCTCAGCTCTGTACCATCAGTTGCCCAGAACAGAACACAGCCACAGATGATTCAGGAGTGACTGAGTTGACCTAATTTAGTACTCAACCTTCTGTTGCCACATCCCCTCTCCATCAAAAACAACAGAGAGAGTAGTCACTCTCACTCAGCCAGGTGATGGAGATGAGATCAGTGCCTGTCTCTCTGAAGTGCAGTATCAAGGATCTAGTCAGGAACCTGATGGATGATCAGTCAATGGCAGCCAAAAGCTGGCTGCATCAAACAGGGCTGAGCGTCAACGGGTTGTAGCGTTTAGGCAGGGCCGCCTGCCAGTAACCTTGTTTTTGATTGCTGATGAGACGTGAATTGTTTTTGACAGCCTTTGGCGAAATGTCATGATTTGTTGCATTGTAAACTAGGTTATGCTTTTGTTGTTGTGGCATCTAGGCTATACATCTGTCTGGCAGAGGCCTATCTCGGTTTGTCTCATGTTTGACATTGTAACAGTTTACTTCATTGGAGTTACGCTCTTACATTATATCTGCTTTATCCAAATATGTGAAATTGAAATGTTCTTATATATATATATATATATATATATATATATATATACAGAATTCTGTGAATCCATGTGCGTCGCCTCTAGTGTGGAAATGCCTTAGTTATTCGGCACATTGGAATCTACCAAATATCTCAGTCCTGTGACAGTTTCCTGTTTGTAGCCGAGCAGCCAGGCTCCAGTATCGCATTCAAGATGGGATGTGACATTTGTCATCTGACCACTTTTAGTCATCATGCCCCTGGGGATTTTACAAAGAACCAAAAAATGAGTTTTCCCTATCTTAAAGCACGTTTGATGAGGAAGTCTCCCTAGGCAATTTTTTTGAGCCACATTAAATTCTTCCTTTTTGCATAATGTCAGAGTTTACCCCCCAGCTCTACAGAAAGGATACGTACTATACCTAGGCTACAAGTGAAATGTTTGCTTCTTTTCTTGAACAGAATGTTCTTTTACAAAAGATTGACCAATCTTATTTTGTGCCAAAATTGATCTTCTGTCCTACGGTCTTATGAAGACCTTTTGGTGGGGTGCTGAGAGCAGGCTGTTTTTTACCCCATCAAACAACTAGACTGTCAATATTTCACCTATCCGAGGAACAGGCTTGACTATCATCTCCATTCTATATCTTATAAAGGTCACTGATGTTCACAGATTCAAATATCCTTCGAGGATGCCTCCCGGCTCCTGGTTTGATATGAAAGTTCTTCATTTTCTGAAACATTGATCCCTTTCTCATCAAGGTCTGCTGTGCTCTGAGGGAAAACTGACTACAAAGACATACAAACAGTAAATTACTGACCTCCGACCCTGTGTAA